>VZSV01000005.1:105928-153487 GCA_013398735.1 Nothocercus julius
CAGGGAGGTCCCTTGCGCTGCCCGCGTCCCCCCGTGTCGCCCCGGGCTACGGGGCTCAGCTCCCCGGGCCGCGCGTCCCCCGCGGCCGGTGACAACGCGGGTAGGGCCCGAAGCGCCAGTCAGAGGCCACCAGAGCACCGCAGGAACACGAGGGACACCTCCCTCGGGTCCCCTCGTGCAGGTGACCCCCTCACTCGCTCAGGTCATCTAAAGGCCACCTCATCCTTCCACAACTGAAAATAGCCCTGAAACCCCCACATTTTTTTTTTATTTTATTTTATTTTTTTTTTTTTTGAGACCCTGGAACTTTGTGGGAGGCTACAGCCTGTCCCACGGCTGCTGTGGGGCCATCCCAAAAAAACCAAACGCCACCAAACCAAGGTGGTGGTGGCTCCTTTCGGAAACACTTCCCTGGCGCTACACTAGGGCCTCCCAAAGCAGCCCTAAGACCTCTTGAAAGTTCCCATGAAATCCTGCCTGAGAGCAGAGCCAAAAAGCCTGCAAAATACATATAAATGCACTTTGATAATTGCTAGTTATGTCGAGAGATGGAAGTTGTTTTAAAACAAAATTGCCAGCAGCTGGGAGCTGCAGGCAAGGCAGTGATAATCCCGAGGGGGAAGGCTGCAGGATGGAGGGGTTGTTACTCACTTCCCTATTACTCTGGCCAGAACTTCGGATGTGAAATACCTTGCACAGAGGCATGTTCTGTGCTTTTTTTAAAGGAAAAAAAAATATAAATGAATCTTGCTTTGATGCATAATATTGTCCAACAGACACAAATGCGGAAGATAAATTGCACGAGGCCCATGTTTGAAAGGGTGTTCACTGCTGTAACGCGGAGGTCTGATGCAGCTTGCGAAGTGGAGCTTTGTATGCGCCAGTGATTCATGAATGTCGTGTTATAAAAACAAAACTAAAACTAGTTTGGGAGAGAAAAAGCAGAAACTAACTGCAGCCAAGCAGTTTTCCTTATTTCAGCACTTCCAGTGCAGTTCAGCGAAACAGAAAGTGCTTTGAGATGTATTTCATTTAATTTCACGTTCTTTGGGGTTTTAATGGCGCGGAAGTGGCCAGAGAGAGCCCATTTGGGTTTGTGACCTTACTGCATAATGTGACACTGAAGCCACTCATTAACTGCTATTACATTTCAATTATTTAGAGTATCGTACGATTACAAGTTTCTATGAAACAGATAGCCCCTGATTTCACATTATGGACTGTGAAGACCGTGCAAGGCCTGGGCACATCTGAACTTTATATTGCTGTTCAGTGAGTCATGGATCAGCTAATGGTTTTCTGTAATTTTGCTTTAAATAACTGCTTTTGCAGTTAGGAATCACCTTTCATCAGAATTGCTCTTAATGCAGCTCCGAAGGCTTTATTAGCATGTGTTACAGGCAGTGGAGTCAAGCAGGGATGAAAGCCAGGTACTGTTGAACTGCATTTAGCAAGTTAATGGTAAAACACACTGGATTTCATTGTTTTATTATTATTATCTCGAGTATGGTGCTTTTTGTTTTTACATTTCTGTTCTCAGGTAGTAGAATAGCCAGTGTGATGCCTTCCCAGCCCATGCTAAGGCACCAACAGTTTCGGTACCAAAAATGTGAGGAGGGAAGTGTTCTCTCATGAGCTGCTGGTGCCTCCTGCAGCTGGATGTGCTCTTGGATGCTCCCATCAAAACTCTCTGTGTTGCCTGGGGCAGCTCAGTTTGTGGCGTAGGGCACGATAACATTAAGGGGAGATGTGACCACAAGGTGTTTGGTGAGTCTGTGCTAAAAAGTGAGCAATTAAACTTTCTGCAGCAAAACATAAATGGAAAAGTAGGTAATGGAATTAGGTCTCAAGAGAGTTCGGAGTTAGATTGTTAGGAAACAGTGTTCCAAAAATGTGTGTGAGCATAATGGTGCTAATGGCAGGTACTTGTCTTACGCAAGGATGATTATTTACGCAGAAGCATCGTTTGAGAGCAGAGAACAGCTGGCAGTTATTGCCACCCTCCATTTCGCAGAGCCCCGCTGTGTTACAGCACTTGGCTGCTCTCTTTCCCAAGTCTAACCACCAAACGCCATTTCTCGTTTCCTCTTTTCTAGAAGTGGTGAGGGCGAGAAGAGACAGGTCTGGTAGTGATCTGAAAGTGATGGGGGTTTCCACCCAGCACCTTCTGCACAGTCTGTGATCTGCCATGCAGAGTCTCTTCCTGAAGTATTTTGATCGTTACATGTTGTCTTTTGCTTATTTATTTTCAAGGTCGAGGTCAAAAGGTTCTCTGTTTTCTGCATAACACTTTCCCCCCAGCTTTTCACACTTTTCTTCTTCCACGATGTGAGCTGTTTGTGGGCTAGCAATGACAAGGACAGACACCGAGTCTGGTCACGTGAAGGTCTGGCTGCCGTGTCCAAATGGGTTAATATCCAAGCAAAGCAGAAATTGCCTCTTCTTTCCTCAAGCTTTGAAGCAGCGGAGGTTCTTTCCGTAGTGATATAAGTTAATCACTATTGCTTGTCTTTGCAGAGTGTTTTGGTATTGACTGTGGAAGAGTTTCTTCATATTAGTCAGCATAATCCGCAGACGAGACCATCTTTCCTTCTTTTTCAGGATTTGCTTCTGTGTACGTTGCCTGCACAGAGCTGTAACTGGGTCAGGAAGACTCTCTGCAGGTGGGACAGACAATTGGTTCAGGTGTGACATCTAGGAGGAGCTATAATCTCCACATTTAAATACATTTTTGTTCCCGAGCTTGCAGTTGCATAATGCTCGCTGCATAGTAGAATTTGAATAAAACAGTGGATTTGTTTTGTTTAGGTTTGTTTTTTCCCTGAAGGATGAGCTGTGTAAGTCACTTGAGGGCTCTCGTGCAGAGCCTCGTGGCAGAGGCAAGCATGCAAATTTGTATAAGCAACTTATTGCCGAGCAGTTTTGGTTATCAGCTGTGAGACCAAGTATTTCAGATTAAAACTGAGATATGCTTTATGTCTCAGCTGCTCTGCAGTTTGGCACAGCTGAAGAAATTTGTGTCTGCAATTCACTTACAAACGAGGCAAGAAAATAGTTTCCTTAACACTTTTAAGCCAAACACTGACCTAGACCATTGCCAATTTTTATGGTGTCTCATACTTTTAAAATCTTGATCCCTTGGAAAAAGTAATTACACACACAGCTCATGTTTATTAAGAAAAAAGAGGAGCAAAGTGTCCATACCACGTGTTTGTAGCTCATATTTCCAAATGTGATCTGGGAGTTTCCAAAAGATTTAACATCTGGGCTACAAATAAAAAGAATCCCCTAATCTTTGAGGGTCTATTAATACCCTCCTCCCTGCCTTCCTCCCATGTGGGAGCATGAAGCCAACTGAGACACCCTGAATGTATTGGACCATATCAAAACCTTATGTTCCACCCATTTTGGGGGAAGAATTTGCATCGGAAAAGACTTTATGGCACTTGCTGTGCACACTCTTACATGGGGTTTCAACACGGTGCTGATTCTGAGCGAGGCAAACGCGCTACTTCCCCTTGGGACGGCTTCGCCACGCAGAGAGCGCGAGGGGGGAACAAGGAAGTTTACAAATTGATGCAATTTTCTTGCTGACCGCAGTCCTATTCCCAGTCATCCGTGACTGCTGCAGGAAGGACTGCAGCATGAAGGAACACTGGCTTCCATGTCGGATTTCTTGTTTTCTTCTTAAGCCCCCTTTTGAAACAACTCTCTTTTGATTTTTAAAGCGTCCAGGTAAGCTTTAGGAAACTGAAATCCTGCTTGTTCCTAGAGCAGGGGGGACACACAGAACCAACTCACGTTTCTGTGAACTTATTCTACGTGCAGTGGCTTCCTCAGCAGGCTTTTCCCTTTCTGGTTGCTGTGGAGGCAGTCACTGCTCCATCACCACTCACCAAGAACCAGCTGGAGAGCATCAAGGCAATTAATTCAGGCTGCCACCCAACTGCAGCTGCAGGAATTAGGCTTATGCTGCTCACCTGGGAAGAGTTAAGCTCTATAAATACCCTGCAGCCAGCCAGGACATTCAGTTCTGCTGAATGTGGTTTTGCTGAAAGGTGGAGGAGCTGCTGCTTGGGGCACCAGAGGGGTCTTGAAGGTCTAGCAGGGGACAGTGTCCAATGCCACGGTGAGATATCAGGCTCCTGGTACTATAGACTTCCTTGACTGGGGCAAAAGGTTAGGATTATTTCTCAGATGACTAAACTTTAGGGGCTTTTTTTTTTTTTTTAATATTCTTTTTCCCTTAGTTGATGTAAACAGTTGTTTATCCCAAAATGTAAACAGCAAGGGTATTAGGCACTTTTATATTTTGGGGTCAGCTTCAAATGTGTTGACTATGCTATCAGAATGTGCAAATAGCAACATGGATTGCTCCCAAAACGTGGCTGTAATTGGGCTCTATTCCCAGGCAGAAAAACCTGCTTTGCTTTGACCTGGGTGCTGCAGAGGCTATGGGGATGCCTAAGTCCTAATTTTATTGACCCTGATGTAATGTTGTTGTTTATTCACGTTGTTTTTTATCGCTGCAGCGTGTGTGAGTATCGAAAGCCAGGCGCAGTATTGGTGAGAAGCGGCGGCGTGCGCAGTGAGTGCCTTGAACCTGCCGAGCAAAAGGCAGTGCCAGTCACGAAACCCCGGGTGTGTTTGCACAGAGGGCGGGAGGGAAGGCTGGAGCTGCCAGCCCCACGTTTGTTGTTCCGCATGGGGAAAATCCAGTGTTTCTAGTGGATGGGCTCACGGCACGGAGCCAAGTGGCTCCGGAGGGATGTCCGTGCACTGTGGTAAGGAGAGGGCTGTGTCTGGGGATAGAGGAGCAGCCCTGTGCTGAGCTTGGCAGAGCCAAGAAACCTATTAGTGCACTTTTGAATTAAGTTAAAAATTAATAAAACTAAATTAAAAAATTAACCATAATATGTGACTATGTTTTGATAACTTTTTAGTAGGTATGCTCTGCTAGACCACTGCAATTTGTTTTTTTTCCCCCATCTGACTGGTGATGAATCCTACTTCATTATCATTTCCCTGTTAAAAGGGGGCCTATGTTTTTCCATTGTGGACAGGAAAATGGAGGAACAGCTTGAGATATTCAAATAGTAACTAGTGTGGTATTTCTCACACGGGCACAGTGTTTTCTTGTTGCTGTTCCCTGCACCCCCCATTAACCTTTTAGAAAATGCTAGAGGGTCCAAACACCTTCAGAGCAATTTAAGTGCTTCAGAAACATTGTTTAAGTTTGTTCTGTGCTACTTATTTGGTATCTCCATCCTCAAGGATAAATGCTTTAAAGGCCTGAATGGGATTCAGGTTGACCAGTGTCTTGGCATGGCCCTATTCTGTGGTTGGGTGTTGACAGATTCTCTCTGCAGTAGAAGCAACAGAAATTGCTTAATTGATCTGGAATGTTATAGTAGATTTTTTTTTTTATTGCAGGTTTATTGTAAAGCACAATTCTTGAAAAACACATCACTTTGCATCTTGTTTATAGTAGGGCTAGAAGCGAATGTTCTCAAAAGCTGTTTCAAGGTGGTGGTGGTGAGGCTGCCACTTCACTTGGCCTCCTGAGGCCCAGCCAGCACACACACCGCATCTTGGAGCACTTCCCTGAACTTGGCATGCCCTCCAAACCGCTGCACTTGGCTCTTGCTGAGAAAAATATTACAGCCTCAGTGGAAGCAGGAAGAAGCACTTTTCTTTCTTCTGAGTTGTTGCAGTTCTCCTGGATAAAATCTATATTCTCCTTGCAAGTTTTCATTTGTGCTCTTATCTGCAGAGGTGAGTGGGTAAGTGTGGACTTTGTGTCTTTTTATGATGTGAACCTCTCTTGCATTTCTTATTTGTAGTAATTTTTAGGTTTGTTTTTCTACTTTATAAAAGCAGAAGGGAAATTCTGCTTTTAGAGTCATCCAACAACCATTCAAAAAACAAGTTTCACCTGTGTGTGACTTCACGGAGGGCACAGCCAAAAAGTGATTGCTTTGCGCTTAGGGTATGTTGGCATTCCTAGACTGTCCTTCATTTATGTTTGTAGAAAGTACAAAGTTTTCAATGCTTTTGCAGGTACCTAAGGAACTTGGCCAATAGCAGCACTGATATTCCCTAGGAGTTTTGCAAAAATGGGTAAAAACACAAAGTATTTAATACATGCATGTGGTATTTTGATTTTTTTATTTTAAAAATGAACAGCACAGACTAAATTTTTGGGGGATGCAAATGATTGCATGCTGGAAAAGGGCTATAAGGTTATCATCATTTTAGGTTCTGCTTTTTAAGCTGGCAGTTACTCCTAAGTCTTCCAGCAGCAGCTTGGAGCACCTGGTTTGAATTTCCCCTGTGGAGGATTTGGACTCTTCCCACTAAACTAGAGGCAGAATATGTTGCTTGAAGCAAATGGTGAGGATACCTTCTTCAGTCTCTCTGGAAAAATAACAACAACAAAAAAGCTCTAATTAGATGAAGAGCCAATTGTCTTTTTTTGATAAGTATGCATAAAATCCATTTAATTTGACTTGATTAGGAGCAGGCAGAAGGTGTGAGCAGAGCTGAAGAGCTATTTCTGTGCCCATGAGCATGTCACATGTGAAATTTCCCCCAGCGGAGGTGAGATGGTTTTTTTTACCTCGTGTAGGTGCAGATGCTTTTGTGGATGCTTAAAGGTCTGGAGTGTGACTTAACTGCCTGGGTGCTGCTAAATATCTGCCTGCTGATTTTTATTTATTTGCCTCCTTTTAATGCAGGATGAATGCACTTCACAGCTTGCTGTTCCTGCTGAAATGAGGAGTCAGATTTTCCCTGTTCCTTCTGCCTGCCTGTCCTTTCTGGGTCCAATGTGCCACCTTCACAGGAGGCTGGAGGATTCCATGCATGGGTCAAACTCATTGACATGTCAGCAAATTGTCCTAGCAAAAAGCACAGTTGGATTTCCACCTTGTTGTCCAACCGTGTAGGTTGGACACAGGATTTCTGGGGTTCAGAGGTGTGGGATGAGCAGTGTGTGGAGTGGAAGGTAGTAATGCTTGCCCCGTGTGTCAGCTGGGATCTATTTTGCTGATTCTGGCAGGCAAGAAACTGGCTGACTGAAAGATTTCACTGAACTGGACTGCAGAACCAAGAGGTTCAGTTTGCATTTGGGATATGTCATTTTAGAGCATGTACAATAATGCACAGCATATAAGCATACTGTATGGAGGTATTTCCTACAGTGCAGCTGTGCATGTAGTCACAGATGCTGCAATGGGGCCGTTTGCTTCTTTGCAGTGTGTTTGCAAGGGTGTGTTTGGGTGAAGATCTTCAAGCTGATCCTTATGCCACTGATCTTGCTGTAGGCACCAAGCTGCCACGAGTGAAAAGAACAGCCCTGATCCTGGAAACATTCATGAACTGAGTTCTGACCCTAGATGTGTAGAAAACAGGAGGAATGGGATTTCTTCCCATGCAGAAATTTAAGTCTGGAGTTTAAAAAAAAAAAGAAACACCAATAGAAAGTGAGGGTCACATCTATCTTTTGTCTCATGTGGAAAAGATCTCATTCCTTGAGCCCTAAATCATGTAGCAAGACTTGCAAGAAATGTTGGGTGTGCTGTGGCACTTGTAAATGTAACTATATTGGCTAGGCAAGTTTTTATTGCAAGTTAATATTGTAATACTTAAGTTATAAAACTTTACCATAAAGCTGTGGTTTTAATTCTTCATCCTTCTTTATATTCCTAGGAAAGGCATCAAAAGAAATAAAACTTACAGAGGAGCCGAAGAAAGATATAAATCTGTGAGTATAGTTGCTATGAACTAAAAATGTGGGAATAGGGCTGTGTTTTCTTCTGCCGCCCCCAACTTGCATCCCTGAAAAGAGCTGCTTGGAGGTGCAAAAACATAGTTTCCAAGTTGAAATGCCGTAGTAAGAAACAAATTAAACACTTGCAGTGAACAAATGTGTAGCATAACAGAAAACTGGTGGTGGAGTAGGTGGTAAAGATGAGTTTGAGATGGGTTATAATGGATTTCCCCTGGCAGTAGGTATTCCACCCACTTCAATGCACAGATTCTTAGTAAGCAGCAAATACCAAGGCATGAAAAATTTGCAGCTTATTAGGAAGCATTAGACTAAGTATATGACTAAGCCACTCTGCAACTAGTTTTTGTAGTTTTGATGTATATTTTGGTCTATATATGTTGTACTTTTATTGTTCACTTCTTGCTTAATAATGTTCATTATAGTGTTTATCTGTCCCAAAGGTGTAGCCTGTGCAGACTTTTGCTTTAGAGTATGGGGTCTTCTCCTAAGGGGAAATGCAACACGCCCTTCTAAAGATTCCTAAATGAAGTTATAATCAATTAATATGCTGATGTGCTTCAGTGACACTTTGCAAGTCTGTTTTTCTATTTCTGCCTACTTTTACACAAATAGCAGAAATTTTGGAAACCTCCCCTGTGGTTGCAGTGTTGGAAGGGCAGGAGAAGAGTGATAGTTGCTTAGGGCCACTTTAAACTCTGCATTTTTAGGGGATTAAGTACCATGTTCTGTGGGGCTATTGAGAATATTTGGTATGCTTTTTTACCTGTGTTTGCCTGATAGAAACTAAGGATTGAAAAGCATGTAAAATGCGGTTGCAGGTTGTTAAAATTTTGCAGGCGCTTATTACTAATCTCTCTAGGATGTCACATCTCCTATGTAGAAGCAGAGCTTTGGATAACAGGGCTTTTATGGTCAATAGGGCCTAATTTGTCAACTTACTGAGGTTATTACCAATGGACTTGGTATTTCAGCATAGATTTTATTCAACAGAAATGACTTCATGGTCCATAAAATCAGCCTCTAGGGAACACCCCAAAGGTTTCACTTCATAGAGGTGATAGAGCATTGGCTGCAATGGCATCAGAAAGTGGCATGGAAGGAATTTTTTTTTTTTTCCCATTGCACTGAGCTAAATTGAAGGGAAAAATGATAGTGATACCTGCTAGGATGAGCTAATTCCTTTCCTTATATGAAACAAAAGAAGAAATGGTTTGAGAGCGCTCTCTTCACAGCTTAAATTCTTTTGATAAATCTTGGTGGTTTTGGCATGCTCAAGACTTCCTTACAGGATTTTAGAAGGTCTCTTTTAGTTGCCTTCTGGTCTCTTAAGCCTCTTTGCAGACTGAGGTATGTTTCTTTGGGCCTTAGAAGTAATTAATGCTTGAAGTATTTAAAAAATACTCGTAACTTTCTAATTTATTTTTCTGGCAAATAATGCCATGTAGATTTTAGCTGCAGTAACTGGAAAACCTCAGTAAATTGAGTCTATCCAGGTAGTGATTTGTTACCAGGAGAAGTCCTCTGCATTGGAGTTTGTTGCTTTGTTAGAAGAAAGTTTTTATGAAACTATTTTAATGATGATGTTGCCAAAACATCAACAAAAAGGAAAACAATAAAGAAGCCCTTGGTTAAAATTCTTTGTTCTGCACCACAGGATTGCAATTTTTCATCTTAAGTTGTGCCATGATTGACCAAAGAGTCATTGTGAGGGGGTTTTACCCCATATTTGACATGAGCTGGAGTTCAGAGCCTGAAAACATTACATGGGCTGTAAGTGTTAGCTTGGATTTTAGGACTAAATGGCTGACACAGAAATATGTGATGTAGATTTTTAATACATGGCTAATAAGCTGCCTTAAAACTACAGTATACTGTTGAGGCGAAGAGAAAAGCTCATGTATGTTGCTAAATCCGTCCTGGGTGGAGAGGCTTTGAGACATTAAGTACTACTAGCACCCTGGCACAGTGGCATCCTAATTTAATTACAAAAGAGCACTAATGGTGGGGCTCATTTGCATGCCTGTGTATTTTAACCTGTACATCATTTCCCCAGTTTCAAGCTTTACTCTGCAAGCTGCTCAAAATTTTAGCTGTGATCCAGAACAGCACATAAGCTACTTAGCAAAGGGTCAAAAAAAGCTGTGAATTGAGCAGCAGGTTGTTTTGTTGTGTAGCAGGCAGCTGGTTGGGGTTATCCTAGGGATAAGGTGATGGGAAGAAATCCCTTTTCTCTTTGAGTTATTGTATGGAAAATGCAGGAGGTTGGGCCCACCTTTTCTTGACTCTGCAGCTAAACATGCTGTTACTGCAGTAACAAGGAAGTGATCCAACCTGGTAAAGGTGGTGACAGCTTTTACTTAAGCACTTTTTAGCAAATATATCCATATCTGAGAGGCAGGAGGCTTTGTGGGAGCAATAGGAGAGTGTTGCTGTGAGTGTGGTGGTGCTAGGCCTGTACCACCCTGTTATCACTGCTGGCTACTGGCTGATACACCCACGCGAAGGTCTCAGCCCTCCCTTGAACAGGCTGTTTTCACCTCAGGATGTGACCAATAGATCCAGATTTGTGCATTTGAAAACATTCTGCCCTGATCAACTAGAAAAATTGAGGAGACCAAATTTGTGTTGTCAACACCCTGCCAGGAAGCAGCTCATAGGTGTTTGGGGGCTACTTTCTCATAACCCATTTTATAATCCCATCATGTTGGGATGATTTAATAGCAATTTTCAGTACTTGGAACATATGTAATAGAAGCAGTATATTCTACTCTATTTGGGTTCTGATTCATGTCTCATTTATTGCTGCGAGTGAGGAGATACTGGTTGTCCTGATGTTGTGGTTGATTTGGGAGCTGCTATCTTCTGTGAGCCCAAGAAGATGCAGTGTGTTTTGGTGGATAAAGGTATCTGGAAACCAGAAGGACTGTTACGTGATCGCTTTTCTTCCCTAAGAAGCAAGTAATACCAGTTACCTGCTGTGTGTTTAAGTGCATTGCTGTCCCTAGAGCAAATCCTAACTGTTACATATTAATAGATAAAGTTCAGCTGCAGGGCAAGCAGAATGAAGATAAGGAGCCACACCTGGGTCTGCAGGGGTTGCATTTGCTCAAGTGTTACTGATCCGGAGCTGCTGCTCTTCTGCAGGGAGTGTGCGTGGAGTGCAGTGGTTGCATGTTACATCTGCTTGACTTCTGCATGTGCACAGAGCTTCAGGTCCCTGCTCAGCCATGTTTTGGGCCAGCATGGTCCTGGTGAAGGCACAGAAGCCTCTTTGGACATCAGGCCGTGTGAGTGACCTTCTGTTGCAGGGAAATGCCTGGAATGAGATGCTCTGAGCAAACCCGCACAACGCAGCGGTATGTGAGCGTGTACGGACAGCATGAAAATGCCTTTAGTAAATATTTTTTTTTTTTAAACCCACAAGGAAGTCCGAAGTCAAATGGAGCCATAGCACGGAGTTCAGCCGGTTTTCACTGTCAAGGTCTGGTTATCCAGTGACGTGTTTCATCACATCACCCTCAAATCATCGATTGCAAAACGGGCTGTGATCTCCCACATGAAGCACGAGCTGCTCATCTTCTGTCTCGAGGAATGACTAAGGCTTACGAGTCTGTCTTATCCCTTTAGGGACCGCTGTCTCGTATAGCTGTTGCCTACATGGCTGGGGGAGGAATTAGGTTTGACTTTGGCAGCAATGAGGGAATAGAAGCAAATGTGTTTGTCCCTCGTTATGAAGGTAATAGGACATCTTGAAGTCAACTGTCATTGTGGGATGGGCACCTTTTTGAATGAGGATATTGGATCTCAAATATGAACATTCTTTGGCATCTGTAGCCTCATGCTGCCTTTTCTTGTCCTAGGCCCTTTCTAAGCTTTGTTTTTGTTTTGGCTTCTGTTAGGGCTTTTCCTCATACAGAGAGGTTTTGTTCAAGTCTTGGCAGGGATGCAGATGAGCACAGACTGCCAATTTTCAGATGAACTTTGCTTTCTAATATTGATTCTGTCTGTTAACATGCAAGTTGTCATATAAGATTTTGGGCAATGACAGGAAAAATGCATTTTTCTTTAGCAAGTGCACAATATTAGTTTAACCATTACTCTTTTTCTTTTGGTAGGGCCCAGAACAAAAGTGAAGGGAGTCAATTTGTGGCCCTTGTGATTAAGGCTGCTTTATGTGTCCCTGTGCTTGGTGCCTTTGCTATGATCAGCTGCCCTGCTCCATAAGATGCTTTCCTGAGGTTTTTCTGGTAAACCCCAAGCCATGCAAAAAAGGAGCAAGTGATCACTGAACAAGGACTGCTACTGTTTTCCAGAATCCTATTATGTTCTTTGTACACTGCATTTGGTTAGAACTCTTCATGTGCAGCCTTTTATGTTCTGCTTTTTATTATAAAGCAGAAGAAATGGGTCAGAAAGGGCAGAGGAGAAACGGGGCTGTTGCAGAGGTGCTGCACCCAGGAGAGGTTTGCACAGATGTGGGAGCAGCTCTTGTCACCCTCTGCCGATGCCAAGGGGCAGCCAGACCTTGGTGTGAAGCTAATGGCACTGAGTGGGTGCATTAGTAGTATTAATGACTTAAATCTGAGGTGTAGTTTTACATAGAATGGCTCTGGATCAATGAAAAGGGCCTTTTGGATCAAGAAAAAGGAGACCAGCTGGTGAGGGGTCACATGGGATGCTGTTACTGGTGGTGAGGAGTGAAGTTGGTAGCAAGACTGTAAGGATGGGAAAGGTTTGGAGTAAAAGGGCAGAGAAAGCCCAGTGCAGGGTAGAGTTGCCCTCAGAGCATTCTCATGGCTCCTCCTTTAACTGCTTGAAGTGCTGGCTGGAGTTGGGGCTGTTTTGACCTAAGCAAGGAAGTAATTTCCATGAGGGAGAAAATCATAAAGCCTGGGATATCTTGCAGGAACCGTGCTGCTGTCCTCAGTTTCTTTCCTGGTGGCTTCACCAGAGTGGTTCATTTTGCCTCCAACTGCAGCCCTTGGGTGATGCTACCTTTTGTTTGGCCATATGTCACCCTGCGGCCCCCCAGCGAAATGCAGCCCCACATGTCCTGCTCTGTGTGTTCAAGCCCCTTTAGTCTGCAAGGCCATGCACCTCAAGTAGTTAAATTTCTGTTATCTGAATGTAAGTTTTGTTTTTCCATGCACTTTGGAGGAATGTCAGAGTGCTGTAATCCATACAAGTGAACGATGTGCTACCTTGTCTACTGGGCAAAGTATCCCAGGTATATTTTTTCCTAAGTGCACGCTGTTTCAATACCAAAGAAACAGGTATTGAACAGCATTTATATCAGTAGGCATTTCAATAGTGACCGGATTTAGAGGACATGATGTCAGTTCACTACTATAAATACAGGATGTAATTTTGAAGAATCATAGAATCATGACTCTATGATCTAAATCTTCTTAAGAAGATTCAGTTTCTTAGAAGAGGGAGTTATGCAGTGTCCCTTTAATCATTTTCTGCAACAAAAGAGATTGCAAGTACCTGAAGGGAACAGGAGGGAGGAAATCCCCACCAGAATCCCTGTCATGCAGCGTTTCCCGGCTTCTGTGTTTGCCCGGTGGTGACTCAGGCTGCTTTGTGGTGCTGACTCAGGGGTAACTTCTCCTATTTCCCTGTTTTCCTGCAGATCCTATCGGAGATGGGCTGCTTACCCAGGAGTGGATTGCCCTGCTGTGACTCAGGTGCAATGCAAGCGGGGTGACGACTATAGGGAAAAGCTGTTAGTATCAGGTAGGCAGCGCTTTGTATTTTTATGATATATGTGTATTTTGTATAATGACGGGAGCTGTGCAGCATGGAAGTGGCCTGGAGCAGTGTCAAATGAGCCATGGCTACTTTGTAATTTGGAAGCTAAAACTGAGATTTGCCCAAGAGCTTGTCAGCAAAGGCCAGGACAGAAAGTAAAACCAATGTCTAAGCAGCGTCAGGAGGTTTTATGAAATTTGCTGCAAGCAAAATCTGAGTTCTTTGTTTTATGATGTTTGACTTTTGCATGAAGTCAGAGGTTGGAGGATCCTGATTTATGTTTTTCTGGGAAACAGGAGGAGGTTTTGTGGATGATGGTTCAGAAAGTTTAGAAGGAAGCATCTCCCTGGCCTGGTGAAACCTGGCATCACAGATGTGTTTGTACAGCTGTCACCTTTGTCCTCAGGCTCTTCTGCCCTGTGGTCACTGGGTGTTCCTCGTGGGCTGTTGGATACCAGCCTGGGAAGGGACACACCTTGTGGGAAAAGGCTCTTCAGTCTGTGCCCTTTTGACACGAGCGAAGCGATGTCCAGAAAACCCTTCTGGGATGCTGCTTCACTGAAGAGAAGCTGTTTTTTCCCCAGAGGCCATGTAAGATTGGAATGTATAGATTTAAAACAAGTACATGAAAGACATTTGATTAAGATGAAACAAAAATTTAGGTAGGTGAATGTGAAGAATAGATTAAAAATGAGATGTTTTATCTCCTGTAGACCTTTGTGCACACTCACAAATCCAGCCCAGCTGCCTTATGAAGGTAAGTGCTTGAAGCTGAGTTCTTCAGCCCTGCCTGTGTCTCTGCTTCCTCCATCAGCTGTGAAATACAAACTGCTGCTATCAAGTAGTTTGGCTGCTGAGCAATCACATCAGAGCTGATCTGCCGAATGGGAGAGGTTTGGCCCATCTATGTCCTTACTCTGCTCCTTTTTCCCCTTAATGACTTGTCAAAAAACTCCCTAAGGATACTATGCTCCTTAGGTACCTTTCTACTGTTTTATCATCCTATCCTGCTATCTTTTTTTGTACAACAGCAGTTAAGCACAGACTTTTCTTGAGGATTTCTGCAGAGATGCTCTTTAAAACAACATAGCAATGCTCAGAGAAAGAGATGCTTTTGGGTGAGCTTTAGTTAAATGCCCTCTTCTGCAGGCTCCTGCTCTGCTCTGAAGCTGTTTTGCAGTAACACTGTGTGTAAACGGAGGAGGAAAAATTGCTCTGCTGTGTTTCTCACCAAGCAGCACGAGTGCCATGAGGAGATGAAATGACATTACCCTCTTGTTCTTTTCCCAGTTGTCTTGGTTAGGACTTATTGGCAGTCCCACCTTGGTGCAACCTTCTCAAAGAGCCACAACCCCCTTGTTTAATCCAGCCTGTGCTGTGAGCCAAGGGAAGTTCTTGGTGAGCTTCATAGAAAGGCTGGGGATGTTGAGCTGAGAGGTGTTTTGTTCTGTATTGTGTGTGTGGTTGGTTGTTTTGTTTTTGTTTTTTTTTTCTTTCTGCTAAAACCTGGTTTGCAAACTCATTTCCTGTAAAAATTGGGACAGATTTTTGCCTTTTTTTTTTTTAAAGTTTAGGGTTGGAACTTTTTTGTCAGGTGCTTAGCCAGCCTTAATTTATTTGAAGCAGAGCCTCTGTTTCCTTCTTTTTGAGAAGAGAGCCCTTCTGTGAGCTGGGTGAGTGTTGGTACTTGGAACTGAGGGGTGCAACGGCCCAGCTTGTTGGCTGCCACCTCCGCATTGCGTGACCTGGATGGGAAGCTGAGCTCCCTCTGTCACCTTGCTTGCTTTGCATCGGGTACCTGCTCTTGTCAACCCTTGTTTAGCGCCAAGGGTCACTCAGATTAATTGCATGACCATTAGCTCTACTTGGAGCAGAGGGTAAATAACTGTAGGGAAACCTGGAGGATGCGGAGTTTCTGTATGGCTGAGAGCTGCTCCGGGAGCTCCTATTTTTAGCCCTGGGTGAGGGGAGTGGCGGTGACCGTGGTGGTGACGAAGGCCGCGGGAGTGCCTGCCAGGGCTATAAATGCGTTGCGTGCTATTTTGGAGGCAGTACCTGGGCACAGGGCTGGTGAAGCAGGAAACTCTTGTGCTGCTGCAGGGCTGAGCTGCCTCTGTGGGCTGCTGCATCCCCAGGGGAAACTGGGGCTTCTCAGATAGATAGATATTTCCCCCCCACACACACACACACCCCCAATGCCTTCTTTTAAGGCAAGCATCAGCCACTGGGAATTTTCTGATGGACTTCACAATCTGGGGGTAGACCATTTCCAAAGATGACTTTTTTTTTTATTATTGCATTCAAATAAAACATCCCTGCAATGAAGAACACTGCTCTACTTTGCACTGTAGATGTGCAAACTGCTTTTTGCAAAGCTCGGGTGTTTTTCAGATGCTATTGGAGTGTCCTAGTGTTGGGTAAGCAGTATAGATTAAAATAATTAAATGTGCAGGGATAACACTCTAGCAGTGGTGGGTAACTTGTCATATTTTAATTTTTTTTAAATACTTGAGCGCCTTTCCTAGCTTATGGATCCTGAAATAAGAAGAGGTTTGTGGTTTTACTGCAGTCCTGGTGCCGTGCTGGGTGGTTCTGGGGGAGGGCTGCGATGCAGGAGAAGCAGTCGGAGTCTTTGGGGCAGGAGGTCATGTCCGTGTGTCCTTCTGGGACTGATGAGGATTCAGCAATTGTTCCTCAAGGAAAGTGAACGCCGGGATGCTCCAGGGAAGGGCTGAGCGACTGGTGGGAATAGCGTCAGAGCAAGCGCAGCTGCACAAACACGGAGCTCCCTTTCCCTAAAGGTTTTGAGGGGGTATTAAAAAAAAAAAAAGGTGTTTTCTTTCTCAGCAAGTCTTGGGCTGTGTAAATGGAAAAGATCATGAGTTTACAGTGGAGAAGAGCAGCTTTATGCTGCTTGCTTGTATTTGGGAAGGCAGTTTGTGAGTCACTGTTATCAGGTGTGCTTTTCTTCTGGTCTCCTTTTCCATTTTGACAGCTTAAGTTTGGATGGGAGAGCTTTATTCTCAGGTGCCCACCCTTTCTCCTGTTCCACAGCAGCTGAAACAAAAATGCTTAAAAATCTCAATGTTCTCATATGCGAAAGAAGGGCTTTCTTGGCCATCTCTTGTACTTGGTGCTCCCTGAGGCTATGCTGGTGTTATCACTATTTTTAAGGTCCTTGGTGTCCCCTTCTCTAGGGCTCTGTGTGTTCAGAGGTACCTGATGTGGTACCAAGGTTTGATGTGGTTTGCCCTTGTAACGTAGCTGCTTTCAGCCGTACCCTATTCATAATTTAATAGGAAAGCGCTGTATCAGGCGTGCAGAGTAAATGGGGTGGGAATTAGGTCCCTCTTGAAGGGAAGAAAAAAAAGAAAAAAGTTTCAGGGAAGTGGATGCTTTAGTTCAGGGCTGTAAGCTCTCATTTCTGTCATTCTGGCCCTAAACCTTTTGGAGTTACAAAATGAAGGCAGTTTTTGGTTCTGTTTTCCACAGAACTCATTCCTGGAGAAGGCAAGATAATGAAAAACACAAGCATGTTTTCAAATTATAGCTTTGTGAAGCAAAGTGCCGGTGTCGCTAACCGCACTCAACAGCGTTATTAGCTGGAGCAACAGAGAAAAAAGCAAAATAAAAGGGAGGCATTATGCCTTTTGCCCCTCAGACCACAGAATTATTGAAATGGTTAGTTTGGGGCATTTTAAAGCTAGGAATTAAGAAGTTATTGGAGTGTTGGTAACTTTCCGTAACACCAGAGTCACAAGGGTTGGTTTGTCAGTGAGGAAGATGGAGCCTGTCATTTTCTGAGGTCTAGGCTTGGAGTGTGGGGATGAGCTGGTGGTTTTTATCCTTTTCTCTTCTGAAATATTGCCTGCTTCACAAAACCAAGTATCAGGCAAGCTTGGTACTTCCTTTGCAGATAAGTCTGTGATTTGGACTGCAGAGATCAGCAAGTTTAACCAGGTTCCACCACTTACCAGAAACCACATAAGGTTAAGGTAGGAGATCTCAGTTGGAAGACCAAGAAATTCCCTGTCTTTTGGGTGATCTAAGATGATGTACCTGTAGAATCTGTTCCAAGTCCCAGAGTCAAATATGTACTAAAATAAATGATTTATTCTCCATGTTATGGTGGAAGAGCCGTGTTGTGAGACACCATTGATGTCCTAAGGGATGAGCATTCAGCTTTGGCACCAGGGCAGAACAGATCACCTAGATTTAGTTTCTTAATCTGGCTTTATTAATGTGTCATGAAACTGAAGCTGTGGGGCATTTACTGGGGATTTTCTCTGTGTGTATCTGTGTGTGTGTGTGTGTGTGTGTGTGTGTATTTTTTTTTTCTCTCCTACAAAAAACTCTCACAACATCTTAATTCAGTCCCTGGAAACTATCTCCAGAGCTACTGGAAAACATTTGGATTCACCATACCTGTGCCTAGCATAGTATCCTGCACTGTCCAGTTGTGACTCTGAATGGTCCTTCATTTAGAAAGCCAAGTTTGGAGATCTAACCTTTGATGAAGGATATTGCATCTGTTAGAATGATATAAATTAAAACATGCTACAAATAAAGTGCTAGTGGTACTTTAGCTAAGCTATAAACAAATTATGGGGAATTTGTGACCTTTTAGAAGACATAAATATGTGAACACTTTTCAGATTAAGATGATGAGTGGGGTCAATGTGTTAGTTGAAGTGATGCATTTGTATACAAGATGTGCTCCTGACAAATAGGAGCCTAGGTGTGTGGGGGTGTTTGTGAGGTGGTTTTCAAATGATTACTCTTTAGAAGATGGGTGACTAATTTGGTGGATTAGATTTGTAACATGAGGGCGAGTTTCCAAAAGAGCTCCTTGTTTGCAGTGAAGACATTTCCGTGCCTTGGAGCTTTTGAGACATTGCAGCCACGTTGCCTTGCCAGGTCAGGATGGTTCCAGTTCTGGAAGGCAAGGAGAAGGGGAAAAAGAAAGAAAAATCCATCACGATGGAGAGAGCAATTTGGCAGGGAGGAGGTTAGTCTTGTGTCTTGACACACCCTTTGAAAAAGAACCTTGGCAAAGCTGACCTAGGCCAACTCCTCTTTGTCTTTGTGGCCCTGCCATTGGAAGGGCAGTGAAAAGGCTCCTCCTAAAGGTGGTTGGAAGGGCTGAATTTAATTGCACTTTGAGGCTCTTTTGCAGGCTCTTGCACTTGCCTTGCACCGTAGTGGTAGGCTGGAACGAGGCAATGAAGAGGGCTATGCTGGATCGATTTAATCAAGACAGCGTGCCTGTGGCCTGTAGAGTTAATTTGCAATGGTTTTAATGGGCTTTATTTGACGCTTGTCTGTTTGTGATTACAGATTAACTTGGTGTTGTATGTCATGATTTATTTCTCCATCTATTTCTCCATGTTGTGTATCAGGAGTGCTGAGAAGAGGCTTAATGGCTTTCTGTTCACTTCTCGATGTGCTGTCAGAGAGCTCCGCGCTTCCCATCTTTTTCCCTGACAGTGGAGAGAGGTGTCTTGCTGTTTGCAGAGATACTAATCTGGGGTTACATTACATTAGCTTGGTGTTTCTTAACATATAGCAGGAACACTTTGTGGTGTGTTTGCTGTTTCATCACCCATCACGTGGTGTTGGCCTGTTCAAATGCTGTTGAGGCTGAGTGCGAAGCCTGTTGGATCAGCTGCTTGGAGAAGAAAGTTTGCCTGTTTAGGAAGTAGCAAAAGCCTGGGAGCCCTGCACTCAAAGGGAAGAAAAAAGGTAAACTCAAAGCTGTTCTCAATCACTTGGAGCAGCATCAGCTGCTGCTGGGCTGGTGCCTTAGGTTCTGGACACCGGTAGCAGTATCAGCCTCTCATCTGGCCAGTGAACCTCTACACGTTGATAGCAGTCCTTTAAAAACCTCAGGCTAAAAATTTAAGGGATTGTTGCTCCCAACTAGACCTGAATTATCTCCTGCTCGTTTTATGGCATGTTTACATTTTTGCTGGAATAAGCTGCTGTCTCTGTCCCTGTATGCACAAAGCATCCGGCTGTCTTTTTAAGAGGATCAGTTTTTATTGCCCTGCTGTTCTCCATATCAAATGCTACTATAAGAAAGAGTTTGCTGTGCTTTGTGGTACTGACAGGCATCTTAACATTTCTTTTACACTTAGTTATACTATTGAGCAGTAACTTAGCAGCAGTTCTTGGCTCATGGCTCTCTGCAAGACTGTTGGATGTTTTATGTGAAGGGTTAGGGGAATGAAAAATCCCCTTTTGTTTTCTTGGGTCTGCCTTGTGTTAATGCTGACAGTTCAACTACTTGTACCCTATTTGTTTCTTGAAAAATTACATTTTCTCTGGGATATGGTGAGAATTGGCACAAAAGCTTCTTGGTGCTGCAAGGTTTGATTTAAAGGCACAGAGATGGAAACTGGTGTTACTGTTTGAAATACTACAAAAGAATAAGAAACTAAAGACTCTCTCACAGTGCTATAATTTTGCTTGGTGTGCAGCACACTTCAGACACTGCGTTCATTACAAACCAAATACTCCCTTGTCTAAAGAATATAATACTCTAGGCATTATACTGCATGTCTAGAATTTGGCCTTAGAATTTGCAAGTCTGATTTGCAATAGGTTCTTATTAGCACCTGCTAAGTGCTATAGTTAAAGGTTTATAACGAAGCTGAAGTTTTGAAGAACAGTGTTTATATCTGGGAAAATTGGATATAGCCTATTTCATAATTTGGGATTAATATTTTATGCTTTGGGATATTTAGATAGTGGTTAGACTAGTTTCTTCAACCAGGCCCTGAAGGGTTCTCTTATTCAAGGCCATAGAGCAGTTCAGCTGTGAGCTGCATTAGCCTGTGTTTTCTCTCTGCTCGTCCTTGTTAGCAACCTCCATGAAGCTAAAGCTTCCTTATGCCAGTTGTCTGTAGGTTACATAGCTTTGGACTTTATATTTGTGCAAGTAAATGCTTATATTATTTGAAGACTCATAGTGTTGATGGTCACTAGTAATTGTACATGGGAGTTAATGGAAGTGTCTGCTGGGACAAATCCTGTTGATCAATTTTCTGACTAAAGTCTGTTTAAATGATCTCTTTGCACATGCATACACACATTTATAACAAATTTTATACTTTTTAAAAGTATTCCAGCATAAATTTTCTTTGTTGCTTTTCAAAACAGATTATGTTCATTCATCTCCTCAGTTAAAATAGACGTGGGCTCTGTGAGCAGTATTCTGTTTTTTCTCCTTGTAGAGTTGCACACACAAGTTTGAAGATGATAATAGACAAAGAAGACGACAGACTCTTATAAGCAAAGATGAGTAAGAGGAAGTGTGATGGGAAGTACGTTAACTTGTGATACCAAACAGGAACTGTCCCCAGGTACATTCAAATTGTTCTTCATTTTTATTACTCATTTACTTCATTACTTCTATTACTTTAAAAAGCATCTTGAATTAGTTATGAAACCTATTTTTTATGAACGGGCTTCGTATTTACCATTCAACCATCTCCAAGTATTTCTCCCAGCGATGATGCCAGTTGTTTTGCAGGATGAAATCTCTTAGAACTACATGTTCCTTGCAATATCTCAGCCTCTGCTGCATTGAGTGGTCAGGTAAAAGATTAAATAGCTCAATAAGGACAATGCAGTGTTTAAGTGCAGATTAGCTGTGGAAAGTGTTTCTAAAGCGGAGCTGGGAGCAAATGATTAATGAGCGGGAAGGTTTGCTGGCGTGGGGCTCTGTCAGCCACCCTTCTCCCTTGGCGTGGACGTTTTCATTTGCTCCCTTTTATTGGCACACATGAAACACCTAAGCATGGTGCCATCACACCCTTCCTTCTATACTAGGATTGTTGCTGCCACAAATTACAGGGCCGGGACTGACCGAGAAGGGCAGGGCTTGGTCTCTTGTACCTTTTTATGGCATTGCAAATAGCTATGCAGCTGTCCTGGAGTGCAAGACGACAAATTACAGACTAAGGCAGTCTGGTGTCTGAGCTTGTGGGCTTCATCCTTCTAGCGTGACAAAAGGCATTTGGACTTGTTGAAGTGTCAAGTGGGCCTTAGCTGGCCATAAGGTGTATCCTCATATCAAATTTTGCTCAGAAGTGATGAGTAGGTATTGCTGAGGTTGCCAGTGAACTAGGCCTCCTGAGAGTAAATCATGAGCCCCACGTTGGTGTAAGATCATTCAGAGTGCAGAAAGTTTCTTCTCCAACTGGAAGGACCGGGTGAGTATGGGGCAGCAGATGACAATAATGGTACTCAGACTTGCTCAGGAGAAAAATCCTTCTCTAGAGAACGGCAGCAAGGCTCCATCTTTACCTTCTGATCCAAGATCTGCAATAGCTTTCTTGAATACTGTTAGTAGTTCCTATCTTCTAATATTTGGCATAGCAAAAACTTCCTGGTTTCAAGAACAGGAAGGCAAAAGGGCATCTTTCTGAGAACCGGAGCGTGGACTTTGAGCGTAGGACTGCTTCTGCTTTTGTTTTGCTGCCTGGGCGTGGATGTACATGAGAATAGGGCCAAATCCTACAGTTCTCTGAGCTGAAACCTAGGAGTTTTCTAGAACAAGAGCTGTGCTTTCAAGTATCAGCACATGAAACTTTACCCAGAGCAATTTAAAAAGGAGTTGGCATTAAGTAGAAGATACTGTTAGAAGCTACTGACATAACTGTATATTTAAAGAGAATTGTCTCTAAGAATTGGAGGAGGAGGAGAGAAGAGGAGGAGAGAAAATAGTAGATGATTTACACACAATATTCTTAAATCTTCTACTAAAAGTATTGAACTTTTGCTCAAAAATATAAAAGTAGATCTATCAACTTTTAGAGCTGTGCATAATCACTTAGAAGGTTTGCTGCAACTTATGCTTTCCTTGGCCTGGGAAAAGGAGCTTCTACGGGCTTAAAGTCATAGATGTTGCTGAAAAGCACATTTGAATTCTAATGTGTTCTGTGCTGTTGTCTTGTATCAGCCTGCTTTTTTTTAAACTTCATAGTATTTTTTTTTATTATTGGAGCACAGCGATAATTGCCTATGGAAATGAAGTCAAGCAGAGAGAGGGTTGAGAGGTGTGATGATTTATGGCCTTACAAGAACAGAAGCAGCTCGTTTGGTCATATCAGCTGTACTTCCCCAGCTGCAGCATTGTTATCTTTTGGATCTCTCATAAAATACTGGTGTGCAGTGCCAGCCATCCTCTTCATCCATTCCACTTCCGATTAATAAAAGACAGGGTATAACACTTCAGCAAGCACCACTTTAGCACCAGTCATGACTGTGAGGAATGCTCTATTTTAGCTCTCGGGCAAGTTATTTCTGAGAACAGTCATCTTTAAAGCACAAGTTTTATTCTGTGTTTCTATTCTCAAGCGCTGGTTTTCAAAGAAGCCTTTGCAGGCCTAAACAAATGCTGGTTTAAACTCTAAATAACTTCTCTATTTATTCACAACTAAAGATTTGTGGCAAGCCTAGTGCTTTTAGCAGCAAGTTTACATCTGGCCTTGGATTGCCCTGGGATGGGTCTCCTGCTCTCCTGAAGCATGTGAACCACAAAGGTTTTGGATACAGCTACCTTACTGCATTGGCTGCTTCATCTCTCTGCTTCCAGTTCTGCCTAGGTGAAGGAGGCCGATTTGTGGAAAGAAAAATGTCAAAGACAAAATTAAGACTGTTCTCTCCAAAATGTTTATGATTTTAGAAATGAAAAATACCTGTATCCTTTGCTGCAGGATTTACCTGTACTTCATAGCTATTTACATCAACTTTGTGTAAATAACGGCAGTGGGAAAAGCACATTTTTGTGAGTGTTTTTTTTTACCTTCAATTTATTGCTGTAATTTAAATCAGTGGTATGCAGCTGCATAAATGGCAGCCTCAGAGGGAGCTGCATAGTATTAATGACAGGTGTTAAGAGAAGAATCTTGCAGTTCTTATTAAGCAAGTGTTTGAGATCTCTTTTAGGCTAGAAGATACTGCATGCCAAGTGGAAAATTAGGAAGATCCTAATAACTAGAGTCATTGGTAAGGCTGAATAATTTCTTACCAAGTAGCAAATGCTTGCATCAAAGAATCTGGAATAACTGTTTAAAGACTTGTTTTTTATCTCCTCCTGTGTTTTCTGCTTAAAATATGGTGAAAATGCCTTTTTTTTCCCCTGCAGAATGCTAGTAGCACAGCAATGTTTAGCAGCTGCTCTATTTTGGCAGTGGGAGTTGCTTGTGAAATTGTTTTGAATCTTTTGAACCGTTTGTGTGAATCTTTCAGGTTGTGCTGGTTTTAGTATGTGCAGAAAAGTTTTAGTTGCCCCATAGCTCACTCGGTGTCTTCTGCATCCTTGTTCTAGCCATCGAGGCTCTCTTGAGGACTGAAACTGGGGTGGTGTTGAATGTTGCAGGGTGCCTGGAAGCTCCCATCTACTCATCTCCTCTGTGCATCACTAGGACCTGGAAAAGGGATGGTTGGGATGCTTTGATATCTGTTTGAAGACTTTTTTTTTTCCTCTCCAGTGTGCCTGTGGGATTGTTCAGGTTTGTTGCTGTTTTTCTAGACTTAAATATTTCCTGTATTTTCTTTGAAAGACCTATTACTTTTGATCTTTTTTTGCCAAGAATGGATCCTGCTTATTGTGGCTTTCCACGATTTTCTTCAAAGGCAAAAATTGATGCCAAAAGATCCACACGATGGATATCTAGAAAGGAGCACACAAGAGCGTCGCAGATGCGGGAAGCTGGTTGTGCTCCTGCATGGAGGCTGTTGTGGTTGCTAGAAGTGAGGCACAGCCCCCATGGCTTAGAAGTGTCTGTGCACTCAGACATGGGAGATTTGGGCCAAAAATGACTGGATTGGCCCAAATAAGCAAATAGATAAGGGACTACAGGCAGGACTATGATCATAACCAGATTGACTCTGCTTCCTTTGGAAAAAAGAGGAAGAAAAAGATCCGGGATTGTGTTTCTGTTCTCAAACCCCACAAGTGGAATATGTCTGTAAATAGAAATGGTAGTTCTGCCATTCAGCCCAGTCTCCAGAGCGAAATGGGAAGCGACTGGGGCTCATTCACAGCCCAGTTGTCCCTGGCATCACTGTTATCGCTTCCCATTTCTTTAATAAAAATATTTCTAAGGGGATAAAATGAGAAAAGGTGCTTGTGAGACAAGGAATGGCAGGATGTGGGGGAAGCCTTTGCAGAAGTCTGCTGGTCTCTGCTCCAGAGCTTCCCTCAAGGCTAGTGGCCTCTGGGAGACTTCTGGATGGCACAATTGGTGTCACCTGCCCTCGCCTTGCCCTGAGACACGGCAACATCGCTGCTCTCGTAGAGGTCCTGCTTTAAGAAACTGAACAAAACATTTGTTTCTGATCTGTTATAAAATGGATCAAAAAACCTAAAAATCATCAAAACTCCTAATCCCTCTGTGAAGCAGTGAGGCAAGTACTGTGGTTTCCATTTAAGAAAAAAATGTGCCTAGGCAATTTGCTGGAAAGTAATAGGGAGGAAGAGCAGATCCAGTGTTAGGCTGCATCTACCAGAGAGCTTATTTTGCTAGGCCCTATAAAGATTCCTTTAAAACAAGTGTTTCTACATCTTTTAAATGTAAAAAATGCTAAAGCAATACCAAAAGCTAAAGCCATATCAAAATTTACTTAGCATGCCTGTACTTTTTTAATTAAGTCAGATTTTTTTTTCTCTCCTTTCTAACTTGAAGGCTGTGGGATTCCTTCCAAAGAGTCTGATGCTGACGGCTCAGGAGCCTTATAAAGAGCAAACAAGACTGAGTCTTGCTTTTGCTTACACTGGGTTCGTGCCAGAAGAACTTAGCTGAAGTTACTGGAGTCGCCCCTGTGCAAAACCAGAACAGCATAAACTGTGTGGGGCTTCTGGCACCCTGTTTCTACAGTGAAATCTGGAGTGAACAAGCTCTGTTGTGTGGTCATGAAGCAGAGAAAATCCTTACTGCAGGAAAGGGATTTTGGTCTTATCCTGCCTTATCCTGCAGTTTAACTATTGGGAAGGACTTTACCAAGGAGATTAGGATTGTAAAATAGGCTGAAAGGGAGATCAAGCCCAGCCTCCTGCTAGATGCAGGGTCAACTTTGAGTATCTGGGGTTTGGGGAATACTCCTTTGCTTTACGTGCAAACCTGGGTGCTTTTTAGAACAAGTGACATCTTTACCCTGTTTCTCCCTAATACTTTTCACTGGGAAGTGAAACTTAGTCATATTTTTTTTTTTTTGTATAAAGAACATCAAATGTGTGCTCCAAAATGTTTATTTTTTATTTGATCAGTGATAAAAGCTCTCTGTTTTTGGGAAGACTAAGGGACTGAAGACTTTTTGTTTTATTCTGTTTTCTACATTCTCAAAACAGCACCCTGCTTTGAACAAAAGATCTGGTGTAATTATTAGGTAAGTAGGAAAATTTAAGAATAAAATGAGCTTTAAATTTAATTTAACTACATAAGTAACAGAAGTTTCACTTTAAAACTAACACTGTGAAATACAATACCCTTTAACAGCACCCCTTGCCACTTTACTGGTTCACAAGTGAAAATAAATCTCAGTCACCTGGAGTTAGAAAGTACATATCATGTTTTCAACAGCAGTAAGGAATCCAAGATGGCAATGTATAGTTATATACAGTTTTAGGGGTTCATTGTGTGTGTGTTTAATAATTTCAGTACAACTATTCTTGAGTTAACCTTCCAATTTCTTTTTACAGTTTTATGATTTGGTGGAATATGTCTAAGTGGAGCTGTGGGGAGATTGCACAGGAAGACTTGAGCAACGTGCAGGTCTGCTTTTCTCATCTGCTACCCATCAAGCAGGGTTACCCTTAACTTTTATCTGTATACTGATTTATTGCTTTTTCTTTGCAAGACTGGAAGGGAGCAGGAGGAGAAAAGTTTTTTTTGGTAGCCCTTCTTCCCTCTCAATATTTGTTTCCAAGTGTTTACTGAGGGCAAGTCTAGCTCTTAGGTGCTTCCAGGAGCTGATTCTGCAATGGTTCCCTGAGAAAATGTAAAAGCAGTGTGTGTACCAGTGCTTCAGTTGTGACCACAGGCTCAGCCTCTTGGTTAAAAGGTGAGATCTTGCTGTGATGCATCCAGAGGCCCTTAACTGTGGCTGTACTTGGACTGAATAATTAAAGATAACTATCCTTACCAGCCCTCCTTTGCAAAACATCTCTGTGCCACATTGATAGGCTGCAGCATCAAGGCAGGAACAAGGTTGTCAGTTGAGAACAGATGCACAAAACAGATTTAAATAACATGGTTTAATTTTGCATGGGAGCAGCCTGCATCTTTGGACTGTGTCCTGGAGTCGAATTGCTCCAGGCTCCCATCCACGCTTGGTGTTTAGCACAGACCCCTTTGCCATCCTCCCCATGATACTGGGATGGGTGTGAGTGTTTTCCGAGCGGGGAGCCGAGGCTGAACCCCCAGCAACTTCCCATAGCAGCGATGCCAGGCGAGGGCTCTGAGGGTACGTTTTTTGCCCCATCTACAGTGTGGCTATTTTTGTTCATGTTACTGAAGACAGGAACAGCAGAGATGGAGAGAAAGGGAAGGCTGTTCTTAGGGTTTTCAAGAACTTGCTGGAATAACAAATGCAAGAGCTTAAAATGTATTTTCACAGACCTGAAAACAACATCGAAAGAAGATGAATACCATAAGACTTCTGAAGGGGTTTTGAGCTGCTCTGACCTCAGGCCGAAGCCAGATGCTGACGGTACCCGTGGGGCCGTGCAAGCAGACAGCTAGCAGGAGCTCTGTGTACTGTCTTCAAAGCACACCATGTTTTATGGAGGTACAAAAGGGACTTTAATCCTAGTGACATTGCCAAGAATATCTAAACCGTGGTAATTTTATTGGGAGTAGATTCTCGTTCACGGTTCTTAAAGTCTTTGGTTTCATAAATGTTCTAATTTTAAGTCACTGGCTTACCATTTTTTTTGATGGTCTGGCAAATAAAGGGTAGCAAAAGATATTTAAAAAATACATGTTGCTTGGGCAAGCTGTTTCACAACATTTGATGCAAATTTTATATTCCTCCATGGTTTAGAAAGCATAAGTTTCATTTTCTATCTAAATACAGTCAGATATCTCTAGCAGTCTTGATCATTTTTTTTATTTAAACTAAAACTTTTTTTTTAAAAAAAAAGAGATTTTTATCTCAGGAGCTTTCTTTAAATAACTAACAACCCATGTTCTTCTACCTGGAAGATGTGTATCTAGAATGGTGTAATCAGCTGTGCTGAGCACTGAAAGTGTCTCCACATGTTTTGGGTGCAATCTCATGCCTTTTGGTCCAGAGGTCTGTTTATACCCTGCTAATTAAGACTGAACCAATGCGATATATTCTATGAATGTATATTTGTTTCCCGTGACCATATGAAACCATTGCCTATTCTTTTCATGGTATATTCCATGGCTGGAGCGACTCCAAACAGCCGCTGAAAGAATCTTGGAGTAACATAGTCTGCTTTTTGCCTATAGGTAATTCTGTGTCTTGTCCTTTGATTGTGAGAAGCTCTCAAGTGAGAGCAGTGTTAATTGTTCATGCTGGCAAGCTGAAACAGCTACCAACGTTAGGCACTTTCCTAACACAGGAGTGTCTGCTTATGGATTATACTGTACTATAAGAAGTTGCAGGCCTAAATGATGTAGCTCTTCAAAGAGAACAGTGGGAATACTGGACAGGAACTTCACTGCAGTCTCTCATCAGCCAGCAGCAGATATAGATGTCAGACTACAACTGGAAAAAAGTGTGTCTTATTTTGGCCATGATGTGGTTATAACTGGTTTTAGACAACCTGCTCTCCTGAATTGTTATTGTCTAGACTATTCCTACTGTGACTGCAGCCTCTTGCAGGTATTTCAAGCATGTCCAGTGGAGTAGCGGCTGGAACCTGCATGTCGAGATGCCTTTCAAAGGTAATGGAAGACTGGGATGTAAAAGGAGCTTTATGGATTGTGATTTGGGGGTTGAAAGATTAAAGGAGTTTACAGGCTTCTGTTCGTGATCCCTAAATCCATGAAAACCATGCATTGAAATATTTTAGGGAGCTAGTGAATTATAAATAAATTTACTTAAGTGCAAGTTTGTGGATGCAGATGCTCAGGCCAAGTCTATGGAATGAGAGTTATAAATGCATAGTAAAGCTGCAAGTATTACTCATGTTTGTGAGAACTTCTGGCAGGTGATGAGGTGCAAAGATGTGGCCCAGCTGAAAGATGTAAAGGCTAAAACCTCTAATGGAAATGCAAATTGAAAAGCTGGGAAACTGTGGAACAAGTTAACAGAACTAAGTAGCTGCTCTGGTGCAGAACTTGCATTTCAGTGCCTTGCTCAGCAGTGCTCTGAGAGGTCAGACACTGGCAGCCCGTCAAGTATTTCTCCCTTCTCTGGCACCAGCAATTCTAGCACGTCTCCTAAGGGAAGAAGTTTTTCTTTTATCTTTGAACATATGGAATTGTCTTGGGGTAAGCGACTGTTTTATGGGCCTTTCCCAAAAGGGCATGTCTCGTATGGAAAAAGGCCAAGAATGCAACTTCATTTCCTCTTTTAATATTTAATCTGAAAAAATACGTTTGCTGTTCTTTTTGTACAGATGTAATTTGGAGCCCATATGTAGGACATATGTGAAATCACCAAATAGTTACCTGGCGCTCATCAGAACAGTGGGAGCAAAATAAAGGGACGTGACAGCTTCAAGGTACATATGGGTGATTGTACTGCTTGGTATGTACTAGCTTCCAGAACTGTTCGGTTCTGGTTCTATAATACTGGAGCATGTTAACAGAAGTAGCCAGAGAACTGGCTTTAAAATAAAGGACTAGATTATATTGATATTCATATTGCCATAAACCTTTGAAACCTTGAGTATAGTCAGGCTCTAGTGTATGTTTTAAATATTGTGTTAAAAGGTTCTTCGAGTATTTTAATATGTTGCTGTGTAGGCATCACAGTGTAACATATCATTCTGCTGCTCAGCCCAGAGCACTTCTCTGCAGAGCACTGATTTTTCTCTTTTGGGAAATAATTAACAGTGAGTTCTGCTTAAGTGATCTGTGTGGTATTGTAGGAATACCATAAAAATGTCATTTATGGAAAAAAATTGCACTTCAAGTGGTTTCGCATTTGTATGCTACAAACTGCATGTGGTAAGTAGGTGGATTTGTGAGTTGAGCAGTGACTGTAAAAAGTTGCATGTAAACAGTCGGCAGTCCCTGCGCCCTGTAATGCCAGGGAAGGGAGAGGTTTGCCGGAGGATACCTTTGCAAGCAAGACTTCTGTTCCCAAATGCCACTTTCCAGGTCTTCTATCTGTCTATGTCACAGCTTAACCGGCAGAAAAAAATACTTGGTTTGCTCAGTTGAGCACCTCACATGAGCATGAGATTTTGGGACTGATTTTACTTAAAAGGAGAAATAACTATTACAATCTCTATGGAGTTTATAGGGTAGATAGAACAGTTTCTGACCCCGAGTGCTTTTGTCCACTTTTTCTCTCTCAATCTTTGTCTTGTTTTTGTTGTTTGCTTTTAGGAGGTTAAATACAACTTTTTAAGAACATATTTCAGCTCTATGACGCTAACAGCAAAATTAGGTTGCTATGGTCCTATGGTAAAAACATTATTCTGCTCATTCAAAAGCTGAAAGTAGACTGAGGGCTCACAGGACAGCTCTAGTGGATGTAGCTGCTTAAAATGTGGCTGTGATTTCTGTTTCTCATGGTATCTTGGCCAACTCGGTTCAAAGCGTTAGGTTCAAATCCATTTCTATTTGTGTACTTGACTTTTCACAACAACAGCTGAGGTGTAGGCATGTTAACCATTCTGGTTTGCAATTCTGTTGCCCTGGTTTATATCTTCTGGCAAAGGGCTGGCTTAAACATCTTGGGACAATTCTTTCTTATATAACCTTTGCTATGTCCACTCAAGGGAAGTGACTGAAGGGAAGAACTTCCTGGAGTCCATCAGTGAATCTTTCTGACAAAGATGATTTACTGACTTTTCAGCTTATTTTTCATAGCAGGTGACTCCTGCATCCTAAAATACCACAAAATTCTCACTCTTTATCAAATATCTTTACTTTTATTCAAAATTACATGAAGAAAATAAAAGCAAACGAGAACTCTTTCTTTTTGTAATGGGTCTCTTTAGGAACAGGCATTTCCATGATTTTCTGGCAGAGTTTTGGGTCCTTTGCTTTATTTCAATGTCATGCCAAGTCACAGTAAACTTGAGAGAAGAGCTGTCCCCAAATATCTAAAATAGTCATCTATCAAAAGCCCTCAGTGGGACAGTTATAGGCCCATGTGCTCCTATGGCAAAATCCATGATTATAGGGAAGGATGCTTAAGGGCTGCAGCTAAGACTGGACAATGTAAAGTACTGGTGTTCCAGCCTCCACAAAAGCACCTGTAATGAGTAATAAGATAGGTGGAAGTCATTCAACTCATGCATAGTTTGCAATTTATTTTGGAATCTGTCTTAATTTTGTCCGCCTTGTGAAGAACCTCTGCTCTGCCATGTACAGAGGCTGCCTGGCTGTGTTTGGGTAGGTTTCCTTTACAAGAAGTGCCTCATGGAGAGTGTTTTTAAGTTTGTAAAGTACTTGACAAAGTTCTGTGCAAGGGCACAGAGATATCACAATCTCAGACACGTCGTGGAGGAAAGGCATAAACTATTCCTTTGTGCCTTAAAATACTTCAAGGAAAGATTTAAACTTCAGATGTGTAGCATGGAAAACCATATGGTTGCATCCACACTTGAGCAGGTGCTTGACTTTGCTAAATTCACTTTTTGGCAAATTCCTCCTTGTTGACTGGGGGATTTGGGGGTTGCATCAGGAATGTGGGCAAGCCTGTCATGTCCTCCAATTTTTTTAGCGTGAGTATGAGCACAGGTGGCTAAATAAACACTCTGCACTTCATTTCCCACTGAACACCCATCACGATTTCCTACTAGAAATAAACATTAGCGGTCATGGAAAGCTCTTCTCTCTGTTCCTTAATTAAATGGAGAAACAGTAACATCTCAAAGCCGCCTCGTTTTCTTTGTCACAGGGCCACCAGCTCTGAAGTGCTTTGGCACTTTGTTTTTTAGCTCCAAAGTAAAGTATGTCTAATCCTCCCTTATTATGGGGGATCTTTCCTTAGAGCTGTGCTGCTCTGCCTCCCTAGGGATAAATGCTTTTTTTTCTTTCTCTCCCTTTTTTTTGTAAGTTCTGAAGGATAGAGAATAACATGTTGTCATCTTGTGGTAGTAGATGCCTGAATGAACAGAGAGGCCTCCACAGAGGGTAATGAAAGGTAGCAAATGGTGCTGAGTTGCACTTGCTGTCTGTGCTCACAGAAGGGGTACAGTAAGAAATCTGAACAGTACAATAGGGAACAGGCTCTCTCTTTCAAATTGGCCTCTGAATGTGCTTCAATTTGGGTGAAAGAAGCTGACTTTTGTTATGGTGCCCTCATTTTCATAAACATTCTGGAAAGGAAGATTAGAGATGTTTTTCTGTAAAAAGCTTCTGAGTTTGATATTACCCAATGTTGCTCTGTTTTTAGCTAGCGAGATTTGGGTGAGTGGAGGAAGGGAAGAGATTTTTATGTTGAGATTTTTAGAGTGGCTGAATTTAGTATTAGTTTCCCAGTTTATTTGTTTTTATTTCTGTCCAATGAAAGTCTCCTTTTCCATGGGAGCCTGAGGAGAGCTCCCTTAAGATGAAGGGAAGTGGAATGTATCTGAAAGAGCAGCCAAATTCTGATGCTTTTTTTCTTGCAGATGGAACAAGCAGTTACATCTTTTTAAAAGGCAGTGCTGCTTTCCATTTAGGCCTGTCAGTTCTACAACTCTTTTCCATCCTCTGTGGATCCATCACATTTGATCATCTGCCAAAAAGTGTTGTTTAATTAAATTCTTTCAAGAACAAATCTCATCTATGAAATCAGGAGGACTGTGCGCAGCTTGGGTTTCCCTTGATGCTTTCAAGCTGGTTTTGCTCATCACCTTAGCAGATTGGATTAGATTCCCTTTATGGCCTGGCTTAGCGACCCAGGGGGATGTGACAGCTTGTATGCCCAGCGTAACGTGTGTGTTTCCATAGATCTAGAAATGTTTATCACTGCACAATAACCTATTTGGGGTGCACCTATGATGTATTTTTTTCCCCTTGAAATAGGTGCTTGGCCTCATGGCCTTGAGGTACATAGAGTTTTGTGTTTGTTTTTGCAGTCTGAAGCGGGGAGCCTGAGAATGACACACCAAGTGAGTTGGTCAGGAATTGGTGAAATCCAGGAAGCAAAAAATTTTTTTAGCAAAAACAAACCTAGCCTGAACTAGTGTGTTTATATGAAGAAGCTACAATCAGTGAGACATTAAAAGTTTGTGGCCTCTGAATCCCCTCCCTGGTAGAGCGATGGCAAAGGAACACGCTGTTGAATTTTAAGCTAAAATTGTACCCTTTAGGGTGGTTATCTCAGCCCGCCTCCAGGAGATCATGCCATATTACAACTGCAGTGTCTGTTACAACCCAGACCACATATGGTGCGAACAGCTTGACTATTTTTATCTTAGTGGCAGGTTAAATTTGAAGCACTTTCTGGATGAGGAGTCTGTGGAGAAAAGTAAGCAGTTCCTGTGGAGTTGAGGGTGCGATTTGTTCAGCAGTTGCATCACTTGATCAGTCTAACTGGAGGTTTGGAGGTGCGTATCGTTCCAGAACTGAAGTACAAGAACCTTACAGCAGCGAGGAGGTATTTGGGCTGTTTAGTGTGTGTGTGTGTGTGTATATATATTTTTCTTGCTTAATTACACAGCTGTGCACATGCTTCTTAACTCAGTTTCTCTCCTTGTTTTGCAGGTGTCCATCATGGCAGTCTTGGACAGGAAAACCAAGGTAGTTGCAAAGAGATGTTTCTTGCAATGTTTAACAAAATGCCTTGGGCAGAGAGGCAGCAGAACACAACAGAAGCAGAGGAAAGCAGCTCTGAACAAGGCATCTGCTGCCTTGCTCTGTTTGGTACCAACGTGCTCTTTTTCATATGAAGATATGAGGCACATTACTACTAAACTGGGTTTACAGCTTGTTCCCTTCTCCATACTGTAAATGATCACCAAACAGTAACAGAGTGTGGCACCAGTTAGCGCAGAGCTCCATGAGCAGGGTAGGAAAGGCAGCAAGTGTAGCTCCTTTTCCACCTCTTGCCAGTGCTTCTCATCTGTTTTAGTTTAGATTTGAGTTTTGGTTATTGCTTTCCAGAAATGTATTTTCTTTTGCACTTTGCAAGCATCACTTCTGGGTATCTTTTTTCCTTCAAGTCCAGTGACAGTAATTTCAGTAAAGCAATTCTATGTGTTTGTGGTTAAAGCTTAAAACTTTGGCTTTTATAAAAGTGATAAATTCTATTAATCAACATATGACACTGGGCAGCAGTTGGTCTCTGTGCCATGACCAGTTGTCACTTCTTATCAGAAACTTGTCCTGTTCTGCTTCATGTTTGCATTGCATTCAATTCCAAGAAAAAAAGAAGACAAGAAAGCCTTTGTGACTTGATATTGTACAGGACATTCTTTGCAGAGGAAAAAGAGCTAAGCTGTTGCAAGTGTTGCAAAAGGGTTTCCAGTTTTTTAAGAATAAGTATTACATCTGCTCCAGTGTTTTCCAGGTTTCTCAGGACACCAGAAAGGGTTTTTGTTATGATTTTGTTCAAAGGTCCTCGCTATTCATGCTTGTGTTTAGTTCTTCAGAGGTTGTGGATTTAAGAGGACAAGACCATTTCTTCCTGTTCTTGTATGGTCATTTGTTTGAAATTTTATTTTCTAGTCCTCGTCCCCCTCTTTTTCCAGAAATAATTCTTTCTTTTGTGCAGTCTAATTTCTCATAGTAGTGCAAATATGTGATAATACTCAATCTGGCTGTGCTGAGACCTACCCGGAGACTCCACTAACTGGTTTTAGCAGCAGTTATTTTTACAAGGTCTTCTTTGCTCCCAATTGCCCTTTTGTTAGGAAGATGTGAAAAGCTATTTATGGCTCATCTAGTTAGCTAATTTTCATCCTTTTCACTTTGTATTATGGAAGCTACTTTGCTGCTGTAGCAGTGTCCTCTTTTAGCTGTATATATGAATTCTTTCAGTCCATATGGTCATTTCATATGCTGGCAACCATCATCTGTTGTCTGCAAAACTTAATGTTCAGTCTCTTTCCCTTTTACATTAAGTATGTCATATCGCTTGCACTTAATGAATCCATAATGAGTGATTACATACTGCCTCATTACATTTGGGAGAAAAAAAAAATCTCATATTCTAAGTGTTAGCCATTCTCCATCTTGTTTTCTACCCAAATGGATTTTATATTTCCTTTTTTATTGTCCACTAGACTTCTTAGATTTCAAGAAAGCATTTAATTAACTCTCCTCATAACTTTACTTCATATATTTCTTTGCTTCTGCAGTGTTTTCAGCAAGTCCATAATTCAGGTTTTCATTACTCAGCTCTTAAGCTAATAAGAAATTGTCTTTATTGAAAGTCTCCACCGTGAAGAGGTTGAAAAAGTAAAAACGTATTGAGTTTGTAAAAGTGCAAGGGTGTTCTTGCTCCTTTTAAAGGGGGTTTGTATAAAAGCAGAGACTGAGTTTTAGTCATTTTTCAGATTTGTCTTGTGTTTATTTTTCCTGGCTTCACCTTCTTTGCTAAAGACGAAGTACCTGTAATTTATATTGGAGCAAGGATTTATTACCTTAGGTGCTGTAGTAGGGATGGATAGTGGTCGTATAAACTCCAGATGGCAAAGGAATCTTAACCCGACCCTGTGGATTGGTCAGGTTGGCAGTGGAAGTGAAGGAAAAGGTGTCTCCAGGGCTGCTATTTCTTTCATTACAGCTGTGAAATTCCATGCAGTGGGGACAAGAAGTTGTGCAGAAAAACCTGGGACTGAGTTGTTAGCTGCCTTCTGAAGCCTTGAGCACAGAAGTTCTATAAATGTTGCTAAATGGACGAGTAAAGTGAATTTGACGGGATATTAATGATAAAACAAAATGTCTTTATCATTCTCTGTTTTATGCAAGGCAGTTGCACAAAGTGAATGGGAAGATGTGTGGAATGGAGGGACTCGATTGATTAGAGCCCCCGCACAGGATGCGGGAACCGGTTTGGGCTGTGGGCTGTTAAATACTGAATTTTTGATCGCTTGCTGAAAAATCTATACTGAAGTCAGCAGTGAATCTTGTGCCTGCGGCAGTACTACAGCTTGCCAATAAAAATCAATCCCCAGCCCCAAAGTCTGGCATTTATTAGTATCCAGGCTTATGTCTTTTATTGATTCTTGGGGTCCCTTATTATATTGGTGACCATAGTTTTATTTTTAAAGTCTGTAACTGATTCTCTATTAAAATGTAATTTTTACATAGCGAACTCTATTTAGCCATTTTTTTATGAAATAGAATAGAAATAACAGGACTGGGCATGTTTTACAGAGACCTTCTATTATCTTAGAGTGAACTATTAACAGCAGTGTATGAAATATGTGAGACTCACTAATTCATAACTTATTAATAGGGCGTTTTATATTTTGCCTAAAAACAATTAGAGCTTCTCTTCATCTGTCAGTGAAGACTTGATCTGTGTGCCCCTCATTTCAGCAACACTTCCTTTCCCCAAATAATCCAGTATTTGCAAATAAATATTTGTTAGCATGCAAATATTTATTAATGTTTTGTGGAATAGAAGCATAATTCAATTCTTAATATTTCACAGCAAGTCTCAATAGTTTTTGCTACTAATGAGAATTTATCTTTGTAGAGTTATACAGTGCATTTGTGTTATAGTGTCTTTGTAAAGTATTTTGTATATAATAGAAAACAAGGCCTGTAAGATATAGGTGATTGCTTGAGTTCACAGGTCTTGAAAATTACTGGGAAAAGAAATTTGGAGCCTTGACTTGCTCTCTCAGCAGGTCATATTCCCTCTCACATGGCAAACGATTAAACCCAAAGCTGAAATAATTGACCATCTGCAAGCTTTGAATGCAGTCCCTTTTCAAGCTGCCTCAGAAATCTTGCACTGCTCCACTCATTTTGTAAGCTGCAGAATATGCTCAAAAAGAAGAAAGTTTCTATGCCCTTACATGGTAAAGAATTTTGGAGAAATGCTTTGGAATTAGTGCTGAATCACTCTCAAAATACTTGGGAGAGACCTGAGTTAATGCACAAAGATGAGAAGCAAGTTTAGCTGCAGATGTTTCTTTACTACTGAAAAGGTGTGGGGTTTTTTGTTTGGTTTTCAAGGATGGTATTTAGTGCGTATAAGCTCCCACTAAATTTTAGTGAGTTGGAGAGAATATGGTGCATCTCAACTTCTTGCTTGTTTTCCAGAGGTTAAGCCTGAAGAGCAATAGGATGCTCTTGCCACTGTGTCTCTGCATTTCTGAAGTGTCTGCAGTGCCTCTTGCACAAGCCTGTAACACTGCAGCGATGGTAAAGGGCATCCAGCTCTGTCTGCATCTCTAATCCCTTAATCCAATCAATTGGTGCACAGTAATTTCCAAAGCATAACAGGATTATCAGCACCACCAGGCTTTGTAGCCAGTGGGAGTTTAAAACAAACCATGTAACCAGACAGCAGTGTAAAGAAACTTCATACTTAGGGGCACTTAAAGCACTCTTAATTGGAAAATCTGATTGATCAGACAGATCAGGACACACTGAGCTCTTATCATTGCAGAGAGAGGTTCTGGTTTAATTGTTTGCAAATTCTGACTACTTCCAGTCTTGCTGTGGGCCTGTTGGCTTCCTGGAGGGAGAGTTGGGTTCCTCGTCGCATCCAGCTGTGAGCAAGAGCTGCCTTGGCCAGAGGAGCAGGTGAGTGGTTTTTCTTTTCCATTTTATTGCACTGGGGGATGGACAGAGCAAGTTTACTAGGGAAAGGTACCACTGTGTGCAACTATACTGTTGCTGCTCATGAAGGACCTTTCCTGTTGCTGTCCATCAGTTTCTGTTTAGAAGAAGATAGACTTTGTATTTTGCAGCAGCTGCATGGTAGCAATGGTTAAAATGCAACAGTTTTGAGGCAAAGAACACTGTTGTAGGTCAGGGGTCCTTATAAGTAGCAATGAGAGAGATCACCCCACAAGAAACTGAGTTTACTGGGTTCTACTAACATTTTTGAGCCACTGCTTGCCTCCTGTCTGAATATGTCAGCCTCAGAGAGGAGTTACCTTATCTATAAATATCTAGGAAGAGTGGTGCTGTAAAGCAAATCTAGCACTGCTTGCTAAGATATACATGTAAAGCCAAAGTCAATGCAGTATCCAAATTGTGACTGCAGTGATAGAGATACTCAGAAGATAATGTATGTGTTCACATAGCAGCAAAATTAAAAACTAGTAGCCTTAAATAGCTAGAATCTATAGCTTAGGTCTTAAATATTTTTTTAGGCTTTCAGACACTCATTGTGCACTGAAAAAATTGGCTTTAAACCAACCAGGGAGCTGAGAAAACCTCAGAGAAGGGCCTGTTGGATCAGACAACTACAAATATAGGACCAAACCCTGGCAGATTCCCCCTGCAAAATACCTGCTGGTTTATAAGATGCCCTACGTGCAGGAGGGAGGGAGCTGAATTCATTGGTTACTGCCTGCCTTGAGTGTTGGCAAGCCGGATGCGGCCACTTTTGTGCAGCGCAGGCAGCCTGTGTGGTTAGTTGTAAGACGGAAACATCTGCAGCGCCACCTGAAACTGCAGCCAACCACCTGCATGGGACTTCTGAGCTTGTGCCAGCAGCTCCTGATTGCCCCTCACTAATGAAAATGTGCTGCTATTATCAGAGATGGGATAACAGGGCAGGAAGAGGGTTGCAGCAACACTGTGCGCATGCAGAAAACTGCTGCTTGGTCTACTTAGTGTGCCAGGAGGATCTGATGAACATAGAGGCTGAAAGGCAGTGAGATAAAATCAGCGCTTCCTGTGCACTGTTCTGTTACAGTTGTCTTTCTGCCACAAGTCATTAAGGGCTTAGTGATAAGCATTAAATCTAATTCTGGTGTAACTTCTGAGGAATTATTCTACAGCATTAGTAATTGGAAAAATGTGCTTATTATTTACGTTATCCTTCCTTAGAATGGCAGCTGGTAAACAACAGAGTCCAGGGTGAAATGCAGTGCTCAGGTAAGAGGCACCTTTATGCAGGTGTAGGAGCATATCAAGCAATCTCAGAGCCAGTTTCTCCAGAGGTGATGAAATACTGTGTGATGTGGGGACTGATCTGAATGGAGTACATCCTGCAGGTACTTCATGGTATATCTTAAAAATATTAAGTTGGGTGTGAGCAACTTTGTCACGGGCAGATGTATGCAAGTGCTCTTACTGTTACTACACAGTATGTGGCCAAGAGCTGCGTGCAAGTGGCAAGTCTAAAACGTATCCCTCAATAGAGGTGTCCTGGCCAGTTTCAAGAACAACAATATAAAGGTACTGGTCGTGAAGTCTCCACTTGAGTTCTGATGTGGGCAAATTTTTTTTCGTAGTTGTTTCACACTGTATGGCCATAGAGATCACTATGCAATAAACACCTTATTCCAGGTAGTGGGGGTGCCACTTCCTAGCAAAACTCCTCTTTTTTTATGGACAACTTGTGACTGCTGTTTTGCTGAGAAGGTAAAATAGTAAGCCAAAAGCATATTTTGTCTTTCTGGGTCTAAATGTTTTCAGTCTGCTCCCGAGGAGCCAGTCGTTGCTGTTGTTCCTTTCAACGCGTTTCTTCCCATGCGTCTCCCGGGAGTATCGTGAAGGCCTCGGTATGTGGCTTTTTGCCTGGGGACTCGGTGTTCGTTAGCAAGTCTGGCGATGTCTGATCCAGAATGAGTCATTTGACCCCTCAGATTTTGCTTTATAAAATAAGAGGGTCACAGAAGTGTCTTTCTAATGTGCCAGCATGCTCCTCCAGTGACAAAAAGGACAAATGCCAAGGAGCTGTAGCTCTTAATGCTTCCGTCACATTTTTATGAGGGGGGGCATTCACTTGTAAACTTCCTATATTATTTTGTTTAATTAAACATGCTTTAATTTGCATCCTACCCAGTGAAGTTGTATGTATTAGAGCAGCGGAAATGCTGTGTTTTCCCCAGAGACAGATCTGTAAAGGACAAAATATCTGGAGAGCTTTGGGATGAAGAGGAAGCACAGGAATTGCATGACATAATTTTGAAATAAAAATCCTGAGATGTTTATTAACTTGTAAAGGATCAGTCCCTTCCCCCTACTCCACACCCTGAAATTAGGAACCATGTATTTTGTGGCTCGTTATTAAGTTACATAGGGGTCTACCATATGGTTACTGAGAAAAATGCAGCTGGACTTACATTACCGAGGCTGAAAATGCTAGTGAAAAGCAACAGCAATAGGAGGCTCAGAGGGAGTGTGGTGCTGTTCGTGGCATCTGGCTGTCATGTTTGTATTTGCTTGTCTCGTAAGAGTATTCTGACAAGTAATCAATATTGATGTGTTGCCCTGGATGTGCAATGGATTGGGTAGAGGCAGTGCCCACAGGGCCATATGCCTTTCTGCAGAGTTGGTCTTTAATGTTAATTTTAAAAAAAAAGAAAAGGCTTAAAGCTGTGAGAATTTTCTTTAGACATAAGTTTTCTCATAAAACAAGATGCTAAGAAAGTGATATTTTGAGATCTATGAGCAAGACCCTTTCTTGTCTGTCTTTTCCTTCTGTTTCAGGGCTCATATTCCAAAAGAGAGGTGACACTGCCATGTTCAGGCCTTTTCCTTTTGTTTATGTTGACAATATAGTCACTACTTTTCTACTGTTCACAGTAAACTTTTTGGCAAGTGTGCTTTGCCCATTTACCAGTCAGTTCAAAGGGAAGTTCCATCTATAACCTATTTATTACAAAAACTGCATGGGAATAATGGACTGAAATTTCCTTTTTATTCACAAACCAACACTGGATGGGCAGCAATGCTGGAAATTGTGCTAAAATTGCCCTGCTAGTTCTGGGGCTGTCAGCCCCAGTCCAGCCTGTGTAGCAGTCCAGTAGTGTCAGTTTTTGCATATTACTGGTCAGATTCTTGACTGGCAATAGTTCCAGATAGTTTTTTGTCCTTGTGTTACTGGGTGGATTTAAAAAAGAAAATAAATAAATAAAAAAGCAATTCTTGGCCCCACACTGTTTTGGCAATCCTATCTACTTTTCCCTTTAGTATGTTTTCCACATATGGTTGTGAAATCCACAGACTGACTTCTCTCCTAAATATAGAATCGTCATTCTTTTAAAATGATTGATGCAACAAGTCTCATTTGTTCCCAAGACCCCCCTTTTCCTTTGGAATCTAATAAAGTACTGAGCATCCTTCTATTATCCATTTGAGTTGCTTTTGAAGTAACTTTGTTATTTCTTTTTTCTTTTTTCTTTTTTTGGTGTGTTTTTTTTAGTAGTAGCATCTTTCTTTGTGCTTTTGGCTTCAAAACTGAACAACCAAGAGCATAATTTCCTTTAACAGTGGCAGGGTAGCCACGTGTGACCTGACTCTTAGTTTAGACCTGGCCTTTTACACAGACGTGTTGCTGAATGAACTTTCTGTTTTCATACTTGAATTTTGGGGAAATAACTTGTCTTTTCTATTGCACTATGCAGGTCTAAGCTCCTTCTACATTATTAAAGATTTAATTGAATCATTATTAGCTGAATGATCAGGTACTGCCTGTCTTTAATAATGCTAGATTTTGGCTTGTAGGTGAAAAATGGCTGACTCTAAGTCTGGATCACAAAACAAGTAAACTGTATGAGTTTATTTTTTCCTGGTTAAGCAGCATGTATTTATGTTAACTATACAAGAAACAGGAAGCACCCTATGATTTCAGTAATAAGCTTAGAACAAAATCTGAGGGTTAAATGGCTTTCACTGCTCTGGCAATGTTTTTATATTGTCAAATGCACAGTTACTTTTTGCATAACTATTCAAAGGCAATTTTGCCACTGGAGACTTCAGTTCTAGGGGACTATAAAACCCCTAAACTGCTCCGGTTTGTTTGGTACAGGGAAAAATATATTATGTCAATGGAATATCACAGAAATAAACCAGTAAATGGCACTTTAAGGCAAATAATTTTATTCATGAAGAGAGGCAGTTATACAAGCCTGAAATTAGTTGTCACAATTAATGACAGGTTTTAATAAGTAGAGAGTTCTTCACAGGGAGGGGGCATGCAAAGTTGTAAAGTTATTTTTAAATTGCCTACTGTTACTCAGATTTATTGACAGGTTTCATCCTATTTATGTAAGCCATCTTTTGAATTGTAAAAGTAAATTTTAAAATACCTCTTGGCAAGGCATGGGCAAAAACCTCTTTGCAAGCTTGAATAGACATTGGTGAAAACTCCAGAGTTGCAGAGTGAAAAGGCTTGTCTGCTTATTCACTATGGATTGCCAAGGCTGCTTGGATTTTGGGCCTATATTGTAGTAAAATAAGTCTCCTGCATCTGTATAATGGAACTGATCTCATGGTTTAGTATTACGGCTGGGAGAGCTCTTTTCTTGGTCAGCAAATGTGACGAAATGATATTGTGCAACTCGTGATCTGGAAAGCTGCCAGCATTTTAATGCCAAAATAGGGATGATTTCCTATATAATTTCCTGACTAGTTGCTTTCTCATGCTGTAGTAAACTCTGCATGTCACATTTGAAAACAATATCAAGAACATTACAAAATGAAGTCCAGTACAATTTAATAACTGAGAGAGGATGAGGTGATTCAAGTCAAAAAGGCTGAGGGCACAGGCTCAATGAGAGCCTATATATATGTGTGTGTGTGTATGTATTTAAGAGGAGATGCACATACACATAGGTGTATCTATTCCTAAGTGTATAAATAGGAATGTTAAGGTGTGCAGGTTCTCTCTATGTCTTTGGAAAGGATTTCAAGAGTTACTTTGCCACAGACCTTTTCCTGGCCTTTTTCTGTTGGATTCTCAGCATGATTAATAAGTCAAAAAGTTGAGTTTTGTGCACAGCAACTTCATTGCAGACCCTAAGTTTTAGGAGTACAGTGTGGGTAGAGGAAGATGCACATTGCTGGTTTAGTCTCAGACATGTGGTCACATCCTTTTGTTTGAATTTCTCCACGTTATTCAGGATGTGAGTAGGAGTCTGTTACCATTTGGGAAAACCTTTAAGTGCATCCTGCAACATCCCTCATGATGAGCCTCTGATATTATAGGTCTCTAAGAAAAGAATCTTCAATTTATGTTTAAGGTAGGATGAGTGTGGAGAGCTAACGATGTATGGGGAAGCACATGGTGCTTTTGTACTCTTTTAACAAAAAAAAAAAACCTGAAGTGAGCAGTGTCAGAACCGGGAATAAAAGGAGTAGTTGACAGCTAATGACTCCCAATTAGTAGCTGAATTCTATCTGTTCAGATTTTTGACTTAAAGGCGGTGAAGTCTTGAAGACAAAATTGCTTTTATTGGGTGGTATTTCTCTCCTGATGCAAATAGTAGCCTTAGAAGCAATGGCAGAACCCAAATGCAGGGTCTGTGTGGTTTCTTTCCAGGCACACACTGTTCTTGCCCCCATCTTTGGTGGGTGGACACTGACATTTGTGAGACATCTGAGCCCTTTGATCCCATACGAGCAGTTCTGTCCACTGCTTGCCTCGATTTCCTCCCCTTTGGTAAAGGCAGTTTTCTCAGGAATGTTGAACATAGATACAACTCATCAAGTGCTAATTCTGAGTATATTTGAGTGGGCTGCTTGTGCCCTCTCATGGGCTGTAGGTTTGGTAGTTCCTGCCCATTGTCTTCTCTTCTGGACAAGAAATCAAGCCCCTGCTCTTAGCAGGGATGCAGATTTTCTGGTGAAATGCAGTATCAGATAGTATGTAACCATATCTTTTTCCCAGCAGAAATGCTTAGGAAGGTAGGCAGTATAGTGAATAAAATTGGCCTGTGTGGCCCTGGTGTATCAACTGTTACATAGTTAATTTGGTTGACCAACAAGAAATAGAAAAATCTATTTGACTGTCTTCCAGAGAGTCAGAGTGACTGGTAAAAAAGTACTTTTAAGGGGAAATACATCAGAACAGCTTATTTAGTAGGAAAGTAGTAGAGGGGAAATATTACTTCAGAATTCTGAAGAAATTAAGGGATAAAGATAGATACATTCCAAAATATTGTTAGCATAAACAATAGCAGGGAGAGGTTAATTAAAAACACTACTTTTCCTATATTGCAAAGAAACTTCTTTTTAGGTGATCTCCAACTAAAAGGTAAATAGGTCTTTGGTAGCTGCTCTTTCCCCTTACTTATAGTTAAGAGAAGTCAGCTGGATACAGGGCTAAGTTCTGCTTCCCTTATGGGAAATGACTTTTTCTAATTAGATTTGAGGGATGTTCTTTTGTACTGAAAGCCTAACTGATGTGCTATAGAGGACTAATGATGGGGTTTCTGAAGCTGCTTGGATATACGTGTGTTGGCACTGTGCTGTTTAAGAGGAATAAAAGGAGTTTGAAAAATATATTTCACTTAAGGCTGTGATGAACGCTAGAGGGGGTTCCACAAGTGTGAGTGATTTTATTCCATCAGTTTGTCAAAGTGATCACAGAAGGACTTATTTCAGCAGAAACATGGAAGCCAGCTCTCGAGGGAGGTGGAAATGAATGACACGAAGGGGTACCTGACTCAGAGTTAATTCAGTTTTATAGGTGATCATGCACCCTGTTATGTAATATGTAAATGTAATCTGAAGGCTGTGTGCAGTGACTCACACATTGTGTTTTCAACTTCAATAACTGTTTAGTGATGGAATACCTTTTGCTTGCAGCTTACAGTAGCAAAACCCACCCTCTTGTGCGTCAGAAGTTCCCCTTGGTTCTTAAGTACAGCTCCTGCATAGCTCTAGTTACTTGAAAAGTGAATCTCCAGGTGACTCCAAGGAGAAGAGGAAGAGAACTTGGACTACTTGATATTTGGTGCAATTTTAGATGCCAGACTCTCATTATGTATCCCAGAAGCACCTGCTAGATGAGTCCTTTTGCTGTGAATATCCTACTGTTTGGTGAGTTATTTTCACTGTTGATTTTTAAAGTCTTAAGGTCACTTCATGCACAAACAAGTCACGCTGAGGTGAAAGCAGGTTTAAAAACACTTCTGTTGAATTCTAAAACACAAAGATCATTCTACATCAATACTCTGCAGCCATGAGCTATTTTGGTGAACAGAGCATCATTTCTATATCAGTACCAGAGGAGATGTTGTACCTGGATGTATGTGTTTGCATAGTAAGTAGGGGTCTCATTTTCAGGCTTTCCTGCACCTTTAGATCTTTCAAGCATATTTTTGCTTAAGGGATGTAGCGGGAGCTTATGGAATGACCTCTCAGTCTGAACACACCAAGCACTTCTAACAGTAGAAAGTCCCAGACTTCTCTGGAAAGCGGAGAGTGCGTTTTTGAAATACAGCTCATCACAGAAAAAGCACTTCTGCATTCTTCAAAAAGACCCTTTATCCATTCCAAAGAAGAGACACAGAGAAACTAGTAATGTGGCCAGAGATGCTTTTTTTTGTTTGTATGTTTTGGGGTGCACTAAGATTAACTTGGTCCACAGGGCCTGGTGAAATTAATCTATAAAGTCCTTCTGGGACCCTTTGGTTGGAGGAAAGAGAGACAAATTGGCACTGCAGTAATTCCTCATGGGCCTCTTGCTGGAATGGGCTGTGAATCTCTTCTCTTGTTTCCCTCAGCTCTACACTGCAATGGAAATTTTCCATCCTCTGGCACAGATTCACCACTGGTTTGAAAGAGATGCTCACAGCAGGGAAAAAAGCTTAAGGAGATGTTAACACCTAGGCTGGTAAGTCTATGTGTGACTCCTTGCCTTGGCCACAATGCCACAGATATTTCTCTACAGGAACAAGCTTTATACGGTCATGAGCAGAGACGGAGACTTTTTTTAAGCATTATTAAAAAGCAACAACAAAATAAACCCAATTTCATATAACTTGTGTTCTGTACTGGCACAAGGCTTCTGAGAAGTATGAGGAAAACTTGTCAAGGGGTCTTTGAGGAAAAGGAAACTCGCAAGTAAATGAAGATATGAAACTATATCACTAACTTCAAAGTGTACCATTTATTTGGGTTAATATCATATAAATGTGGTATTGATCTATTACACTGGTCTTGACTATAGTTCTTCAAGAAGATATTTGTTTCAGAAGAGATGAAAAATGGCAATTGTTTAGGCTTGTTTCAGGCTCTCACTGCTGATTTAATTGGTTCTTGTTTCCCAGGTGTCACTTGGTCATTAATTTGTGAATTTTTGTGCCCAGGGAAATTAGCTGTATATTTTAGTTCATATTTTTCCCCCCCCTCTCGTTTAGTACCTGTTGTAGTCCAACTCTGGAAATAAGGGCCTCCATAGTGGCTGTCTTTGTTTTTGTTTCTTTGCTGTTAATGTTACTGAACTACAGGATATGCTACCAGCAATAGTTGCCTTAGGATAACTCAGCAGGGTGATTCATTACCATGAGAAGATGCCGGAAATCCTTAAGTGGCCATTGCCTGCTGTAGGAATCACAGAGCAATCAACGGTTTTCCCTGAATAGGAGACTCTTACTGGGATTGTATGCTGGTTCACGAACTTGGTTGTCTCTCAAATTATACCCGCTTTCAAGCGATGTTACTAAAAATAAGATTTTTTTGGTCAACTCAGTAGTTCAGCGAAAAGCCTGCTCACACAAATTTTGTAAGATCGAGTGAACTGATAAGCCAATTTGCAAGCCTGAAACACAGTTCTCTTTCTGTTTTTGAATGATATACGTCACGCTGTTGTTGCAGTTGAGCCCGTTTGGCCTGTTGTTCAGACGCAACAGACTCAGAAAGGTTCTAATAGAATAAAAATACTCATTTTCAGCCTGACCACGTACTTTGGGGGACTGAGCATTGCTGCCTCCCTCGAAGGCTGTTTGCCATCTAGCGGTTTAGGTGCACCAATGCCGAAAGGGTGCGATGGCAAAGCCGGTTTCTGTTAAAACGGTCGAAGTTAACAGCCCTCTCTTACACTTGCACCTGCCTGTGTTTTAAGGCTGTTCCTGCTTTGAGGTGACAAGTCCTGCTGGAAAAATAACTATCATGAGATGGCATTGCTGGTGCCCTAGTAGATGCCTACCAGGGTGTCCTCCAGTTAGCTGCTCTTTTCTCATTCCTTGAAGACATCTGTTTTTAGAAATGAACATCTATGTGTGGATACAGATGTGGAAACCTAAATACCCTATGGAACTTCACCACAGTATTGATTAAATGTTACATGTTTGTTGTTCCTCTCTGCACCTTTATTTTCCTTTGTAGTACACTTACTAACTTGTGATGAGTTTTAAAGGAAATTACTGCTGTTATTGATATAAATAATCATAAAAAGAGTCTAAAATACTATACCCATCACTTGTTGTAGCTAAAGTAATGGGCCTAACACTTCAAAGAGGGGCATTTGATGCTGGCAGAGGACAGAATTGCCTTTTAAGTCTTTTTTTTTTTTTTTTTAATGAATTGGAAGTTTAGTTGTTCATCCAGCTTCTTTTAAGTTAGTATCTTAAAGACTCTGGTGGTTCATATCCTGTCACTGAAGAGCTGAAATCAAGCAGGCCTTGGACATGAGTACTGTTGAGTAGTTAAACTGTGTCTATATTGCTATATGCTACTTGAAGGTGTCTCTGTCTCATTTCTTTATTTTTCCTTCTAATTGCAGAACTAATCGACGGGAGAAGGCCTTGCCTCAGGACAGGCAGCTTTTACCTCAGTTCTGGAAGAGGGAGACTGGGGGCGATTTCCTCAGTTTAGGTAAATTTCTGCGCTAACGCTCGCGGAGACGCTTTCCCCGAGCAGCCCTCGGTCAGAAAACGCTGTTTAAAACGTTCTCCTCCCTCGTAAACCCCTTCGGGGCACCCCGGGACAGGCGCTGCCGCTCCCGGAGCGCGGGAGGAGCCGCCGCAGCCCCGCCCGCCTGACGGGATCGCGGCGCGA
>VZSV01000005.1:153557-235129 GCA_013398735.1 Nothocercus julius
GGCCACCCGGCTGGCGTCGTCCAGCGCGCTGCTGCAGGTGCGGGTGCGCAGCTTCGAGCCGCTGCGGAGCGGTCCGAAGCGGAGCGCGGCGGCTCGCGCGGGCCCGCACCGTGCGCGGCGGCGGGAGCGCGCGTCCGTGTGTCCGCGCGGCGGCGGTAACGCGCGTCCGTGTGTCCGCAGGTGCTGTCGCGGGCGGTCACGTTCGCGCTCAACGCCTTCACGCTGCGCCACCTCTCCCGCGAGCTCCTCGGCGTCGTCGGCGTGAGGTGAGCGGCAGCCGAGGGGGCTCTGCGGGCGCAGGGCCCGGGCCTGCGCCATAGCACCAAACCTGCCCGTTTTGCGGCATTTATTTTTGGTGCTCTTAGTGCTGCTGAGTTTCTTTTCTGACCTGAAACCTCACAGAGGCTTTGCTTAGCCTGTTTTAATGCAAAACCCTCGGCTTGTGGTGGGGGAAGGCCGGGGCAGTGTTGTTGCATGCAACTGCTGCACATCAGACAGCAGTGTTACGGCCCTGAGGTGTTCCTCCTGTATTGTTGCTATTTATTTTAACACAAAATTGCTTTCCTGCCTTCTTATGAGGCAGTGATTATTTACCTCATCTAGCCATGGCATTGGGAATATTTAATTCCTGTATTTATTAGATATAATTTGTGTCCCATGGTTCTGTGTGAGAATTTTGCCCATAATCACCCCGCAGGAGCAGTTTTGGCCCTAGATCACAGAATCCCAGAATGGCTGAGGTTGGAAGGGACCCCTAGAAATCACCTAGTCCAACCCCCCTGCTCCAGTAGGGACACCCAGGGCACGTGGCCCAGGGTGGCACCCAGGTGGGCTTGGAAGATCTCCAGAGAAGGAGCCTCCACCACCTCTCTGGGCAGCCTGTGCCAGGGCTCTGTCACCCTCACAGGAAAAGTTCTTCCTCATATGGAGATAGAACTTCCTGTGTTTCAATCTGTACCCATTACCCCTTGTCCTCTCTCTGGCCACCGCTGAGAAGAGTTTGAGGCCATCCTCTTTACATTCTCCCTTCTGGTACTTGTACATATTGATAAGATCTAAAGGTCTATTCCAGCCTTAGTCTTTCTGTGCACAAGTTCAGAAACTAAATGTAAAGGAATAATTTCTCTCTCTTTTTTTTTTCCTTTTTTTGTCTCTAGGCTGACACTGCTGTATTCAACAGTTCTCTTCCTGGCGAGGGAGGCGTTTCGCAGAGCTTGTCTGAGCGGAGGCACGAAGCGCAACTGGACAAAAACCATCAACCTCCTCTGGCTAACGTAAGTAACCCTTATAGGCTGATATTTATTCCATTTTTTTATCTGAGAACAAAAGCAAAATGAAAGCAAGTATTGAGGTGCAATTTCACAACTGAGCCACTCACTATTCAGTCTTATTTTCAGGGCTGATATAATGGAAGTAGTCAGCCCTGTTTTTAACTCTACGAACAGGTAAAGGAACAGGTTGCGCAAATGTGTGGTCCTTTTTGTACTTGCATATGGAGTAATAAATGAATAAGACTAGGTATTTGTGAAGGTGCATATAAACTGAGCTGGAGCCCCAGTTTGAGCTAAGCTTTTGTTTTTCCAGAGTTTTTGTTAGAGTTTGAACCCCAGTGCATTTTAATAGCCACATAATTGCTGATCTTAACAGAAAGAATGGATGATGTGAGGATGGAAATGAACAGCAGGGGCAAGTAGGACTAATTCATCAGCCATATAGTTCTTTTTATTGAAGAGCTGGGTATATTAAAGTTTACATGAAACTGCAACTGGAGAGTCAACTCATACATCCACTGCCTATAAACTGATGTTTATGACTGGTTTGTGGCTGGACACACTTCCCTGCTACTTCTGTTGCATCTAGCAGCTGTGCAGCAACAGATCAGGGAGTCAGTTCACCCAGCTGACCTAGTGGAAAACCAGCTCTAGAAGGAAAAAAGTAGTAGTTTTCTATTAGGTTACCTAGCTGATTTTTTTTCCCTGGAAGTGCTCAGTTATCAGCCTTGGGGTGTGATAAAGGATAAAGAAAAGGATTTGGGGACTGTTGCATGCAGTGATAGCTGCTGTTAGTTGCTTTTGTTGTAACGAGGAGTACTTTATACAGATCTGTCCTCTCCACTGTTTATTTTGTTTTTATAAACTAGGTTCACTCTTCTCCTGCTGAAATGCTTTTGAAAGGGGCATTAAATGATAGCTAGCAACAACTGTGTGCTACTTATTCCTTTCTCCTGGTGAAGCATAACTTAGAATGAAGAACAACTTTCTTGAAAAATCTGAAACCATCAAATAACTTAGGGATGAGCTAATGGGAGGGTGATTCTCCCAAATTTTGCTGCAATGGTGCAAAACTTTCTGCAGTCTGCCAGAGGCTTTGTGTTCCTGAAGCAGTGTCAACAGAAGGTAATGCACATCTGCACTCTTGTGTGTAGCTTGGGCTCTTATCTGCAATCACTGTTTGAAGGAGCTTTGAGCTATGTAGTATAGCAATATATGTTGCTATGTTCTTCTGGGTGCAAGCATGCATTTTCTTCTGTGAACTCTGCTGTCCTTCTCAGGAAACCAGTCATCTCTGGTTCATCTGTGAGATGAGCAGTTGGAGGGGTGACAAGGTGTGCTGTCACACCAAGATTCCCCAAAGCTTGTTTGTTGAGTCCCTGATAACAATATAATATTTAAGGGGGTGGGGGAAAAAAAAAAAGCACAGGACTAAGTCATTTCAGTAACTTTACAGGTTGGTATGGGACCTAAATTGTTGAAGCCTGGAAAATCCAGAACCTGGATAATTGACCTCCTTAAATAGGAAGCAGGCAAGTCAGAAAAATGCTTCCTTGTCTGTGTGTTATGTCTTAATATATAATTAAGATGTCTTTAAAAAAAAAAAAAAAAAAAAAAAAAAAAACCACAAGCCAAAACCAAAGTATTTGAAGTGAATTCTGTAGAGTACTTTTAAAAAAAAAAAAAAAAAAGTTGATATGTGAAATTTTAATTCAGCTTTCATTTTTTTTTAGTGCTACTTTTACCAATTGCTTCTATGTTAACTTTTTAGGGTTCCTCTTGGTGTTTTTTGGTCCGTTTTCTTGAGTGCAGTCTGGCTGCAGTTGCTTGAAGTACCTGATCCTACAGTGGTTCCTCATTATCAGGCTGGTGTGGTGGCATTTGGTCTTTCTGCAGTTATTGAGCTTCTGGGAGAACCTTTCTGGGTTTTAGCACAAGCTCATTTATTCGTAAGACTTAAGGTTAGTAAAGAAGGCTAAGTATATGGGGTGCAGGGGAAAAACTCTGTCTTCATTGAAGAGAAAATGAAAAGGTAACAAAACAAATTCCCAGACTAGTTATTTGTACATCCAAGCGCATTAAAACATGTCAAGTTTAATACTGTATCACTTGTAACATGAGTGCATACTGTTAAAGCAAGGAAGCTAGTTTATTTAGAAACGATCACCATACTGATCACTGAGTATGTAATCAGGAGTTTTAATTGGCGGGAGAGGCATATCATTTTTGTGATTTTACATTTTAATTGATTGTGAATATTAATTTGTGAAATGCAGTGGTTGAGAAGGTGACTGAGTAAAACTTGCTGGAAAAATACAATGAAGGGAGTTGTGCAACACAAGAATATAGAGGGCTTATGGAGTAATTGCGATCTAAGGTAGTGAACTCGGTAGGAGGGAAACTTTGCATAAAGTTCCTCTGACTTTAAATTCATTTTACCTAATTCGTGTGTGAAATGTGTGTTGAGTATCTGTGTGGCTAAGCTGGTAGAAAAGAAAATGTCCTGTTTTTCTTTTTCTTAAAGGTGATTGCTGAAAGCTTTTCTGTGTTGTCAAAATGTGTTTTAACGGTTATTTTAGTAATACTTTATCCTCAGTGGGGCCTTTACATCTTTTGCTTGGCACAGGTGAGTTTCCTGTGTTGTTTTCTGTAAGTTCTTGATTCTGCTGTTTTTTCTATTTTCTTTTATTGTTCTGTTGCCTTTGGCAGTTAGCTAAATAACTAAGTTATTAGCTAAATAGCATAAAGGTGAGGAAATGCTCCTGTAAGGTATAAGATGCAGCACTATACTGATACTCATTGTTGACTTACACTTCACCTCGATCAGCTTGAGAGGTATAAGAAAGTGTTCTATGTATGAGAGTGTGTTCTGCAAATAAGGTTATGTTATTCTGTGTAAGCTTTATTTTAATTTTTTTCCAGATAACTTACACATGCTAATGCTTGAGGATCAAGCTCATTAGCTGGCTCAGTGTTAATTTAATGCTTGACCTTGTGTTCTGCTATATACAAGGTGATAATCAGAAGTCATAACAAGTTTTGTTTGCACTTGTTTGGCCTAGGTTAAGATTTTTTTCTTTACTGCAATAAAGAATGAATACATTGGTTGTTGAAAACTAGATGTGGCTTGTGTCTTATCAGGCTGCTTATAACATGCTGGCTGTGTTATAGCTTATGTGGACAGTAGTTGCTCTGGCAATTCCCCCGGCTCCCCTTCAAATAAATAATTGCCCGAAAATTCGGTAAGCATATAATAAAAATACTGGATAGAGTGTACATATATAAAAAAGTTGATGAAGGGTCGATTAGGATGGCTAGCTATTGATTAGCATATCAAAATCCACAGCTTTTTTTCTTGTTACTCAATATCTTTAGCCTGGCATTTGACAGGGATAAGAACTATTTAATACGTTCTCATTCATTTTCTGAATTTGGCATTTTTAGCGTATAACTCTGTAAGTTAATTTTGTATCCTTGGTCTTCTGTTTTTTTTTCTTTTTTTTTTTTTTTTTTCTCCTTCAGCTTTTATATACCAGCATTCTGGTAATGTGCTATGTAATTTATTTTATGACGTTTCTGGGATCTCCTGAAGCAACAAAGAAGTCATTTCCAGTTGGTAGAATGAAAGCACTTTTACCAAACTTGGTAGAAGATGAGGTAGGTCACACAATTCTTAATTTTGCAGTCTTTCTTGGGGAAAGATTTGAAAATTAGTCTGAGGCACTGGAGCGAACAAGTGGGATTCTGGTGGATATCTCTGAACTGTGAAAGAAGCTGTTTACTGTGTCCTTTCACAAGGAAATTGGGCAAGGGAAGAAATGAAAAGCTGTAGTGAGAGAAGATCTTTTGAAAACCTTAGAAATTGAGGTCCTTCTAGGTTGCTAGACTTCATGGGATGGTTTAAAGAATGGTAAGATGCCTACAGTGAGGGTCAGAGTTTTACTGACCTGATTAAAACTGTTTTTTTTTTTTTCTCTCATCTCTCTGCTGTCTTTTCTACAATCTTTTCTACAGAAAAAATGTTCAGGATCCTTTAGCTATCTTGAGCAATAGTAATTTTCACCAAAGGAAGAAGAGTTACCTGGCCACATCAGAGCTTGAGTTTAGATTTGTCGTGAGGAAAATCTGCTACATCATAGCTGCTAATTTATACCTAGGGGTTAGAGCTGGCCCAGAGTTGCGTGCTGTCTTTCTGTTTTGTGATTCTACTGAGCAGTTTCAGTGATGTTTTGTTACATTACAGTATTTTTTATTTCCCCAGACTTTTGTTAACTGGAAAGAGGCACGATTGACTTGGAGTTTTTTCAAACAGTCTTTCTTGAAACAGATCTTGACAGAAGGTGAGGCATAATGTGAATAAATATTTGGAAGATTTTAGACTCTGTTTGCGCTTACTGTTGATGTCTGTATTTTGAACTTTCAGGTGAACGATATGTGATGACTTTTTTGAATGTGTTGAATTTTGGAGATCAGGGTAAGTGCAATGATGCTGTGCAATGGTGGTGCAGTTGATAGGTCCCTGTTTTTGAGTAAATTTTGAAGATAACTTACAGATCCCTTCCAACCTCAACCTTTCTGTGATCTGAATTTAAAAACTTGAAAATTTGTGAAGCCCTCAAAGCCTTTGTGACTTTGAGGAACATTTCAGAACGACTGAATGGATGTAGAAGAGAGAATTCAACATAGTCGGTTTGAATTTAATTTTTCCCTGGATCCAAACTTTCCAGCTGGATACTTAGTGTAGTAAATGCACAAGAGAAGCGATTTAGATGACTTAAGTTGGCAGTGTCTCAATTCTTTCCACTTGGGGAATGAAAGGCTGTAATTGCAGGCCCACTGTTACTTTTGTGGCTAGTTGAAACTACTCTTACTACAGTATTGACCTGTAAATACTGACAGTGTAAATGCTTCCTCCCGGTAACTGCAGCCCCTTAACTTTTCCTCAGGCAAAGAGGATGGTGAGTTGTCCCTTGTTCAAAGGGTCTTTGAAAGACTGATGAGGGCAGAAATGTTAAATTAGGATGCGTGTCATTGTTGAAGACTTAAATTTTAAACAAACAGTTTAATTCTAAGGTGGTTGTTTCTTTTCTTTTTAAGGTGTATACGATATCATAAATAATCTTGGCTCACTGGTGGCCAGATTTATGTTTTTGCCTATTGAAGAGAGTTTTTATGTCTTTTTTGCTAAAGTACTGGAAAGAGGGAAGAATGTAAAACTCCAAAAGCAGGTATGTTTCGTTAAGATGAATTACATGTCAGATATAACTTGCGTTTTGTTTCACAGGAGTGTGACAGAATTGTGTGTTAAATTTTTGGAGATAAAGCCTCTTAAAGTTGAGAATAAAAACTGATGGCAAAAGTGAACAACAAAAATGAAGGGAGGCTGGACTTGAACAAAATGACTAGGTAAAATTCTGATGCAATGGGAATGAAGGTATGCAGTGGTATAATACTACATTACATTTTAGCTGATATTAACACCTGCTCTAAGTAGTATGATGTAAACCTTTGTGTACAGTGCATTTTTAGATCTACTTAGGCAATTATGTTGTTAGAATATAGCATGCTTTCATGATGTAATCTAATAAATGAATGCCTTTTGAAAATACTTGACTTAATGAGTATAATTTACATGAAACTCTAATGCTTCCAAAGAATACAGTTTTGAAAAGAAAAAAATGGGAGTGTGTTTTACTTGAACTTTTGAATTTAGGTAGAGTAGCAATGGTTTACGGTAGGTAATGTAAGAGTGACGAGTTTGTTCTATGGAGCACTCTTAACCTGCTCTAGGTAAGAAATACTCATCCAGTGTGAAGTTCAACCTGGACTTTTTCATATCCTTGATTAACTTTTTTTTGGTAATCTTAGCACTCTTTCAGAAGTTAAGACTATTGTTAACATGATACCAGAGCATAATTTTGACACTTTTCTGCAGCATACAAACTGAGTTTTTGCATAAAGCAGCTTTTCTGTGTGAAAATACCTGTTGTTTATGATTCATGTAATTGACTACAGTATTTTTCAGGATGATGTTGCTATGGCTGCAAGTGTGTTAGAATTGCTGTTGAAGCTTGTCCTGCTGATTGGCCTTACCATCACAGTTTTTGGCTATGCCTATTCTCAACTGGCTCTGGATATTTATGGAGGCTCAATGCTCAGTTCTGGAACAGGTAAAGAAGTAGAGAGCTGCCATAGCAGCAGTTTTATCTAAAGGGAAGCAGTTTGGAATTTTTGGGTTAAATCAGCTGTTCTGGCCATCTGAGCAAGGTCATCTCAGATGAAAGGGAACTTCTGTTCCTCCTTAGGTCTCAGTAATTTGTGTGCTCTGTTATTACCTGTTTCTGTTTTGAATTTTTTTCTTAATCCTATTGCATGCATTTAAGCCTGAAATACTGACTTCCGCGTTGGAACTTGCGACGTCTTGCTGGTACCTGCTGTGTAAGAGTTACAGCCTTGCTTGGCAGCGGTGTTAGAGGTATCTGTAGGTTTGCTTGCAATGAAGAATGAAGAAATTGTTTCTTGGGATACTGCAGAGTGCCCTCCGTTCCACCTCTGTCAACCCTCTGTTGTATCTGGCTCTTAATAATCTTGGTTTTGTTGCGAGATGCTATTGACGGTGATCGTTGCTGTGCTACTCCAGTAAGATAATGAAGCATCCTTCCCAAAAGTGCCTTGTGTGGATTGTACAGGATAAAGTTGAATTATGCAGAAAACAGGATTGTTTAGGCAGATGGGTAAATTTCTGAAAAACTGTTATGAGTGGACTTCTGTTAGTGTCAGTAAATGTAAAAACTGTTTAGTTGTGTAATAGAATGATTTATTAATCATTTTCATGGTTTTGTTTTTCAGGTCCAAGTCTCCTTCGATGTTACTCATTATATGTCCTATTTCTTGCTGTCAATGGAGTAACAGAATGTTTTACATTTGCTTTGATGTGCAAAGAGGAGGTAGACAGGTAGAATATTCCTGTGGCTACTCTGATCTGCGTGGAGTTCAGTGCCTAAACACAGGGCTATTTTTCTGTATGAATGTGTATTTGGAAACTAATTTGAACCCGAACCTAACTTGAACTTAACAGAATGTATGGAAGGAACACTTTAAAACATCTCATGTGTAAAGCATTCATTATATTTGGTGATACTAGATGAAATTTTAAAGCTGAATGTTAGAACCTTTGGTCAATGTTAATCTTGATAATTTAATTGAACTCTCATTAGCTGAAGCTTAATTATTTTGATACTGTGAATAGATTTTTTTTCAAATGAAAGATGGTACTGAGGCAGAAGATTCAAGTATATTAGAGAATTGGTCCAGCCTTTTTTTTGGGAGCTCCAAATATCTTTTGGAGATGTCAAATTTTAAACCAATTCCCTTCTTGAGATGAGCAGCATAAGTATGAAGCAGTGCAAGGTTTCAACTATGTTGCTGCTTGTATAAGAAAGAAAACAGCATAATTTGCAGTAGAAATGTGATGAAACTTCCTTTGTTTTTCTAGCATGGATGCTTTAGGTGTATGTATATGATGAACAGGGTATGAGAGGTTTAATTTGTCTAGGTTCCTAAAGAAGTCTGTTTCCCCGTAGGTCCTGCAGTGCTACTGTCAGATGTTTTTCAGTTCTGTAGCATGTCTGTTGCAAGACCACTTCAAAAATAATTTAAATGAGCTATTTTCCATAGACAAAGCAGTACCTTTTTTGCTTGACAAGGTCTGCTTTCATTATTCTTTTACGGTGTGAACTTTTCTTTAAAGCCGCAGTTCAGAGCAGAAACTGAATAAGGTTTCACCTTCTTTTTGAGTATTATTTTTCTTTAATAGCTACCTAATATAACATAGCAATTTTTTTAAAAAAATATGCAACCCGTTATTACGAGATTTGACTTTCAGATGTGATTACAGAGTTAAGTAACAGAATTTCCCTCACATAATGATAGTGCTTGGTTTTTTTGTCATGTTTTCTACTTTTCCATGAGATGTTTTATTAAAGTCTCTGTTCTCAGCTTTGTCTCTATTTCCATTAGAAAAGGAGAAGATAATTTGTCCATTTCTCTTTTTAAAAAAATAAATTGTGGTATTTGTTTTGGAATACGTGCTTAGTAAATAATAACTTACACTATTTAAATTTGTTTTTCTTCTCTCTAGATACAATTTTGTCATGCTGGCCTTGTCCTTCACATTTCTGTGCGTCTCTTATTTCTTGACCTATTGGCATGGCAGTGTTGGCTTTATCCTTGCCAACTGCTTCAATATGGGCATTCGGATAGCCCACAGCATCCACTATATCCATGATTTTTTCAAAGAAAGCAGTTACAGACCTCTGGCAGGCTTGCTGCCCTCACCATTTCTGCTACTTGTTTATATCCTAAGCGGAGCAATTACTGTTTTCTCGGAGGCAAGTATTTTTGTCAGGTTTGCTTTCACTGTAAAATTAGTGTCAGATGACCTGTGTTTCCCTAGGCGGTGAAGTTAAAAAGCTCATGATCATAGGCTGGAAGCCTTTCATTACAGGCTTGCAAAGCTGCTTCCATCTATTATGAGATTAAATTAATACATATGATAAACTGAACTTCACAGGTATCTTTTCCATGTGATATATGTAGAACTTGCAGGAATGTGCATCTACAGACATCTGCCACCATGAGGAGGTGCAGCTGGCAAGCAGTAGTTTAGTGTGTTTATACTGTCTGTAGATGAATTAAGCTTCTCATTTTTTTAAAAAAATATTTGAAATCTTGCAATAGAGCAGAGAAACTGCCATTAATATAAGGGGCAGTGAGGGAGGGGGGATGACCAAAGCAGAAAACAAAATTATCCCTTAACGTGTCAACATATTTCTGCATGGCAAGTGACTTGTTTATTAGGTGTATACTGAGTGCTTATTTTTTGCTGTTGGACAGAAATTCTTTTTATAGCAAAAGAAATGTTGTGACTCCCAAATGTAGCTTTTACTGTAGGATCAGTGCGTGTGCTAAATCTTTCTAGCACCTGCTTATGTTTGCCTTGTCTATGTTGGTACCATGGTCAAGAGAGAATTTCCTCTTGGGCTTGCTGTTTTTTCTACTGCTGCTTGTTTCCTTTGCAGGTGTCTTTCTGCTGTGACAAGGGTTGGGTGGCGAGGCTGATGCATGTCAGCGTGGGAGCTCTGTGCTTCACAGCAACCATCATTACTATGTTCTACACAGAGACCAAGCTCATCCACTTTGTCAGAGGCCAGTTCTTCTCACAGTACATGAAGAAAGGAACCTAAAACGCTCGTGTGGAGAACAGTTCTTGTACACACTTGTGGTGAAGGACACTATTTTTGCACATAAAGTGTGTGCGGAGAAATATTTCCATGTGAATTTCTTAAAGCCATCAGTATTGGAACTAAAATGGAAATGATTGCCAACTGAATGCTATTTTCTGAGTCAATCAGTACAGTGAGAGAGCTGAGTAATTTCTTTGTGCATCATTTTCTCAGTTTTTCTTCAGGCAGCCACAGTGTCTTCTGCGGTGATTGAATAGCTGGCATGCATCTTCCTGATGTAACCTAGTTGACAGGCTTCACGTGGGGAGCTCCCATTCTTAGCAGTCTGGCATGTGTGGATGCAGGCACAGCATGCCTTGCATCTTAATTAAGATGTAATTAAGGAAGCACTTTCAGAGGTGGCCTAACTGGAGAGGAAATTGTCTGACGTGAAAAATGTTGAAGAACTTAGCACTAGAGCAAGGACCAGTAACACTGTAGCTGCTGTTGAACACAGAATTGAGTGCAGAGAACTGAATTATCAGTGTCTTGAAGTACAGAGCAGGGAGCAGAGAGCTTCTGACCTCTTCAAGTAAGTTAATAGAACACACTGTGTCTCCTTGCTGACTATGCAAGAATATTTATTTCATTCCATGTACTCTTCTTTTGCGAGGGTATTGATTGTTTAAAAAAAAGAAACAAAACACACAGCTTCTACTGAATAACAGTGGAATTTGGAGTTGCATTTTACAAAAGGCTCTGTGTACGCTCACACTGAGGGCGAAGTTCTAGAACTAGGTTTGAGTTAACTAACAATAATCTACTGCACTGTCTTCACTTTTTACCTGAGATTTTCATTTCCAGCATGACCATATTCTTATTTGAAAGGGACTTGTGCTTGCCTACCAAATCAAATACTTCATATGTTTAATAAGATTGCTTTTGTGCATATGCATACTGGGACTTCAGTTACTGGACAGAAAATGCTTCTTTTTGTTTAAACTAGACTTTCTCTTGTCTTGTGCATTTACTTGTTCAGTCTTAACCTTTATATTTTTTCATTGTTGAAAAATTTCAACATAAAAGCTATAAAATGAGGTATTGGTCTTCTGTGTTTTACAAAGAGGTATTTTCTAACACTTATCTGTGATCTGAATTTGGTAGGTTTGAACTGTTCAAATGGCGGGGGTTTCTAATTGATTTCCCTTTGCAGCATTTATATGGGATAAAAATGTCATGTGATGAAGAATATGTACTTGAACTTGTGCAGTCCAAAGATTTTAGTTAATTATATAACCAAGAACTGTGGAGTTGCTTAAGAATACTCTAATGGCATCATGGACCACTGCTCCCAGAGAGAAATGCTCCAACAGAATCCCTGTGTTGGATTTGGTGCTGTTAGGACCATGCCAGAGACATTTTATATATGACAATCTGGTGACTTGAGAGAGAACGTTGTAGAACAGGCAGAACACAAAGGTGGGAGGAAAAAGAAGGTGCCCCTCTTCGTTTAATGATGCTGCTGCTTTTGCCGTGCTGGAAGGTGGTAGATGGAGACTTGTTCGTTCTTCTGAAATGGTTACGAAATTTGTCTAAATAAAATAGGGGACAACTTTCTGTACTGCTGTGTGATTTTTTTTTTAGTTGTTTATTTTTTCCTGTATGTCTTACAGTTTTTTTTATTATGATCTATCACTTTGTAGAGTTGCTCTACCTCTTAGGTCACAGTTTAAAAACATATAAAGGGTTGCCTTAGGACTAAGTGTTATTTTCAGGCTTTTTTTTTTTTTTTAAAAAAAAGAAAAAAAGAACTTTTCCTGTATGACTTAAGGACCTCGTTGTGCGAAGAGCTTGATCTGTTAAGTACATTATAGCTGTTTGCTGGGACGAGAAATTGGTGTTTAGCCAATGTGCTCTGAAGTTTTCACACAAAATGAGCTTTGAATTCATGCTTGCCTGTCATGATACTCCCTTTGCTGCTGGTTCTGTAATAATTAAGGCAATAGTGGGATCTCCTTGCTCAAATAGTGGGCTGTCTGGCCTGATTAAATGCTCAAAATAAATGCTGTGGTTCAGTTTCTTAATGGAAAGACTTTTCAACAGTGGAAATGAAATTTTGTATTAATTGCTCATTATTCAGGAAGACATTTAAAGTGGCTTAATTATTGCTTATTTGCAAATTGGGGATATGTTTTTCTTTTGAATTGGTTCTGTAAGAACTTTAGTGTTGAGTGTGTAGCAGGAAACTGTAAGAGGGGCAGAAATGTAGAGCTATGGAGGTGTCCCCTTATTTATTTGTGTCATCCTTAGTGTGAAAGCTGTTAACTGTTTTGTAGCAAGCAAATGCTGTCAAACTTGGGGACAAAGTTGGAATTAAGCTTGACCAAATTTCCTTTGTTTTTATGGTTCTGTGTGTTGAAGGCAAGAAGGGAGTGCTTGCTTGTAAATACCCTGAAGCTGTTATGTGTTTTTTTTTTTTTCTTCCCTCTGAAATTCTTTATTTCAAATCAAAGTAGGGTTATACAGTCCTCTTTAGAGCAAAGAGTTATAATTTCATACATCATATGCCAAGTTGAATTAAACTTAAGAAATGATATTTAAGCAATTATAAGATACAATGGCATAATAGCATAGTGTTAAATGAAGTTTGTCTCTCTTGTCTCTTCTGCAAATAAATTGACTAGCCTAGAAAATTACATACTATTTCCTAACAAACATGAAGAAAAAATTTATTGCAATAATTTATAAGAAGTGGCATCTTTATAGTCACTTCTTTTTCCTCTTCTTCTGTTAAAATAAGTACTTGTATGGGTTGGAATGATGGATTTTTTTGTTTGTTTTTTAAATGATGTTATTTTGGTAGGTAATGATTAAATGGCCAAGAGTAATCTTGATGCTTAATGAAGTTTGTCGGCTTAATTATACTGCAGTTGACAATATGGATGGACTCTTAGGTACTAACCAGATATTAAACTGTTACGATTGTTTTTCGTTCTGTCATCAGTGTTGTCTTGCTTGTTTCTGTTACTTTTATTGCAAAGCATCATGTAAGGCCACTCTTCATGAAGAAGACTTTTCCTGGAATTTGTTTCCTATAAATGCAAAACTCTTGATTATTGTCTCCAAAGTACAAATATAAATAATACAGCAAACATAAGAGAAAGATTGAATGAGGTATTTAAATAGCAGGTCATTAATGAACTCGTGCATAAATAGCTGTTTCTGCCTCACTTATACTGGGGGATAGTGCCAGGGAAATTCAATCAGCAATAAAGCTGTGTAGAAAACTGTGTGTAGTAGAAACTCTCCAATAAATTGTGTTCCTAGATAGTTTTGTGTGTGCAAAGCAAGATTTATTCTCTGTTCCAGGCCAACTGATTGCACTGGTCTCTGGACCTCTGTGTTGCTGCTCAAGGTAAAAGGTGGGGAAGAGCTGGTGTTTGGGAAGCTGCATCCTCTGAGTTGAGGGAGGGGGCTTTTGTTTAATCCAAGTAATTTAGGAATTTGATTCTTGAAATCTAGCTGCTTTTTTGTTCAAGGCTGACTTGAGAACAGAAATGATCTTGGAATTAATTTGTACATCATATTTCTGGAGCTGTTGAGGTCTGAGGTTTCAGAGGAAGGTACAGTAACACCTTGTAGTGCAGGATTAAGAAAAACTGAACAGCTGGAAAATTTCTTTGTAGATCCATACTGTGAGTGTGAAAAGTTCCTGACTTGTCTGTTCTCCTTTGGTGAAGTTCCTGGGATCTGCTATATTATGCAGCTTGTGATTCCACAAGCTGTTTACCTGCAGCTTTGTCTATCCAACTCTCATTGATGCAGCCTGCAACCTGAGTTCCTGTTACTGTTGAACATAGAAAATTCTCCTAGGCATCTGTCTGATTCTGAGATTTGATATAGTAAGGTATAAAGTTGAGAATAGATTTTTAGGGATAATAATTGATTTGTTTTACATATCAGTGCTAGCAAGGTGATGGTGATGGCATATAGTCTTTTCTTGCCAGGAGTGGGTCAAATCCTGTTGTCTCTGTTTACCTTGTAGGTGTTTAAATTCCCTGTGAAGAAGGCTGTAGAAAAATAACTGTAATTCACAAGACCCTGAAAACAGTCCTCCACTCAGTCTGCTGGTAGACAAGATAGGAATAAGGAAATGTGCTTTAGGCAGTAGCTTCAGTGATATAAAATATTTCAGTTTCTTTTGGTTAACGTGCTTTAGTAGGTATAAATTAGAGCAGTAGATGTAATGCTAGTTGCACCAATAAAAGATGCTGACTCAATGGCTTGTATAAAGAATTTCCTGAGTGTGAGTACCTTAATAGAAGCGAGTCCTAATCAGTTGGCTTCTGCATAGTGCTTAAACCTGAACTTTGAATTTCTTTTTGTGTGTTTTGTATTTCTTAATGTTTAAACAGGGTGTTTTATTTCCTACCCTACCACACACACACCTTTTAAAAAAAAAATCTCTCGTATTAAAGGTGACTTGGGGGGAATATTCAGGTCTGAGGCTTTTTGAAGTGTATCACTACATGAATAGATCTGTTAGAGATCTAATGACTTGGTTTAGCGCAGAATACGGGGCTCATTTGTATTCTGGCAGTGTGTTGTCAGTGTAGTTTATTTTCATTACAAGCTTAAAATGAAATTTGGAGATCTCCATCTGATGTACAGCTGGGCCATGGAAACTAAGTGCAAGGCATGCTCAAAACCATTAACATCTGGAGCATCTAAACAGAAGAGCAATAGAAAGTGCTCCTTTGCATTTTGGGTTAAAAAGAAGCTTGTGTTTTGCAGTCATGATTTTTCATCTGCAGTTTAAAAAAAAAAAAAAAGTTTTACTAGGAGTTGGGAACATACTGTAGTTTGGTAGATTAGGTTCCAGCTGTGGATTTTTTTTTTTGCTTGTGCTTATTTGTTTTAGACGATTTTTTTTTTCTTCCATCTTAACCATAAGGTGTTTTATATCCTTTTAAGTTGCATATATCCAGCTTCCAGGTTCCAAATGCATTTGGTGAAAGTTGGCTGAACAAAATGATTCTGAGGGAAGGACTGTAGATGACAAATACAGTTTACTTACAGATCCACTTAATTTAAACAAGGGTGAAAAAAGAGGTTTTACAACCGTTTGGGTAAACGGGCAACAGAAGAAAGAACACCCTTTTTGCTCAAAGAGGTGAAATTTCAGATATTTAAAAAAAAAAAAAAAAAAGAAAAAAATCAGAAACCACCATTTTCACAGATCTGAAATGGGTTTGGCGTTTGTTAATCTTTGTTTCCCAACCAATATGGCAAGGAAAGGGGCATGTTCAGGGAGTGGTAAAATGGTAATACAAGGATTACACAAGTAGTGTGTTCAGAAAAGCACAGTCCAGATGTAACTGTGGAAAGAGCTGGTTGTAGCATGTAGCAGGAAGAAAGGGCAAAACAAAGAACAACCAACTCTTGGGACAAGTGGTTTCGTAGCCTTGCTAAAGCTTTGGAAAAGTGAATCAAAAATGTAACTCAACATCTGTGGTTTATTTTCCAGGAGGATGCTGCTAGCAGCACAGGCCTGAAGAGAAGCGGCTCAGTCTAGTGATGGTTTTGGTGACTTGTGTAATGTCCCTTCAAGTAAGTGTGTAGGCCCAGGAGGAATTGAGAAGGAAAAAGGCTTGAAACAGAAGAGCACAAAATAGTGGGACAGAAGTTTAGTAAGAAGGTGACAGAATTGTTGATTTAAACATATATGCAAAGGAGAAATGAATAATGAAGTAATGCAGCTGGACTGAGATAGAGGCACCACCGAAGGAAGATTGTGTAAGTAAGTATTAGAGGAGGCTTCTACCTGTCTAGTCACCAAAGCTTAGTAATTGTATCCATTTTCTCTTGTTTTCAAATGTTAACTATAACTGCAGTTGAGAAAGTTGATTACTATTGATAAAGCTGATAGTTTCCTTTTAGGAGAGAATAGCAAAGATACGCATAGAATAACAAAACTATCTGGCATCTCAACCAGGGAGGAAAATTTTCTGTACACACTATAGCAGACTTAGGAGCACAGATACCTTTCCAGACTGTGCAAAAAGACTATGCCAAAAGATAATTCTAGTAGTTACTGTTGTTCTGTACCCACTGTATTAGAATGACACCATAGCTTTAATAATTGCTTATTTATACTAATGTTTGTTAGAAGGAAAAAGATGGAACCAGTGGGTATCAAGTATACATGTCAAACAAATACATGTGTGGTAGAACAACAAATACCAGTGGAAATGTTGCTGTAACTACAGAGTAAATATTAACTGTCAGTGAAACTCAATTTGTATTGATACTTACATAAATATTTGTCTTAAGGGACTTGTATAGCTACCAGTGTGCTAAATACCTTGTGGAGACCCCTTGTTCTGGAAGGCCAAGGGCAGCTTGCAAATTCACCTCTGAAGTCATTTGTAAAAGCGACATGGCTTGTTTTTCGGGTGTTCTTTTTTGTAAAAATATGCTGTTGTTTTAATAAGTGCAAGAATTGACTTTTTTCTTTAGAAGATCAGTTGAGAGAGTGCATAAGGCCAAACAGTAACGTTTTGGAGAAATTAAGACTTTGGTTGTTACAAAATATTTCTAGTTTGGTAATTTCTGTATGAATTATTGCATCTTCCTGATGTCCAGACTGTCTCTCGGATGGTGTATACTGGTTGTTTCATGAACTGCCAACCATTGTGAAAAGCGTCGTCTCGGGGGCAAAACAGCCTGTATTGTGTCTTGTTCCTGCTCTTTGCTGTGAACAGGATCTGTGTCCTCTTTCGGGTTGTTTTACTGTATGGGCTGCAGGACCTCAGGAGGATCCTTTTGAGGCTCTGAACTATGAAATGTTTGCGTGAATAGTCTAATTGATCTTCTAGCTGAGTCACCTATTGCTTGAGCAATTCAGAACAAGCTTTAGACCCGCTGTGTTGTGCTCTTTTACCAAGCTCTGCACCTAGATGTTTCTGTTCAAGGTGGGAGGATATTCGTCTGACCGCAGCAAAGCGGGAAAACAAAACAAAGACTGCTTATCCTAGGAATATTTCCCTCTTATGGACATAAATTTCAGTTTGTGAGGTTTAAGAATCACCTGATGTTGAAGCAGAATCTGAAAAAGCCCAGATCAAAGCCAATAGGTGCTGTGCAAATACACTTTGAATGGATTCTGTCAGATCATATGGAGTATTCTGTCTAAAACTAGTTCCCTTGTAATTGAGCAATTTATGGAGGGTTCTGACCAGTTTATTTTTTGTCTTCCTGTGGCTGTTATTGGGTAGAAAAATACTTCAGCTGAGCATAATGCTGTTTTGTCACTAGAAAATTCACTATTAGCAGTGATTGCAGCCTGGAAAAGTAAAGAGGTCGTGGCACCACATCTGTTCAGTGGAGAGTATAGTTACTACTAGCAAGTAATACAGCAGACATGGAAGTGGAAAAAATAAATGCGACTGCTGTAATGATGCCTTTTTGACCATGGTTCTAAGAATTACATTTTTTGGATTTCCCTAAAATGTATGCTTGGAAAATGTGTTTGGACAAAATACTCATACCACTCAAACAGCAGGTGGAATATTTTTTTGTGATAGAGTTTTCCACCTCAATATTTTCACAACCCTTTTCTCTTACCATATGTTCAGCCTTGCTAGAGGTTTTTTACAGGCAGCATTTTGAAGGCCTGTAACTAAGCAGAGTTTCCTAAAGTCCCATGTTTGTTTACATTGCTTACATTTCTGTTTTAGCTAATACAGTTCAGATCAGGTTTCAAGGAATCTCACCCCTATCCACTCAGCTCTGGTTAATTCCACTCTTCCCGTGGCTACTTTGGACTGTCGTTTATTCCTTAGGCTCTGTACCATGCTTAGGCTATTAGTTAGTTACTGTGTTTTTTCTCTTTGAGCTGTTGGTGACATTGCCGCTTGCTGCATTTTCCCAACAAAAATCATCGGCAGTGCAACAACAGCAAAACAGCTGAACAGGTACTAGCCCCAGGAAGGCAATTATCTACCCCTCTGGATAGGCACTGGGCTCTTCAGTGTTATCTCCGGGTCGTCCAGGCTTCTGAAAGGGCCCTCCATGTGCACTCCTGCTTTTACGCTGGCTTCTTTGGAGCCACAGTTTTTGGCATTAGCAGGTCAAGTGGCTTTTGCTAGTGGAATTTAGAGATTATTCTGCTTGCTGTGGGGCTGTTCTTCTCATATAATCTGTTTTTCAGCTGTAGTCTTAACTAGCCCCAGTCCCTGTAGTGGCAGAGACAACATCTGCAGCCTGATCTCTGGACCTTTTTGGCCTGGTTTGTGTTACATATTAGAATTCATTTATTTCATTAGTTTACTCTGTAAGGTCATTATGTAACTGTTCCCACAATTGGGCTGGAATGGTGTATTACATTTAGTAAAATAACTCTGCAATTAATTTCAAATGATCTGTATGCAATAATCTCCTACATGTAATAGAATTATTCAAATGTCCATGAGCATTTAACATGCAGTACTGGAGTGAGTTTGATCAATCAAAAAATTAATTGCATCCAAAGCATCAGTATAGCCTTCTGGGATCAAATGAATGCTGATATGTCAAAATAAAGTCATAATAATTGATGTAGCATAAAATCATGCCTCTACCTCTCACTTATAGTGGAAATTTTGTTAGCCAAGCAGGCTAGGTGGAAAAATATAAAGAAAAGAGAGATGAAAGCAAGTTAAATACCAGCTCGTGGCCATTAACATTGATTTGATTCTGTGCTTTTGTGGTTTATCATCCTGGCACTTTCCTTATGCTTAGAATAGCCTGTCCTTGTTTTGCACAATTGCACTTTCAATCTCGTTTGCATTTATATGTGTAGAGAGGGAAAGAATATATAGCTCAGCATTCGACTCAAGTTACCAGCCCAAAATAGTTCTGTTGACCTTTAGTTTCATGACTTGGGCATTCAGTATAAAAGTCTCTGTCCAGGTGAGAATTTGGTCTCTCTTAGGGTTCCCCCACCTAAGACATGAATGTTGAATGACATATTCTACCATAGGGTGCAGGTACCAAAATACTTAATGATTCTTCTTTTCCATATCAGCTGCTTTTTTGTCAGAAACTAGGACTTTTGCTGCACTACAATTACTGAAGAGTAACTCACCTAACACTTGTGTTTTGTATGTGTTGGTGAATAAAGAGCAATTACTTGGCTTCAAATCTGACCTCAAAGGTTGAATTTGTTTTCGCAGACTTTGTGAACGTGACAAGTGTGCATTGTCCTTGGTTTATTTCTGAAGGGCCAAGTCAATAACTGTTAAAGACAGTTATTAAAAAAAAAAAAAAAAAAAAAGATTTTACACTTAGGAAATTACTTTTTTCTGTTTATATGTTTAAGACCTTATTTTTTAAATCTGTCTTGGTCTTCGCTTCTAAGTTCCCCTTGTCTTCTAGTCTCTCATCCATAATCCTTCAGAAAGGCGAAGGTCTTCAGCAGCTCCTGTTCACTTATTCTGGCTTCTTGCTGGTACCTTCATCCTGTTTATCAGGTGTCTTCCCCAAGGGCAGATCTGGCTGCTTAAAGGCATCAATTTGGGTCTTCTGTGTAACATGTTCTGGATTTCCTGGCTGTTAACTGCATTAAAAATGCTGCTCTTACCTACTAGGTTGCTAAAACATTTCTGACTGAGGTCACAAAGAAAATGATTTGGTCCTGAATGAAATGTTTTATTTTCCTGGACTGTATTCGATATCTAAGTGTAATCACTGTTTTCTTCACGTGGAAGATGGACAAGATCCTGAAGCTCTTGTCAGGTGGCTCTCGCTTTTTTGTTGTCTTAATGTCCAAAAGGTAAGTCAGCTTTCCCCAAAAACAGACATGGAAAGAGTAAGATGGGAAGAGACTGGTTAGGAAGCCATGAAGGAAAAATCTGTGAGCCGGTGTTTGCTCATTGGTTCTGAGCCTGTCCTCATTGTGCTCTTGATTTCCCTCTGCTCCTCCCAGGCCTCTATGTTCTTGCTCTTCCCTTTTTAAACAGGTTCTTGTGCTTGAAACCTTTCTGCTTGCAGGTACTGTGGTTTGGATTGTTCTGTGCAGTCGTTTGAGTAGCTGCTTCTGCTACATAGACACTGTATTTTCCATTTTCTCTGACATACAGAAGCACAATTACTGTTTTGTTGCCATCTCCTAATGAGAAAAAGCCAGGAGGGATGATAAGCTGCAAAAATGAACCAGGACTGTCTCCGTGCTGTTGCCATGGGAAGATGTGGTGGTAGTGGCTTTTTTGTCCTGTTTCATGAAACCAGATGCTGAAAAGAGTTAAATGCACTCACGTGGCAGAGCTGTAGCTAGATGTTCAGGTGAGGAAAATACTGAAGCAAAAGAAAAATCCAGGTTGATGGCGGGGGAGGGGAAGGGGAGAAATTTTTTTGAGTTGTTAGTGTTTGTGAATAATGGAAGTAATGGGCTAGAAGGCACTTTGGTGTCTGAGCACAGGCAAATAGAAGCCTTACTGGAGTTTAATGTAGAACTAGAGGAAATCTCCTTAGTCCTTTTCAAGAAAAGACTGGAGAATGAGAAGTGAGCCTGTTTTTCTACAATTTTAGTTGATTAAGTCTAGAGAAAAATCCATATATAAATATTTGATCTCCAGAGTCCGGAAGTAAAATCAGACTTTGTCCATGATTTGTATCTATTACAAAATACTGATTAATCCTGTTTCCTTTGAATTTAGTCCAGGCAATCAGATATTGCTTTGCTTTTGTGTATGCTGCACAGCTGCTAACGAAGGACTTGAGAGTAACAATACAATTTTCAAGAAACATCAGTAAATAGTGAATGAGGGGATTTCCTTAATCTATAATAGTTTTGTAATAGAGTTTCCATTTCTCTTTTTACGGTATTTCTAAGGGGATGTTCAGTCATTTAGATATTGGAATAACAAATTCACATGAGTTAACAGAAATAACTTAGAGCAACTTAAGCCAGGATATAAAGACCGGTAAAACTGGAAACTTGCTGTGGTTTCTAGTTGGCTATTGCATGAGGTTTTGAGCTGAGACTCTTCGGCAGTGTGTTTTAGTAAGGCATCACTATGGAATATCTTTATTTTCTAAATGAAAAATCTTTAATGATAAGCTCGCAGGCTTTGGGAAAGCAGTATTATGATGCCTTATGTGTGTGCCTGCACGTGCACATATATATGTAAAAAAATCTGTGCTTCCAACAAGTTGGTAGTGAGTGGAGGAAGAAGAGGTAACCCAGCAGGATTGCAATCCTTTCTTCTGCCAAAAGATGGAGTAAATGATCTGCTGAAAAGCCTGGGCTGTTAATTGTCTTTCTAGGCAACTAGGAACTTTTCTGCGAGGAATAAAGGGATTTCTCTTGTCCTGAAGTGTAAAAACTTAATTTCCATAATTTGTGCTCAGTGTAATGAGGTAAATTGTTTTAATAAATTGACCAAGTTGGTTGGTAACAGATGGATTGGTGACAAATGGGTTAAGTAGGAGGCTCAGATAATCAATCTTTATTTCAATTATTTTGTGGCCATATGTGTGAAAGGGTTGTTTTAAAACAACCCTTTCCCGTCTCTTTTGGAAAAGAAAAAAATCTGTGTGCATCTGATGGTGCAAGCTTTCCTTTCTGCACACGCAGGGATCCTCCTCAAGTCAAACTGAAAATACTGCAGCCCTTGAAAACAGCTTTTGAAATGAGAAGCTACCACTTTCAGTAGAGCAAAGAAATTATTTTAGACAGTTGCTATGGAAAACTAAATTTTCTTGGCAAATAAAATGGTTGGTGTGCTGTAAGCCTTTTGTGCAGCTGTTGTCTTTCTGCAGGTTTTTGTTTCCTTTGTTGACTGCTAGAACTGCCCAATTCTATCAACTGAGCTGCTTCCACCGGTGACCCCAGCAAGAGAGGCATAGACCTTGGTGGTGGTTTGTTTTTCCTTCTATTTTGGTCACTGTTGGCTTCGCTGCCTGCTTTCCTTTGTGATAAGGGAATATTTCTCGTTATTTCTTTTAGGTGAGCGCTACCTGAGACTTGATGTGATTCCTAAATATTCCCACTAATGCAAGCAACTTGTTCCTTTGAATTCCTTGTTCCTTTGAATGGCAGCAACCTGCAACACTGGGACAGAAGTAAGAGATCCTCTGTGTGTGGCATGAGTGGGGCCTCCTCGACAGGCATATAGGAAGTTGGTGTTGGGTGGCTGTCTGGAAGCAAGGAGAGTTTGCATTTTAATACCTTTTTCTGGGCGCAAATGATTCCACTGCCATCATCTCTGGGTTAAATTTGGAACATAAATCCTGAATTCGCTCATTTTCCACCAAAGCAACAAGTAACAGAAGCAGCTAGAAGGTGTTAGTCTGAAATGCCGTGAGGGGAGGTGAACAAAATAGTGATCGCAACCTGGTAGGTGGTTTTGATGGTTCAGTTTAAAGCATTTCAGGCGCTACAAACACTAGCAGACCCAGTGGTGTGTTTGTTTGAGCTAACTTTTCAAGTGCACTTTACTCCTTTACTCATTATTCTAGCTAGATGCGTGTTCATGTGAAGGTGGGGGGGAAGGCTGTGATTTGATACAAGAAGTGACCAGTTGTTAGTCCTTTGCACTGCCATATTTGCATATTGCACTGTTCCCAAAATGAAAAAAAAGCTCTTTTCAGACATAGTGATTTGAAATATGCTCACTTTGTTTATGAGGTATAAGGCGTAACTATCTGCAGGAACAAACTTAAATGTTAATGAATGCAACTGCTTTATCCATTCACTGTGTATTCATTTCAGGAGAGTTAGGGGTGAAGGAGGAGGATGGAAGGAAGGAGGAGGATGCTGTGTATAAAATCAGTTGCTTCTAGAAGTAGGTCTTAACTTCCAGCTCTGTGTATTGAGCCTTTGAGATGGCACAAACAATTGACTGTTCTTCGTAATTCAAAAATATGACCTCCTATCACATGGGGGTGTAAATGAGGTGTGTTTAAATTGCATGCCTTTCAGAAAAAACTGAACTCTCGGTCATAGCCTGGAGCGCGTTATGAGCAGTGGGTGCCAAGCTTATGATGCTGTGAGGCTGACTTAGTGTTAGTTCTGTTTGCCATGTTTGTATTTCTTTTAAATATTGTACTGCATGGGAAAGCTCTTCCAGTATGCAGATTAAATGTGTAGCACTTAAATTAAAAGGTCCTAATTATTGTAAATGTAAAAAGGGTGCCTTTTCTCTGACATACAGCAGAACCTTTTAGTTTGTGGTGGGCCAGCAGGAATGGTGTATTGCTGTCCATTTGAACAGTAAGAGCAAGCAGGTATAATATGTTTAGGCAGATGGTAGTAAGAAATGTTATGTAAAATTGCATTGTTGTCTTTCTGTTCTGGGTGTTTGGCAGAGCTGTACCTGGAGGTCTGTACAAGCCATAAGTAATATAAAAAGCATAACCTGTGCTAGCTACTTGTGTGGACCGCAGGGCTTATTTGAATTTTAGCTGTGGCTCTGCATGGTGGTATAGCCAAAACAGATGTGATTGCTACACAGTATAACACACACATTTCTTTGTACGCGTGGGCACAAGGCAGGAATGTGACTGCAGGGATGCTCTGTGTGTGTGCGCTTGTATAAATCCCTTCCAAAGCATTTACTGCCTTTTAGATAAGGCATTAAATAAAACTGGGCTTGAGCTGCATAATTAGGCTGCAGTTTGAGTGCACAGAAGTGAAAGGGAAGTCAAACCAGAGGCACAGACTGATTTCTTCAGAGAAAAATTCAGCGCTCGATTTCGGTTTGTTTTCTGGACTTGATTTCCCCAGAAGTGCCAAGAAGCCTCTGGTCTGACTTTGGTTGTAGAGCTTGAAAATGGGAATTGTTTTGTCTGTCACTCGAACCTAAAGCTGCAGTGTCTAGTGATGTAGCTGAGCACAGCCTGATCTTATGCTGGTTTTATCCTCTGACCTTGCTCTTTTTGAGGTAAACTTGGCCTTTGAATTAAAATGGACTTGAGTGGGGGGGAGGAGAGCTTGATCCTCAGTGCAATGTGTGTATATAAATGTATTTTAGAGACTAGAAAGTTACATTCTTGTCATCTTGTTACTTAAAGCAGATATTGAAGTATTGACATTCCAATTTAAAATTGTGCTATTTATTTGTAGTGAGGTTGAGTGCACTCCCGTGTCTGTCTTTTAAGCCTAAAAATATTGACAGTAATGTAGTCAAAGTCCTTTTTACAGCAGGCTTCCTGGTGCAGTCCCTCAGAAACCTATTAAATTTGAAAAAGAAACTCAAACGTGGTCTCATAGGAGTGACTTAAAGGACCCTGTAAAATCCGGACCTCTGCTGTACATCCTTCTCATCACTGCCATGAAGCTGGCAGGGACTTTGTGAGAATTTTCCTGTTTCTTTCTATTTTTCCACTTTTACTGGGGGATATGTTGGGGAAAGCTAGGGCTGCTAATGTCCCTATTTTTTTTCCTTTTTCTTCCTCTGTATCAGTGCTGGGGTTTAAAAATGTCTACAAGAATTCTTCTTGTTAAAGTCACTTGTATTTAGACTTTCAGAGATTTGCTTATGTAAAGACCTGTTTCCCTAATACACTGCTGTGCTAAATATATGGATTTGAGGGGGGAAAAAAACAAAACAAAAGAAACAATCTGAAGTTGTTTTTAAAAGATGTTGCCCTATTAGATATCTGCAGTGTATGTTCAGTAATGGGACCAGTGTCTTGTATCTTTTGGTGTAACACGTCTTCCAGTTAGCTGTGGCCCTCCCATGTGCAACTTTTACTTTATCCTGAAACACGTTTTAACCCCCAGGTCCCTGATAGCCTGTCCCAGAAAACTGCTCCATTGTATAGCTTATCAAATACTTTAAATTCTCCAATTGTATTTATATATTTATATCCAAATAAAAAGTTAGCTGACCTGTGAGCAAGCCAGCTCTGCTCCCCCTTCATCCTCCCTGTGCTGCCGGATGTGCTTCCTTGTCTTGTTTGGCACCGTGATCCGCCTTGGGAGCATTGGGTGTCCCCGCACAGCAGGAAAGTGGATTAATTGCTCGTCTCAGGGAACAGGCGCAGGGTGATTTAGCTCAGGGGGTTCACTAGCAGGGAGAGAATTCAGGGTAATTGCTTGGTAACCTCCTCACTCACGTACATGGCACAGTCTGTGCTTCCAATGGGACCTGCCTGGTAATGCTGGGGTGTCTAACCAGCCAATCTCCTCTCCTTTATGTGGTAGTTTTGGACAGTCTTTCTCTTGCCGAGTTTTTCTTGTCTGCATCCAGGAGTATTTTGTAAACATAATTATTTCTTAATCCCTGACTGTCAAAGGATGTCTACAAGAACGGAGCATATCTGGAGTAATGCTGTAGGCTACAGGAAAGCTTGGAGAAGTCAGAATGGAGGGTTCTCCCTTGGCTCGCAAAGAGTGAGGCCGCTATGCTGAGCACAAGCTTTGCTACTAACTACAGGAATTGTTATATTCCTCATTCGGCCGGTCTGCTTTCAGATCACTCGGTAAGTACCAGCTCTGGTGCCTTAGTTTTCCTGTATAGTCAATAGTTGCAGTGGGATTGCCCAGCACTGGAGATTTTTGTTCTGTAGGCAGATTGCTGCCTTGAGCTGAGTTGGCTTAACTGAAATATAAAATAACGTGGACAAGCTGTTATAAGTGTGTAACCATCTCTTACACATAGCTTTGCTGTCAAAGCAGATGGTGCTGTCTCTGGCTCCAGAATTAGTAAGGATAAGAACATCTTTGTTGCCTCACTGTTAACTCTGGTAACGAAGTGATCTGTGATTTCGACAGCAATGTCTTACTATACTTTTTTTTTAAAGCAGTAATAGCAATAAAATACAGAGTGATCCTAGTATTTGGTGTGATAAAAAGTCTAGCATGGAAGTCAAAATATGGAGCTGGTGCTATATTTTCTTCAGGTTTCTGAGGTTTTCAGATCAGGATAAGCTTCTTTTAGTCTATTTAGGATATTTAGTCTTGTGTTTTCTTCATGTTAAGTTTTTAAATTGCTTTTTTAAAATTGCAGCCAGAACTATATACCTTCTGCCTATGCATTTTTAATTTGTGCCAGTTTGTGGCTGTGTGACTTAGACCCGGGAATATCTATTAAACGCTTTCTCCCTTAGTGCTAAGGATAAGAATGGTCTGTGGTGAAGGGTGAAAATGATGTTCCCAAGATAGCACTGAGGTCAAAATAGTCCAGACTTGTCTTTTTGGGTTGTTTCTAAGTTGCTTGGCACGTTCTGTAGCACTTCGTTCCAGTTCAGTCAGTCACAGAATCCCATCCCAGTGTTCTGGGAAGTGGGTTGTGTACCTGTTTGGCACAGGATAGCCTGCCTCTGACCGTTTTCCAAACCTAGATCCTGCCTGTGATGGTGACCAAGCAGATGCCCAGGAAAATGCGTAATAGCAAGGTAAGCACATAGCAGCATTTCCCTCACTCTTCCGTGATCCACTTCATTTTTGAACCCTTGTAAGCTCTCATATGCTGAGGCAATGATTTCTGTGGTGTAATTACACGTTGCAATTTCACTCAACATCCCATAGCTCTTGTAACATGAGAGATATTGAACAACTGTTTCCTATTTATCTTTTCCATAGCTTTTGGTATCTCGTAGATCTTCATCATATTCTACTCAGCTATTTCTTTTCCAGAGAGTGCTAATGTATTTAGCTGCTCCTCTCAACACAAACCACTTCAGTTCTTTGATTATCTTTGCACTCTTCTGTATGTGTTCTAGTCTGTGACAATGTTGTTACGATGGGGAGAACAAATGAGTGCCCTTAATTCCTAGAATTTGATTAGATTTTTAGATTGCTAATGAATATTGAGTTGATAGGTTTACAGAACTATCCATTATAACTTCAAAATCTCATTCCTGAGTGGTAATAGCAATTTCAGAGTCAATCACTGTGTATATAAAGTTAGGATTTTGTTCTGCCTCCATTCCTCTATCAGCTGAATTTTAGCTGCTGCTTTCAGTCACGTAGCACAGTGAGAACGCTCTGCAATTCTCTGCTATCAAGCTATTTTTAGTCTTCTAGATGCTTTAGCACCCTAAGTAAACTCTATTCAGCTATTCCCCCATCTTTCCTTATGATTTATGAATAAGCTGGAGTGCTCTGTGTTTGGCAGAGGTCTGTGCTCTGTATGTGATTGCTGCTGGAGTAGTGGGGTCATGCTGGAGGCTTCCTGAAGTAGGATGTGGGGGTTCTTGCTGCCTTTTGTTTTTCAGTCTTCATTTTCTGAGCACTTAGCCACTTGAACTTGTATCTTTTTATAGCCTGGTGGTTTATCTTGGTAAGAACTTTTCATGGTGTGTGTTATCAGAAGGCTTGTGGAAATCTAGCAGGAATATGAGGCAGATATTTCTTGTCTGTTTGTTCCATGACTCCCTCCAGGAGGTCTAGTAGCCTGTGAGTCAGGATTTTTCTTTTTCCTGTATGTTCTTGATGCTTCCATGTGTTATGTAAGTATCCTTAAACTTTCCTTACAACTTCAGGGAGTTTCCCTGCTGTTGAAGCCTGAGTTGCTGGTCTGTATTTCTCCAGACTTCCCTCAGAGGGCTTTGGGAAATCGATGTTGTATTTTGTCAGCCTCAGTTGACAATGAGCTGTAAATGAGCAGGTGTAAATGAGCTCTCTGCTACAGGCAACTGATCCTTTCCTGCATGGGACATCGTACAGGGCTGAATAACTTCCCTCTCCGAGGGTTCCATGAATGTTTTAATGGGCTGATGAGGAATTAGGGATTAGGGTGTTGATGCACAAGTGCTCCTTGTTGTCTCCTGCCCCCCTGTTATGACACCCTCCTGTCCTCTGTGTGCAGTGGTCTTAAAACAGAACCATTCCTCACACACAACGTGTGTAAGAGGGAATTCTGTAGCCCCAGGAGCAGCCTGTTTGCCTAGGCGATTGGGTAGATACAAGCTCCATTGGGTGATAATGTTTCCAAGATATGTACAGAGGAATACAGCCATGTGCCTCTGAATGGCTTATTGTACAGGATCAGATGGGAAGTTTTTAAGCTTGATTTCCCAGCTATGCCTAGGATATTCATTGCAGAAGGGCAGTGGACTTAGGCAGTTCAGTTAATACAGGATTTCACACTTGAGCTGCATGTGCCTGGTAGAGACTCATAGCAGCCCAGTGCATACTGATTGCCTGGAATGGTTGGGGACCAAGCTGAATTCACAGGGGTTTTTTGTGCTTGCACAGTCTTTTCTCAGTGAAACTTTTAGCTGTCATCATTTCAATACTTCCACAATAGAGAATAAAGCTTTTCTTGAGAAGAGCAGCTGTGCAGGGAAGAGTTTCTTGGTTTGAGGTTTTTAATTTTTTTTTTTGGCCCTCCTTCCCTAGCTCTTCAGCTACCTGTGTCAGGTAGAAAAGTGGATTTGATGAAAGATAAATTAAATGTTTTTTTGAGAGCTATTGGGCCTTGTTTTCTTTCACAGTAGTAATTGCTGTGGTTTTTTTCTTCAATTCAGAACAGTGGCAGTGAAAAAAAATGCAGCCCCTTCTCTGTATCCAGTTTCATAGAGTACTTAATTATATCATTAGTGTTTCTTTACTCTTTATTTGTGCTAAAGTTAAACTTGCAGTAGACTATCAGAGATCTAGATTAAATATGAAATGACATGGAAAATTTTTGTGACACAATATACAGGAAATCAATAATATGTTTTGGTGTGACAGAAAAAAAAAATATATATATATATGTGAATATATATCTGATATATAAAGAGAGCAAACTTTTTTTTTGTGGTAACTGCTCCTGGCCAATCCAGTGGTGTGTTCTGTTGTCCCTTTTTCAGGACTTTATGTATTCAGCTGCTGAAATGGAGTTGAAATGAAGTGCCGTTGTTTCATGTCTATTGCCTCCATTTAATCTGGGTAATCAAGGAGGGAATTTAAAATACTCCATGCACTTAAAAACATCTAACAGGGAAAAACTATGCTGTTAACTGCTGCAATGCAGCAGCTCCTAGGAAGTTTCTCTCTCTTTCAGTCCTTAGAATACATCAGTCTGATTCTTGCACTTGTCAGAATGATTTGGAAGTATGACAGTTTGATTGAGACCTTGTCCAGTTCAGTTTTGAATGTATCTAAGGATGGAGATGCTGGGGAGTATGGGTATGTCTATATGTGTTCATTGAATATACGTGAGCACCATGTGTATACACAAATGTGTGCATATATATATTTTACGTTTTACAATATATATTTTTCTAGCACCTGCCATAAGCCTGCAGACAAGAGTGGACCTGCTGGATGTGCCGTGCAGCCCCTGGGATGTCTGTGGCCTGGGGTACCAGAACTGAACCATGTGGCAATAGCAGGAAGAGTGAAATGGCCCTGCTGAAACTCATCCAGGTGACAGTAGTGATAGGAAGTGGGAGATAAAAAAACTGCAAGGAAATAATGAGATGTGTGGTAGAGTGAAGGACTCTGAGGTTTGTGATTTGTCTTGAACTGCTGTCACTGGGGGAGAACAAGGTGGAATGATAAAAGGTGAGTACAGACCCCGGCAGTTTAGTTGCAAACAATATATGCGTGTAGCTTAGTGATATGATATTTAGTGCCTGGCTATAGTGAATTAGACTGAGATTAATCTATGAGTGAGTGCATCTGTTCCTAATGGGAATGGGCAACTGAAGCGCACAACACCACATACAACACCTTTAATAAATATATGTTTCCAGAAAACAGCATCATGTTATTTTGTGTTGTTTATTCTAGGGGGCTGCAATAGCAGCCCCCTGCAATAAGTCTTTCATTTGTCTTACATTCTATCAATCTTGTCCAATTCACTGTAGTATTTTTGGCTAGACACTAGTGGTAATGTTAACATTCCAAAAAGATCCAAAAAATGATCCAGGTAAATTTCAGTACATGCATGTTATGCACAAAAAGCTTAATTTGGGACAATTCCGGTAGGAAGAAAAATGAAGTGAATGAAATGAGTGAATTTAATAGCCTGTTTTGAACACAGACCTCTCTACATATCACACAGGCTTAAATTTGATACTGATTTGCATGGAGAAAGGCTTTTGTTTATTAAGAAATATTTACTTTATAGTCCAGTGTTTGTAGTCAATGTAGAAGATGCAATCTTAGCTAACTACTTAGGCCCACCTGCTTTAAACTTTAGCTATTACATTGATTTGTAAAAAGCTGGTGATTGTTTTCTGTTAAATAACTCCATTTTATCTAGCTCCTGTGTTTGACGAACTTGTGATATATACATGTGTTGAGAAGGTGTTCTATTTAGTTGGCAATTGGTTGCCTAACAACATAGCGTCAGTCTCATCCTTCCTGCATTGGAGACAGGGTAATGTTCTTGCTAGTCTTAAAAATACTCGTGCACTCAGGCTGAGCAAAAGGCTCTTTCAACAGCATATTACAGGTTTCGTTCTGTGTTATTTTCAGCGCCTCAGTAACATTCACTGCCACAATTACAGACAAAAAAAGGGGGGGGGAGGAAGTTTGAGAATTGGGCCTCCAAATGTTAGGAGATGACAGGAGTACAACTGAGTTAGTGCTGGTTTGCAGAATGAGCAGAGAGGTTGGTATGAATAAGTAAGTATGCAGTGGTGCAAGGGAAGGCTATAACTTGCATGTGGCAAGAGGATAGAAGTGTGGCTTTTCAGGTAGCTGTCAACCTCAGGTGATGAAATAAGATTTTTCACGCTGAGATGTGACACATGAGAAAATAGCACTTGTGTTCTAAGAACGCTTGTCCAGTTGAAATTAAATTTTTCTTTGTTTCTTTCTGTGTCTTTCCTCACCTTTTTAAGAGTGCACAAGTAAGGGAAGTTTTTAATACCCTGCTGGAGAAAACAGAACTGGAAGTGAGCTTTCAGTTGCTTTCCTCATAACATTTTTCTGCCAATGAAAAAATGACAGATATTTTTCTTAGAAAAAAGAGGGGGTTTTGATTAAACCTGAACACGGGAGACTTGGAAAAACTTACCCGCTTTATTAGGAATCCCAATTATACCAGGTTGTTAACGAGCATTGCTTAACATATGTAATTGGAGGGTATTTCCCTTTGCTCTAGGCACAGCAAGCACTGGTGTGCATGACCCATGGAGATGAAGATGCTGCAGATCCGTGGCCTTTCTAAACACCTCACTAAGCATATCCTTTTTCTCTATAACTTTAGGTCTGAAAATTGAGAATAGGATCCTGTTTTTTCAGTTCATTTTATTTATTTGTTTCTTAAAAGCTGTCTCTTTTACAGCCTTATCTCTGACAGTACAGTAAATGTTTTTTTTTTTTTTTTTTGAGATTCTTCAGGACATGAATTAGGTTTAGCAGAGCAGCTGAGTTACATTAGTAAAGAACCTTTTTGGCTTGTTTTGTAAACCGATACTTTCCTTGGGATTTCAACTCATTTGGTGGCCAGAAATTGAAATTAGACCTTTACAACCTGTTGTAGAGTCATGAAAGTTGGAGTGCTCTATGAAATCGGTTTGTGGTCACAAATCTGGAGTCGCACCAACTCTCTGTTGTCCTGAGAACCGTATCAGCAGATACTACTCTCAGAATAACTTTGTGACTTCTCAGACACAAAGATTATGTGGTTGTTGTGCAACTGTCAGAGACATCAGTAGAACTGACCTGTTTTGTACATATGGAATTCTTTCTTCTCAGTAGTTAATTAAATGCTCTTTGCCGTGCTAAATTTGATTGGAACTAATGAAAACATGTTTAGTTATAAGTAGTAGCAATAAAAGTAAGTGTTAGATCTGATTTTAACTGCAATTCTTCATTAGTGTACCAGAGGTAATTTTTTATGATGTTTTGTGGGGATTTCCTAGGTGATTAATATTTGTAGAAATGTTATTAGCTAAATCTTTGTAGTATAATGGAAAGAATTATTTATTTATTTTGGAAAGGATTGTTAACATGCTGCTTTAAAGCATTAATTTGCACTGGCTTCTGCATTGTTAAAACCAAGAGTGTAATCAAGGCCAATCTCAACTCTGCAAGCTCAGAATTTAGCTTTGTGACATGTGATATTAAGCATTGAACTATTTTTATTAAATGAAATGCAACTTCATCTCTTTTAGCTGTGACTGGTAGTAGGTGGATAGGAATATAACGGAGTGAATCCCAGTGAATGCGGAAACCAGAAACTCCCTTCACGGTGGATTTTATTCTTACTGCTGCTCTAGTGGAGTAAATTCAACCAGTCTGGAAGTCCCATGCTAAACCACCCTGAAAGATGAAAATCTAGCAGCCATCCTGCTGTTAACAGGATCAGCACCTTGGCTTTGCTTTGATTTCAGTGGGGTAATTGGAGTGAATTTGCATCATTTAGAGAAAACTGTAGTCTGTTTAAATCAGAATCTAATCAGTTTGAAGTTGAGCACTAAGGGATAGATCAAAAAAAAAGGCTTAGTGCAGTTCTGGGGTGTATGTTGCCCAGATGACAGCCCACAGTCTGAAGTTAGCTCTGTGCAGTGCTTCAGAATGGGGTTTTCAGTAGTCACGTAGCATGCAGCATCAGGATGGGAGTCGAAGCAGCCAGCTCGTGCGTGGGGACTCCAGGCGCTGGGTATGTGAAACGCTGGTTTGGGTACAGACGTCTGCCCAGGCTGAATTGCAAGTCTGACCACTGGCTGTAAGATATTGCTCCACAAAGACTCGGCTAAAAGTTTGTTTATCTGCTTGCAGTGCCTCATACACCAATTCCTTACTAGCTGCCCCAGAAGTGCGGGGCTGAATGATGTTCAGACATGATGTTCAGATATTCCTTTTATTAGTAAGTAACTTGGAAAGATTGCCACTTTTACAGAGAACTGCTCTGTAGTTAAGCTATCATGGGTTAGAACAGTGCTGTAGTTGATTCTTTTTTGGTGTCACTGTGCACAACAAAGTGTTAATGACACCGATAGTGATATGAGAGACAAAGTTGTCAACCAGATTCTCATTTTTTGAAGAGTCCTTTGGAGAAAACTGTGCCTTTTAGGGGGAGGAGTAAGATAGTCTTTCTGTTATGTCAGCAGAACTGAAAGCCAAATCATAAATTCTAAAATCTACTAAGTTCTTTTTCTAAAGAAAAAGTAAGGAAAAGTAAAAGCTGAACAGTGAAACATAAAGCGATTTTTGTTTAAACATTTTGTAAATAACAGTGCAGGACTCTTCTTGGGGGAGGAGGAAATACACTGCAAACATTTGGTGTTGGTGATTAATAATGGACTGTGTGTCAATAAAACCTAATTTAAAAATTTTATATGTTTAGTTAACGAATCATTATGGAGTTAATAGCAAAGATAAAGACCTTTCAAGTACCATCTTACAGTTAATGTAGGACAATTTCATAGTCTGGTAGTTATCTAGTAGTAGTAAGATAACTGTACTTGAGTTTTATGATGCTTTAGATTTTTAGTATAATCTTGTATTCTTCTTTTTTTTTTGTAGAGGCAAGGAGAACTCGTCATAGTAAAATAATACATGTATCGATTAAGAAGAATCTGAAATAGAGATGTGATTCCAGGACCTGAGGCCTTAGGAATAAGCATGGTGTGTATGCCTTTATGCAACCCTGGTTTGATTAAAATTATTCTTTTGAAGGAAAGCTTTAGTTTATCTGGTAAAAACTGGATCTGCTATTTTTCTCTGCTTTATAAAGGCCCTCTGGAAAAGATTAAGTTTGAAATCAAAAAGTAAATAGTCTTTCAGTAATAAAACAGACTCTGTAAAACGTATTAATTTATTACTAGCTTGAGTACTGAGACCTATTATTAATGTTTGGGCTACTTTTAGGAAAAAAGGGATTGATAATAAAATCCTGGTGTCAGTTTTTATGAAGTCCTTTTTATGAACCAATATTTGTCCTGTCAAGTTCACCAGCAATTCCTGTAGAGATTGCAGCTAATTGTCTTGTACCATAAAGCACTTGAAGCTCGTGGCTATTTTTTCCCCCATGTGCTCTTATAAGTAAAGTTGTATAGGATTTGAGAGGAGATGGTGATTCAAAAACAAAACAAACCTCAATGTGTTTTTCTTGCTAATTGTGCTTTTTTTTTTCTTTTTACATTTGACTGACAGATGGGCTTCATTTGTTATTGAGTGGGTGGATTTGCCTTCAACCAGTCTGGGTTAGATTTGATTTGACAGACAAGTGCGGTGCTGTAGTCTTGAGTGATCCCTGGGTAAGCTGGGCAGCCCTCAGGGTGATCTTTCAAAGTACTGACATATTTTTTTTTATTTGCTGCCATTTGTTATTTTGTTGTGCAGTCACTGATAGATTTTTAAATTATGTTTATATTGAGTTAACATGTTCAGATGAATTTTAGGCCTAGGAACACCTACTGTGTCATTAGGTGATCATTAAGAGACCTTTGAGAGCAAAGTAGAGGAGGAGACAGTATCTTGTGTCAGTGCTGCCAGATAAATGAGCTTTCAGGAAAAATATGGGTTGGTGGAATGACTGTGGAACTGATAGGAGTGACTTGGCTCACCTTAGGTGTGCTAGCCTGCTGGGAAGGGTTCAGAGCACACCTAAAATACAACGTATAACCAGGGGAATTCAGGTTTGTGGTAGCTTAGTTTCCTACAAAGAAGACAACAAACACATGAAAATCAGTTATCAGTGGAATAACTGCAGCATCAATTTATTTGCCTTGTTCAAATAACCTGTTTTCTTGTCTTTATAAGGGAAGTGGCTTCTGACTTTTGATTAAGAAGTTCTGTGCAAAATAATTGTGAAATTAATGGTGTGAGTCCTCATATTCACAGTGCTGGCTCACCCTGTTGCCTGAAGAAAGCGAACAAGGCTGATCTCCCCTGGACTGACAGTGACCAATGTCAAATGCCATTTAAATTTATCTCCTGTTTTGTTTGGGCAAAATCATCCATATGAAAGTGTCCCCTAAAGTTCTGTAAACTTTGAATGAGCTTGATATTATAAGTGGAAATGGGCTCAAGTGGGTGATTGTGATAGGTGTTGTTGCCTGCAGGAAAGGTAATTTTTTCCTTAGATGCTGTTGTGTGGGTTTAACTCATTTGATGTCTCAGCCCTTGTCTCGATAATTTGTGCCTGTTCTCCAACATTTCATTCATTCATTCTTTGCTTGCTGTTTTGATTGGCATTTTATACACCAGTATAATTTAAAGACTTAATAAAAATGCTTTTTACACAAATAATATTCTGTAACAGTCACTTCTTCGGGGTAATTCCTCAGGTTCTTAATGAGGCAAGCAGATCCTGTATTAGATCATGCCTTCTTGTAAAAGTTTTATAGCTACACTCAAATACATTCTTGGGTTTGTAATCAGCTTTAATAATGGGTATGTAGCTGTTCATGGATGAAAGAAGTCCTGTGGAAAGAAACTAGAGATCTAATTAGGTTATATAAGCATTATTCTAAATACCTATAAACACATAAAATTCTTAATTGCTTTATAGTTCTTCTAAATCATAGCTGAGAAAGTAGGAGATTGATTATTTAACCTGAAGGTTTTTCCCTCTAGTGTTTGCTGCCAGTGAACCAGGCCCAGCTGAGGATTTGCTCCATGGACCTGTGCATCCCAGGATCTGACCTGTGGCTCCGCACAGGGAGTTGTGGGTGCTGGAGTCATGCGGACATCCCTGGGGCAGCTCTTGGTCCTCGTGGGACGTGGATGTGCATGAAGGGATTTAAACAGAAGTCATCCTCAGCTCAGTGGTTTTACATTTACTTGAAATTATGTTTTTTATGCTTTTAATTATTTTTTCCTTGTTTTCATTCTTCTATAATTTTATATTTGGTGTGATGTCTGAATAAGATGCGTGGTGTTTTATTAATTCCTCATGAATCTCTCTTCAATATATTTTGTTAATGGAAGTGTATCCAGTTGAGATTTTTCTGAAAGTTTCCATTTAAGAAAAAAAAACTTCAAATACTTACAGCTTTGTTAAATTCAAGCCAGTTAGATTCAGGTAGAATACTTACATATTTTATGTTGCCTAGTGTTTTCTTATCTCATAGGTGGAGTAGGGGAAGAATTTCCACTAACATGGTGGAATTTCTGGAAATGACAAGAGGAATATGTTGTTCTGCTCCTTGCTCCTCCTTTAAAGCCCTGTAGGTTTTTTTTTTTTTTTAACAAATTTCTAATTTGAAGCTGAGGTATGGAATTCACAGAAAAGGAACCTTTCTAACCTGAGTTATGTTTTTTTTCTTGTCTTGTTGAAAATTCAAACATGGCCCAAATCCCTGACTCTGCCCATTTCATGACCCGCCATTGCTAGGAGGTGACACTAGATGCTCTGTCACTCCTTGTCACACGAGCTCTGCCTCACTTTGCAGTTTCTGTGTCCTGACCAGGCTCTGAAAGTCTGCAGTAACATGACGTAGGGTGAGCTCTTTTTGCCAGCTGCATCCAGTGCATGGGGAAGGAATTTAGTGAGGAAACCAAGTACTTGCAAGCTAGTCAGGAGATGAAAGGCCCCTTAAAGAGCATTCTGGATAACGCGGTTTTATGTTTTCTGATTCTGCAGAGTTTCTGACCTATTCTCCATGAGACACAAACCAATTGCAGATGGAGGTACCTTAAAGAAATGCTATGTGCTTGCTAGGGCTGCTGAGCTATATGAAGATCCAAACCCGAAACAAAAATGCCAAGTGCTCCGAAAGAATCGGCCTCCAAGTAGTTAAACCGGACATGTCAGATTAGGGGCTGCCTTATGCCTGTATTGGTTTTCATCTCTGTGTAAAATAATATCCCTGTGGCCCATCCCAAGGTAGGAGAAAGACATTAGAATGACCAAAGCCTGTGGAAATTAAGACTCAATTTGTTGAATGGTATGGCTTGTGTGTGACCATATAGGATGCTGAAAGTACTGATATCTGTGCAATGTTTAGACATTTACACAAGTGAATGCTTCTAATTATGTCTTCAGACTTGTGATGCCTCCCTCTTTGGGGTGTTGCTTGGTAATAACCAGCAAAATCTTTATTTCATACTTTCTGTTTGGAAAATACAGGCTAGGGAGGAAAATGAGGTAAGAATTTTCAAAAGCAGGTATGACAGTCGTGGGAAAATATCAATTCCCCCTACATTTTATCAAGATATACTAATGCAATAGGCTTATATTCTGCTGGTATTAAGATGGCTATTATTTAACAGGGGTCCATTAACTTCTGCTTTCCTTCTCTTTTCCAGGCCTGATAACATGATGTGCCTTCTCTGTGGCTTTCCCTTAAACAAAGGGCATTGCTGTTTGCAAGGCAGGAATGTCCCAAGGAGGTAGGTACAAGAGAAGAGATTATTCCTCATCATTTCATTTGCTGACAAATGTAGAACAGAACACAGTTCTGTTTGCAGCTGTGAAGGACAGGAAACTGAATTGCCTGTAGGCTTTCACTTCATTGTGAATTTATGGTGTGACTATAATATTTGCATTAATCCCATCAGCACAAAGCATACATAAATGCATTGAGAATTATTTTGTCTTGTTCGTACAATTTACATTAAGATCCATATGCAGAGTTGTATTTTCACAGCAAGTTTTAGACATAATATTCAAATTTTTTCTTCCTTGATCTCATCAAAATGTTGCATATTTTTAAGCCCTGCTGGGCTCAGTGCCAACAAGGAACTACAAGGATCTATGGCAACTGCCACATTTGCACTTTCCATTTACAAATCGGTAACTAAATTCTCATTAAATATTCTTAACCAGCCTGTTCAACATATGTTTGCTTGGGTATCAGTACTTCTAAGTTGAAACAAATTAGATCAGTAGCTAAATTTACTTCCTAATAGCCAAAGGTGTTTGCGAGAGAGTAGATTCTAGGATGCACAAGTGGCAATGCCCCCTTTCTCCTTCATTATTTTAAAGATGGCAAATTCAGCTCTACCCAGGCAACTGGAAAACGCAGATGCTTGAACTCCCTTCCAGCATCTTATGTGTGTTGGGCAGCCTGGTGGAGGAAGATTTTTGAAGTGAAGCCAGTAAAGATGCACTAACTGCACAAATTAGGTTCTGTTTGAGACATGTTCTCTTCTGTTTCATTCTCCATACTTCTCCCCTTTAAACCAAATGTAGCTAGTGGGTTTGCACAAAGAATATTCCTTGTGGAGAAGTGTTTTCATCTCTGACTTGTGCCAGCACTGGCACTAATTGCAGAAAGAACCAGTTACCGAAAGGAAGTGCAAAATCATGGATGTTAAATTGTGTAGACCTTTAAAAGTTATTTTCTCAACTTAAATAGTTGTTCCATACACTTGCAAGGATTGCTAATGATCAGTCTTTAATTAACAAGTTTCACTGTGTTATGAAAACTCAAGTGCAAATGCTATCATTATGTTTCCACGTTTGTGCTACTTTGTGTAAAATTCAATAGCAGCTCATCCATAATGTATCAGAGATCCTTCTGTATCAGCTGAGCTTGTCTGCAGGCTCTTCCCAATGTTTCCACACTCAGGTGCTCAGGATTCCCAGCTTTTACTGACAAATCCTGTCTGGGTGCATTTCCTAACTATTATCATTTTTTTTTCTTTGTTTCCCCAACTCTGGAAATGCTTGTCTAGCTCAACAGTGCTGTGCACATTTAAATTCTGCATTTAAATACCTTTGTGCTTTTCTGTAAGTGAAGACTATTAACAGGTAACAGCTTGAATTTTCTGAGCAATTTACAGATTTCATTTGGACTAAGAAAGATTAAACTGGAACATAGTATCATCAAGCAAAATAATCAGAAGAAAGCTATTGCTGCATAATACTACTTAATGCAAAGCTTTTTTCTTTTTTTCTCCTTACAGTCGATTTGCCCTATTTCTGATCTTGCTTTTGATATTCTAATTCAGGACAACCTTTTTACATACCGCTTCCTTAATTCATAGCCAGAAGAGCCAGTTAAGAAGTATATGTTGGTGACTGATCACGCTGTGGTAAGATGGCTCTTTGTCTTAACTGCATGACGGGGCAGTTGGGATGCACAGAAAAATATTAGAATAACCTCTGTTCTCACTTCAATTTAATGCAACTGCTAGAATTCCTCCTTTAAAAAAAAAAAAAAAAAAAAAAAAAACTGAAAAGATGCACTTGAATGTGGAGCCTTAAGCCTCTGATCCGTAATGGTGAATACAGAATTTGGTCGCAGGAAGGAGATTTCTCCAAGTGACTTGAATTTAGAAACGAGTTTTCACCCAGGTTTTATAATGAGGGTATAAACCAAACCACAGGGGAGAGAGAAGTGCTTTTTTTTGGCTTATCTTCAGAAACAGCCTTTCCTGTGTACTGCTGTGACCCAGGCTTGCTTGGCATGTTCCACGTGCCACCTGTGTGCTGCACAGATGTGAAAATGCAGCTGGCAGGGAGCAAAGCACCATGAAGGAAAAGTGCCCTTGGAAACACTGTAACTGCGGGAGCATTTTATTTGTTTTATAAGCAGATTGGTGTTGAAAGGGAGGAACAAAGCTCAGGAGCAGCGGGGCAGGTATTAACAGCCCTTCTGTATGTTGAAATAGGTTACTTGTGGTTTCTTTAGGTGAAAGGTTTATATATTTCTGCTGTAGGGATGGGCTAATAATCAACCATTTATTGCAATGTAAGCTGAAACGGGAAGAATTAAGATTTTTTTTTTTTAAGGTAGAGAATTTTGGGCTGTTGAATGATTTATTAAAAAAAAAAAATCCCTTACAATGATACGACACTAGCGGAAAACTTGTAATATTTGATTGTTCTAAGAATGCATAGAAAACCCTGGGAAAGCATCTCCAAATTCTGTCCACAGTACTCAGTAATGCTAAGCTATTTTTCACGCAAAGTTTAACAGGGCACAAGTGGGTTTATTTCAATGATGTGTTGCATATTTAGTTTGCAGCATTTCTCAATACCAATTAAAGCTTGTATGTAAGTCTGTGATGCAGTGCAAATAAAGTTCAAGGCTAATGTGGCTTGGAAAAAGTTGTGAGTAGATTCCTTTTTCCTGAACCTTTGTAGCTAATTTGATCTTCATGAAAAGTGTGCCCATGGAATGCGTGAGAGGTAAGAGGAGCAGCAAAATCAACTCTTCCTGCCTGGTAATGTTGTGCTAAAGCTACAGAAGTATCCCCAAAAATATCCCAAATGGGAAGTACCCAAGGATTCTTGGTGGGAGGGGGAAAGTGTATATAGTAATTTTTTTGAGTATAGTTGAGTATAAGTATAGTTAACTATACTTAACTTGTATACTTAACTATAGTTAACTATACAAGTATAGTTGTACGCAGTAATTTTTTTTAAGAAACTGTACTTGAAGTTGTTTTAGAAATCAGCTATGGACTCTTAAGCTTATGCATCTACACAAATCTCAGGCATGCTCTGTTTCTATAGGCAGTGATCAAGGTCTCCTGCTGTATTTAGAAAGTGCTTTTGTAGTCTAAACTTATTAATTTATCACCCTTGTCTTCACATATTGACTGAGGGCTGTGATGGTTTGGAGTGTAATGATTTAACATTGTTTCTTGAGGCATCTCTCTCTCTCTCTCTCTCTCTCTCTCCATGTGCGCGTACAGCAAAATAACTAGGTGTGCTGAGGGCTGGCTTTCATGTTCAGTTAAATCTTTCATCTTGGTACCTTTTTAACTGACCTGTCTGAATAAAGTGCAGCTCAGGCCTTTGTTTTATTCTCTGCTTTCTTTCACGAATGTCCCAGAAGAGGTCACCTCACAAATTCCCTGGGTTTATGCTTAATTCTTTTAGTTCAGAAGCGAGTTTGGCAAGTCCTCTTGCTGCTCTGATTTCTGGAGCAGCATGTGAGCATCAAAGGGTTGCACAAAACTCATGTCTTGCACATCTGTGTGTAATTGAACTGTGGGGACAAACTGGAGCTTGTGGAGTGAAATCCATCCTAGTGTTGGTGTTGAGCGACTAAGCCACCATCCCTGCTTCAATTCTACATTTTCTTTCTTTGGGATAATTGAAGGTGCCTAATTAGTGACCCTAAATCCTGTATGTAATTACTGCAAGGCAGAGGGTGGTGGTGCTGTGATGTTCTGGGCTTGATACCTGGGTAAAGGGGATCGAGCAAATACTTGGTATGCTGTGGACTCAGCGACAGAGTGAAGGGGCAGCTGCAAATATCCAAAAAAATCAGTGAGGCCTGCAATTATTTCTATTGGAAAAATACAGTTAGCAGTCAGCTAGAAACAGAGGTAAAAAATGAATGCGCTTAGTGGGACTTCTTCAAGCTGCTTCCTGCAAAAATTCTGGAAAAATTCAACAGCAACAGTCCCCAGAGGTCTTTAGCTCTAGGCAACGTTGCGAAGCGCACAAAATAGGCAGTAAACTGCAAGCATAAATCATTATTTTCCAGGCAGCTCTACTGAAGGACTGTTTGTGTTCTAGTAATTTTGTTGGTGCTGCGACCTGTAGCAGCCATCTACTGTATCCCAGAGTGACAGGCACCCAGATGTGATGTCTTCTGGATGCTTTTGTACTTAGGGCTAAGACACATTCAGTAGAGAGATCATAGTATTTTATATCGGGTATGTCATCAACCTTCTGCTTGCATTTACCTTGTAAAAACTGCTAAGTGACAAGAAATGTGTTTTTAATCTCTTTTTATTTCCCTCTGTGTTAAGGTCCAGCTCCGTGTGGACCAACCCCAGATGCTGGAGAAGGGGGTGAGTGTTACCTTTCTCTTAGGGTGTTCTTGTAGCGTTAAAAATCTTACAAGTAGATGGTGCAGCGGTGTGTATCTCGATTCATCTACCTGATTAGTTTGGGCAATTAAATATTATGACAAGGCCTGGGAGGATGGAGCACAGGGCCCAGTCCTTTTAGCATCCTTTTAGCAGCCCGCAGAGCTCACAGCATAGACAAATAGGGGCTTTCATATTTTATTCTAGTAATTATATGCTTCGGAGACCACAGGCCCATCTCTAATGGTTTTAAGTACACTGTAGGTGTGAGGAAGTGGAACATGGTATTGGATGAATTCCTGAATTGAAGAACTCTTAGTCCACCTTTAGCCTATGTATCTTTTATCTTGTATTACGAGGCATTAGTAGAAGAAATAGCTTGTCCAAATTGATGTTTCCCAGCTTCTCGCAAGATCATTCTTACAGCTTCAAGATAGCCCTGATGTTTCCATAGGGGAATTGAGTTTGTCTATTGTGGCAAAAGCAGTAAAATCTGAAGCTAACCTAATAATGTGACTGATGGTAACCCTCATGTGTTCAGCTGCCACTGGGAGTGAATGTTTCCTAGTTCTTCAGTCAATTAAAGAGTTGAGGCAACAGATGGTTTCTGTTGGTGACTTGTTAAAAGTTCAGACTGTAGCCACTTCATTTGAGACGCAAGAAGTTTTACTGCAGTCTTACCTGAATGAGAGAATTGTCTTAAGCAGGTAGCTGAAGTGATTTAGTTAATTAATGCAACAACATTTTACCATAGACAAAAATGCTTTAGTTTACAAGATATTCTGCAGTTTTACTTAACTGATTTGAGATCTTCTTTTTAAAGAGCGCTTCTGCAGAAGAAATTTTAACACAAGGTTTCTAAACAGCTTGAATAGTTAAATTTTCTTGTGCACAGCAGGTTTGGCACTTTTTGTAACTAGAAAGCATTTATTGCCTTATGAGAGAAACAGTTTAACCCGTTTTAGATGGAAATGGGGAGAAGTGGCTGGCAATTTATGTATTCTAAATGGCACCCTGTACTGGAGAAGAGTGCATAAGGATGTGACAGCATCTCTTAGGCTGATATTTATCTCTTCTAACTCCAGAAGTTTCTCCAAATGTAAACCTGCAAGGGGTAATGTACGGTTAGAAATGGAGGTGATTAACAAGCTCTGATTTTGAGCTGAGACATTTAGCAGCAGCTTGAAGTACTCATTTTGCTTTAACACCTGCATGGGGGGCTTTTTTGGTAATGAAACCTGGAACTAGGAGATACTCATAGAGATGGTATGTTTCATTAACCACTGTAGCCTATGGTAATTGTGGAAAATGGCTCAAAACCTTTTCCAGTTTAGGTGATTTACATCAAAGCCTCTTCATGATGGTTTGTTAACACAAGGTATATAAATTTTTACTAAAGATTGGCATCAGGGTTGTAGAGATTGACAACCTAGAATTTTGTCTTGAGGTGCTAATGATCAGCCATAATTGTTTTACACTGCTGCCACTCTCTCTGCTAGTTTACACGGGGGACAGTTTACAGTGAAGGGGATATGCGATTCTGAATGTGGACCTTGGCAATTGTATTATCCTGTGAAGAAGCTACCTAGGTCTGAAAGCTTTTAAGTCCATATTGCCTCAGTGCTTTGCTGTTTGACTGAAGACCAGGCTGCCCAAGACATTCATGCAGGTAGGTGCTTCATTTTGACAAATGTGTTTTGGTTAGGAAATTATCAGCAGCTCCAAATTTGTTTGTATATACTTGTACATGGCACATGACCACTAAACACAAGTAACCCTAAAAATACAAGCTTTGCCTAATTTGGAGCCAGTTGGGGTTATGCAGCTTCTGGTTCTTCTCTGCCCCTCCTCACGGCTGTAATCACAGCTCCCCATTCTGCCAGCCGCCTTCTAGCTCCTCTTACTCTTCTTGCTCCATTAATGGACTTCTGGTGTGAGGTTTTTTGTTTCGTTTTGCTTTCTTTCTGTTTTTGATATGTTATTGAGCTACTAGTCTACATCTACGTTCCTCTTTATTGGAAAGATTGGAGGGTGCTAGTCTCTGTACACAGAAAGCGCTGGTTCTGCTGTAATTTAAAGCTGTCCAAAGCTGCTGCAATTGCTCTAAGCCCTGTATCCTCTTGTTACCCAGGCTGGACTGTATGGTTGTGCTCAGCATCTGGTCTGGCTCACTGGTAATATTTATCCAGTTAAGCTTCCCTAGCATAAACTCTTGAGGAAGGTGGGTAAGGTACAAAAATGAAGTGCAGAGGTAACCTTAGGAAACGAGTCTCACCTGTTTGCTGTCAACTTGGATTATTTAATGAAAATGTTGCTTCAGAGTAATTATTGGTTGCTGTAGTCAGCTGTGGTAATTCAGGGAGTATCATTAAATATTCAAATTTCACCTCTTCTCCATTAAATAATGCTTTCTACCTGTAAATACGCAATCCCACCGCACAGTTTTGAGGCTGTCTGTCAAGTTCTCCAAAGAAGCTACTATAGGGTTGATATTTGGTGACATTTTATTTGGGAGTTCTTTCATGATACATTGGGAAATACTTGAATTACGTTTGCCGGGTTTTTCTTGAGAATGAATCCAAAGTTCAGCATTTTCCGGGATGAATATAAAGCTGCTATATTTTTGCACATGCAGAAATTTCCTTACCTCTACCAGATATGAAAAAACAACCAACAAACTGAAGAAAGGCAATTGCCTGCAAATGAAGTGGAAAGGTGAGCAGAAAGGTGGAGGTAGGTGGTCAGGGAGTGGGATGCATCGTGAACTGCCAGGGCACTGTTTATGTACTATTTACTCCTGGTTCTGTATCTGAGTACTGTGTTACTGTGATAGCTTGGGCAGGCAATGTCAAGTCTTGCAGCACTGCTCACATTTAAGCTGAGAACAAGTTTAAGGAAATTCAGGTTGTAAATTCATTATAGGAGTGTTTTATTCATGGGCAAATATTTACTCTGTGTCCTAAAATGGACTGTTACAATTATCTCTTCAAGGGAGAAGAGGGTTTTCCAGTTTTGCAAAAAAAAAACATTTGCCTGCTTATTTTGAGTGATGATCAAGAGCTGGGCATTGCAGTGAGTCTCTGCTTACCCTGAAGCATCCAGAAACTTGGTGGTTCATCTTCAGTCTGCATGGGACTGATCCACATGGTTGTCTGATTGTGTAAACATCTTCATTTCCGAGGCTATTGAGTGCTGTCTATCAGGAACAAATCAAATATCATCAATTAGAGATATATCAGTGCTGTGACCTGGGCAGACCACCCACAACTTCAGTTTTTATAATTTCAGTGTCAGGTGTTCAGTATAGTCATTATAAGGAGAATGTGTTTTTTGGCAAGGAATTTTCCTGGTTTTGCAGATCTCTGGAGGCTTGGCATGTTCTTTGTAAGATGTGGAGTTGAACATCTATGTTTAAACTGATCAACTGACATTACTCCTGGGGGAATAAAGCTATTTTCCTTGCTCCAGAAGGAATGGGTTGGGTTGGAGTGCAGTGTGGCTGGAGAGATGCTGGCGATTTTATTTCATTGATTCCTGACTTTGGGCTGACAATTTCAAGTTATCCCTGTCTTTAGGTCTTGTAGGGCTGCAGTTTTCTGGCTATGGCCTCTACTTGCAAAGCTGTGGTGAGATTATTGAGCACCTCCAGATGTTGGCTGTAATATATTTGCTAGATGCAGCCCTGGACAGCAGAGTCTGAGCTGAACCACTGGCTAGAGAGGCTCCTGCAGGCAGCTGGTGCTTGAATTTTCTAAATTAGCAGAACCTTCCTAAAACAGACCCAAAATGGGCTCAAACAGTCATTTCAGGAAGTGCTTTTAAACATGCTGGCTCGGAAGCAGCTGTAGTTCCGAAGGTGCTCAGTGGTGCTTGTTGATGCTCAGTCTTAGTGTTTATGGACTTCACTGTTGCTCTGTGAAGCAGGCAAGAAATACAAAACTTCCCTTTCTACCAGGCAGTCATTTTTAAAAATAATAGGCTCCAAGGAAAGATGTTTATAAGGGCTCCAGAGAGACCTACTGCCTTATCAATATCCCTTCATCTTTATAATTAATAAATTGGCCAACTGATTAAATGAGTGCAGGTAGAGAGATGGGGAATAGGCAGTCAGGAAGAAGATGCATTTTTCTTGCAGATGCCTTTTAATAGCTCTCCAGAGAGGCAGCAACATCCTAAACTTTGCTCTGGGCATGAAACTAGCTATTTGTAAAGTGAAATACCCCCTGACTTTGCATAAGGTCTCTAGGCAGGCAAGGGAATTCTGCTACTGCGTGCTCCGTCAGGGAATGTTCGGTGAAACTGCGCCCTGTGCCTGGAAAGCACCAATCTGCTCCTAGTCATAGCTGTTTATTGCAACTAATGCAGAGAAAGAAAATCAGAAGACCTTACAGAATGACAAACTCGCCAGCTGCTGATGAATTGCTGTCTGCACCATTTAGATTACTTTCAAGTGCAATCTTGTCTCTGGGGAAGATGTCTCGGGTTTAAACGCAAGTCTCTTTACAATGAGTCTGCTTTTTTTTCCTTGTTCCCCTTGCTAGTGATTAAAATAGATGTTCTGAAATGGTTTCCAGACACAACGTGCTATTCTCTTGTTTGCTCTCATAATGAATGATAATTCTCAGCTTATATCTTACCATAATTTCTGTAGCTGACAGTGCTGTGACAAATGGCATTCGCAATTCATAGACTTCATTCTTCCTCAAGGGGGAAAAAAAAAAAAACTCAGCGGATGGGGAAAAAAACCCTCTGTAAATGGGATCGTACCTGCTGCTAATGAACAGAATGGAAGGATGTAGAAGTGGATCCTCTGATAAGGCGTTTCTTTCTGCCTCCTGGCTGACATGTACTGTCAACCTTTTTTGGTTTGCTTTTGCTAACAGTAGAATCAGGGTGTTTTCTAAGGACACTTTGCTTCTGTGCAGCCTTTCTTGCTTGCTGTTTTTAGGCTTAGATATGTGGTGGCAAACTAAGGAGGGGCTCTGCTTGCAGGTCACGTTATGTCCTGATGTTGACCCAAAGGGTCTGGGAAAACTCAAGCTAAGCTTAATATTGCTGTCTAGCACAGGTCAAGTGCTGCAGGGTTGTCTGCAGGAGAGAAATTGGGCTCAGGTCACTTGCTCTGTGGTCTCTAGGTGTTTTCCACTGCTGATATAAGGAGGAAAAAGCTGAAAATCAAGTACCAGATTTGTTCCCGATTCAAGAGATCAGATGAATTACACAATCATATAATGGTTGAAGGTTGGAAGGGACTTCTAGAGATCATCTAGTCCAGTCTACCTGCTCAAGCAGGGACACCTGGAGCAGGGGTTGAGCTTGGCCAAGGCCTTTTAGTTGTTTTAAGTAGCTGATAGGTGTTATAGTATGATCAGAATTGGGTTCTTTTATGCTCAGTGATTTGCGGCAGCTTTCAAAGGCTTCTGCAGATATTGAGCTCACTTTCCGTGCTGCACTGATGGTGGTCCTGCCTGAGAAGGGTGGGCGGTTTCATCACTTCTTTCCACTAACATCACTTTTCTTATTTCCGCTGACATCACTGTTCTTATTTCCATGTACTATTTGATTCTATGACAACTATCTGCTCATCACAAAAATATTTCTTTTCTAAATATTCCTGCAGGTTTGGAAGACTCACAGTTTTGTTAGAGATACTTTTCTGCCAGACGTTTCTAGAACTTGTGGGTGGACACGAACATGCGCTGTGGTCACAGGAACCCTGTGTCAGGAGGCGAGAGGACTTGTCAGTTTTTCTGCATGTTCTCTTCAGCTTCTCGTGATGAAGTCTGCAAAAGGATTCTTCTACCTCATATGTGAATATGGTATTTGTCCTGCTGTGTGGCACAAGTCAAACGCTATAACCTTGATGGGGGAGAGCTATTCCTCTGCATCTTGCACTCTGGCCTTTTAGCAGCTGATTCCATCTGTAACATGTTGATTTTGATGGATGAAGGTGTTGAGGGTGAAGGTGAGGAAATAAATGCACCAGGACCAAAGATACCAGGGTGCAAGGGCTGTGCCTTAGCTACAGATACTGAGTTTGTGCAGCTTCATACATCTCTCCTCTCATTTTCACTGCAGGCTGACCTGTTGGTTCCAGCACTAGAGGGGATGGTGAAATACTCTGGAAAAAGCACTAGAGGGGATGGTGAAATACTCTGGAAAAGTGATGTAGTAAATAACCCTTCTGGCCTAGAAGTGCTAGCTCAAAAGTCTTCCTGATGAGTTCGCATCTGGCAAAACCGCTTCTGTGCTCATAAGTGGTTGTCTCCAGAGCTTTCACCCCATAAAGAAACGAAGGAGAGAAGAGGAATCTGAGGAAGAGGTGAGGAGCAAAGCCGAGTACAGCAAGGAGGTTGCAGTACAACATCTCAAGTGCGCAGTGATGAAGGTGTAATGGAAAGGGCAGGCTGCATTCAGCACAATTAATTATGTTGCCTTCTTGATGACAGAGAATTCCCTTTCCCACCATGTCAAGAAATGACCCGTTCAAGAAAATGATTAAATATGATCTCTCAACAAGGGAGACTTAGTGTCTGGATTGTATCTCATAGTATTTTTGACAGTCCTCAGTACTCAATTCGGAAAGCCCACATCTCAAGGGACTATTCTTCCCTTAAGAAACTTAGGTTGAAATCCAGCTGCTACAGAAGTGAAGAGTATTTTACACTTTTCATTTTTAACATGTATGGTTTGTGTGTGTCTTCAAAATGAATTATTCGTTACGTGAGAAGTATTTTGCCGCCAGCAGGGGTTGCAATGAGTTTGGCTTTGTATTTTGGTTGGCAGATGCGTTACCTTCTTTCTGATAAGAATGTATGTATTTCCTTTAGGCAAAGCAAAACAAAAACATCCAAAAGAAAGGAAATTTTTTTGAAGATGTAGACAAATACTTAACTATATTTGTTAATGTGAACAACAGTAGAAATTTTGGGTGGATAACTGAGATTATTTTAATACAGACTCTTATCATATTTAAGTTGAATGGGCAAATATTCTACTACTGTTTGTTTTTCATAGATATTTGCAGGAATTCTTATTTTTTTTTTTAATCTGGAGAAAGTCAGAAGGAAGCATTGGGAGTTGCTTAGAAGTTATTCCTACTTTTTTTCAGTTGCAATTGGTGAGATCCTGCAGTAGAGAAGTCAGTCCGGCTAGCTTGTGTACGTGTTTTCATGCAAGCCCTAATGCAGAAGGAAAGTAATCTTGGAGCCAAGGGATTGTGCACTCAGTAATGCTGGGCAGAAGGAAGTGGCTTTCTGTTCAAAAAGGTAAAATTTAGGTAGCTAATAAGAAAATAGCAAATGTTACTACAGTTGGTAAGTCTGCAAAAGGGAGATGGAGTCGTTTATCATTTAAAGTTAGTTATTTAAAGGGTGATTGAAAAAGTACTTGTCTAATCTTCATTCAATATCAAAGGGTAAAAGTTGATGTATTTTATTACAGTGGTATTTGAGGTACGACAGGTGTGTTGGAAATGAAGCGAAAGACGTTAAAAATCTCCTCCCAAAAAAAAGAAGGGTGTATAAGCTCTTCCGTAAGATGTTGAGGAAATATTCAGTAGACACCTCTCTGCATCTCTAATCAATGAAATATTTAAATTGCTGTATATAACTCATATTAATATGAGAGCCTAATACTAATATTCTTGCCTTGTAGGACTGGTGATGCCCTTGGCAAGGGAGACCTGTAGAAGATGCTCTGAAATGGGAAGTGAAGTGGAGGCAGGAGACTGAAGTTAACTTTGGGACTGGGCGTGGGACAGGAGAGGTGGGTTCTTGTGCTGCCCTGATTTATGCAGACTCACATGTTAGTCTCGCATGGAAACTGTAGAATCATTTGGGTTGGAAGGGACCTCTAGAGATCATCTTGTCCAACCTCCCTGCACATGCAGGGTCACCTACAGCCTGTGGCACAGGACTGCCTCCAAGTGGGTTTGGAAGATCTTCAGAGAAGGAGACTCCACAACCTCCCTGGGCAGCCTGTGCCAGGGCTCTGTCAGCCTCACTGTCAAGAAATTTTTCCTTAAGTTTCTGTGGAACTTTTGGTGCTTCAGTTTGTGGTCATTACCTCTAGTTTTATCGGTGGCCACCACTGAAGAGAGGGCAGCCCCATCCTCCTCCTCACTGCCTCCCTTGAGGTACTTATAGACACTGATCAGATCTCCCCTCAGCCTTCTCTTCTCCAGGCTGAACAGGCCCAGCTCCCTCAGCCTTTCCTCATAGGGCAGATGTTCCAGGCTCCTGATCATCCTTGTAGCCCTGCGCTGGACTCTCTCCAGCAGCTCCACATCCCTCTTGTACTGGGGAGCCCAGAACTGGACACAGCACTCCAGATGTGGCCTCACCAGGGCTGAGTAGAGGGGCAGGATCCCCTCCCTTGACCTGCTGGAGATGCTCTTCCTAATGCACCCCAGGACCTCATGGTCAACTTGTCATCCACCATGATGCCCAGGTCCTTCGCAGCAGAGCTGCTCTCCAGCAGGTCGGTCCCCAGCCTGCACTGGTGTCTGGGGTTATTCCTCGCAGGTGCAGGACCTTGCACTTGGCCTTGTTAAATTTCATGAGGTTTCTCACTGCCCACTTGTCCCATCTGTCCAGGTGCCTCTGGATGGCAGTGCAGCCCTCTGGGGTATCAAAGTCAAGCTGCTGGGGATTGAGCCCCTTCTTACATTTGGTTTGACTTTTTTCTTCCTCAATGCTGTGATTTTTAAAGGATTTTGCAACACTTTGTTGAACTTGAAACACCAGCACAGTTCATAGTCTGGGTGTGTTTACAGAAATTGGAAAAACTCTGCAGATGATTTTGGAACCAAAGCCTTCAGGATATCTTTCAAAGATCTGTTTGTTTTCAATAGTTTCACGTTTTTAAGGATTTAATTATGATCTGTTCTGCACAAATAGTTTGTACAAGATAGAGTGGTTTTTCTTTTTTGATTTCACAGTTGCGAGCTTAGAAGTCGCACTCGCTAGTTTAGTGATGGCAATGAATGACCGAAAGAGCTCTAGGATCTCTAGAATTGTGCAAAATTTTCAGAGTCCTTGAGAGAAGAGTGCAATAAAGGAGGGAGGGAGAGGCAGTAAACACCCATGACTGTTCATGCATATGGGCGTAGCTGTAAAACAAGCTAGGTACATTCCCAACTTTGTAATTTCCTTTCAATATTGTGATAATATTCTAAAGGATGTGGAGTTGGTGGAAATACTTAATGCAGTCTCTCTGACAAAGTTCATTGCAAACTGAGGTGTGCCATAGATCTTAAATCACCTGCCACTGAAAAATATTCACTCCTGTAGTGAAATGCAGTCTGATGTGCATAGGAGCACAGTGAAAAAATTGAGGTTGGCCAGTGAAAGGAAGTGTGAGAACGAACCAAACTGCTAGGAGAAATTTAGGAAAACCAATTATAAATACTTCAACTGGATCATGTCTAAGAAATGCATGATCCCATTTAAGGTTTCAGAAATAAAGTGATGTTATCAGGAATTATCAGGAGGCTACTGTTGTGTTTTAAATGGAAAAAGCTCTTCCTTAGCTCAGTGATCACCAGGGTCAAAATGAGGCAGAACCTGGAGCTGTCTCAGGGGGCTGCTGCCTCTGTTTCTCCTTGGCTTTCTACTAATGGAAGTTTCATGTCCAAATCCTGTTCAAGCCTGATGCAGCTTAGTTAGTGAGCCGACAAGATCACAGCTTCAGGTCACCTCCCTATTGACTGTCAAGAAAACTGTCCTGCAGATGGGCACTGCTAGCCTGGGGTGGAACAGCAGGCGCTTCTGCATCCTTCCTTAGCCTGTCAAAAGTTTTGTAGGTGGTTTCACTGCATAAACCTACATTATTGATGTTTCTAATGTCAAAAACATCTTCTCTAGACTGCAGCCTGAGTCTGTTCTGTCTTTTTAGTATGTTTTGAGTTGAAAGTATGTTCTTTATCAGTGGTGGTGCGGATGTATTAGAAATACACCAAAGGTCTTTCAGGAGTTTCAGTTTTGACACTACCTGTGTTAAATGCAGGCGAGCTCCTCCCTTTTGGCTCATTCTCTTGATGTCTGTTTGGCTTGCCTAACTCATGGCAACTTTTTCTAGCTTTTCCAACTTGGCAAACCTAATCAAGGTTTGATTACCACCTTCTCAGTGTGTAAAGTCATGCTGATCAGAACATTTAAGGCATTTTAAATTCACTGCCTGTGTGCCACACAGGAATCGAACCTTCAATCCCACTGGAAACTGCTGTAACTTTAATTGTAGCTCTGTTCGATGCTGTGAATGCCTTTAAGATTTAAGCAGATCTCCTGAGCTTGCAATCCTTTCTGCTTGTCACCCTCCAGGTCTCTCATTTTTTAGCAAGTCTGGTAGAAGTTAAGCACTCTAACTTGGAGTCATTTCCACTGGAAATATCACTCATTTGAGGTTTTCCTGTGAGCTGGATTAAATAGCATTTCACCATGCTCACTCACTTGGCATATGTTCTCCATTTGCATCCTTAATGTTGAAAGGATTTATGAAGCCTTGAAATATTTTATCCTATGTTAGTTTAATTATAACTTAGATGTCTTTTTGCTGGCAATGTCCTTTGTATCTTCTGCCTCAGTTTTAAAGATCTGGGTTAATGTGTCAAAAGCCAATACAAATACAATGAGAAAAGGCCACATAATTGATAAAAGACAGATGTTTAATAGCCTTAATGATGCACGTGTGGTCATAGGCCTCCAAGTAAAACTACAGTTTTAAACTTTAGGTTGGTAGAGGCTTGGCTGGACTGGCCAATAATCCAGACCCCTTTTTTTTTGGGGGGGAGGGGGAAATCGTATGAAAAACAAGCTTATGTTGATAAGGTTGTCATTTTTAATGGTATTTTTTCCAATAGAATTGGAAATTTCTAATTACATTCCAAGTAACTTGGCCTGTGTGGCTCTGGCAGGGGGGATGTTGCCCATTTTCAGGTAAGTGTTTCTGTTAAGACGTGAAAACCCAGACACTCTGAGGTGTGACTAGGACTAAAGTAAAAATATTATCACATCAACCTAGAATGATTTTTCACCCTGGATAATGCGTTGTGGGGAGCAGGTTGCCACTGGGTTTTAGCAAGGTATTTGGCACTTATTCACAATTGTAAGATAATCAGAATTGTAAGACTGGGGATAAAACAAATCAAAAATCTTGCCAGCTTTGTGAAGAAGACAAGTCTTTTTAAACCTATCCCCTAACTAGCACAGAAGAAATTCTTTTTTTTTTCTAGGAGGGACTTTTCATATGAGCCAGTTTGCCCCTTCTGCCTTCTTGAGGTGGTGATTAGATATAGCCTTTAATGTGTTTTAATTCTTTATTAACCAGATGTTGGTTGCAATTAATACTGCTGCTAGTATCTCATTAGCTTCTGTCACCTAGGCACTCCAGACTGTCAAGGCTATGACTTTCTCTGTATAAATCTGACTTTTGTGCTTTAGGAATTAGCCTTTTGAAAGCCTGGTGGACTCCATCCTCTCTGCTTTTGCTCTTGCTGATTTTCTCCAACACTTTGGCATGGATGTACAGGACTGCGGGGAGTTTCAGCACATACGTATGCAGTAGTGCTGGGCATGTGCTGCAAAATCTCCTTCAAGTCTCTTCCCCCTGTCAATTGTCAAATTTAATAGTGATGGAATTTGGGAAAACAGTGTGAGCTGCTATCTGCTATGTATATGTAAGATAAAGAGCATGTGCAGTTATAAAGCACTCTTCAAAATCTGATCTTTGGTCTGTTAACATGCTGAACATGCCTTTTTTTTACAGCAGTGATTTATAGGCCAGCATAACCATGCAGAATCACTTCATTATATTTGAATAATGAAGAGTGTGCCATCAAAATGACGTGTCTCAGGGGAGCTTTCTGAGGCAATACTTTAAATAAATGACTCTTTAGATAAATTTATTATGAAGTGTGATGAAAGCCATTTTTCTTAGCAGTCATTTCTTGCAAAATCAATGAGTTTTGTCATGCCTTTTCTTTCCTTTTTTTTTTTAAAAAAAAAAAAAATCTTACATAAGTAAAGGCTAAATCCATACAAACAATAGTTGATGTGTAGCCAGCATCATGGACAGGAAATAAAATGTTCTAATGGTCAGCCATAATTCTGTCCCATCCTGTCTGCTAAATGTTTATGGAGCAAACTTACAACCTAGTCATGCAACTGATCAGAAATTTATTAGTTACTCTAAGAATAGTTTTTATAGGCATCTGTGAGCTACATTCTGGTCTCTTACAAAAAAAAAGGTTTTTAAAGGATCCAAACAAAACAGTACTTGCCTAACTTTGGTTTTGTCAAATGAGTAACTGAATTTAATGGTGGCAGTAGATCCTAGTTTGTTGTGAAGCCTTTACAAAACCACCCAGAAATCACCAGTGTTAGTATCCACACAGTATTATAACCAGCATTTCTATTGTTCTTGCATATTTAGCATTCTTGAAACTCTCCTCTCAATTTGTAACACTTGGTCATTGAGACAAGACAGAAATTGCTTTCTTTCCCCCCCCCGGTCTAAAAATCTGTACATTCGTTTTGTAATCAAATGTAATCAAAGACATTATAAAAGCAAGTACTTTACCCGCAGGACAGATATTTTGAATGAAGGCATCTTAAACTGTGTCTTGGAGGACTAGTTTTTACTTTTATGTTTTATAGGGTTATGTGGCAATGTTGATTTCTCTTAGTTGACACTCCCTTGACTTTTTTAATAAAATACCAATGTTGAGTGTCAGACCTCCTTTAACAGAAGCTGAACTTTTCTTAGAGGTGAAAATTTGTTTATATGATTCATATTTATGTGCTACTGCCTTTTAAAGTAATAACTATACAGTGTTAATGAGCACATAAGGAAAGAAAACAGTATCTTTTGCTTGAGCTGGAAAATATGGACATGTGCCTGTGTTTTAAGAAAGTTTCTGTACTGAAATCCTGATACAACTCTGAAATGTTTACCAAATATGACAGTAAAAAGCACTGAATTGCAGCTCAAGAAACTTGGATTCTTTTCCTGTAATAACCACCAGTTATCCTTGTGTCACTTCCTTTCCTTATCTAGGAAATGGGATAATATATTTGCTTTCTTGTGAAGAGCTTGGAAAGCTACAAATGAAAAAGGGCTATGTAATGGTTAATTATTATTAATGTGATAGAGAAATTGCAACACTGAATTTGGTGGCTGAGAGGCAGGATGCCCTACTGAGAATGCAGAGGATGGCAGAGATGGTGCTGGTGCTGCCCAAGACCTCCTGTTAATTTGAAGAAATAAGTTCCCTTTGCTTTCATTTGCTTAAATGCTTCTTGCTCCTGTAGCCTCAGAAATTTCCTTAAATCTGATCTGCGAAATGAGATCTGCAAACAAATTTTGCATCATCAAGGAGGAAGTTTTTGTTCTTTTTGCAAAAACTGTTCACAAGTCAAGCAATGGTGATTTAAGGAATATCACTGGAACAGGTTGCCCAGAGGGGTTGTGGAGTCTCCTCTGGAGATCTTCCAAACCCACCTGGACGCAGTCCTGAGCCACATGCTCTAGGTGACCCTGCGTGTGCAGGGGCGTTGGACTAGATGATCTCTAGAGGTCCCTTTCAACCTTAAGCATTCTGTGATTCTATGATCAAAACTTGGATTAGCCAGTAAGGAATGCTAATAGTTTTCCTCCTCTTTAAGGATAAAAATTGTGCATAAAATTTAAATTCACTATCCACTTTTATTTGTGTGGTCTAGGGGTAAGATGCGGTGAGATCTTTATTTAATGAACCCTAAGTAAGTGAATATTCAGTTTGCCCTGTGTTTGAATGAACAGTATCTTGTTGCATTAACTTAAAAGCTTCTTGGTCATGAGGAATGAGTAAATAAAGTGGGTTTTGCTTTTCTCCTTTTTTTTTCCCTTTCTTACAGTCCTTCTAGCCTGGAAGAAATTTGAAGCGAGGTTAAAATGTGGCTTTTAAAACTCTAATCATCCATACAGCTGAATAAAAATACCCTGTCTTCCAGAAATCAAGATGTTGCCAAAAAAATTACTTAGCACCTCAACAGCGGACACTTGGTAAGACACACAGTCAGCACAGAGCCAGCCCTGTTTAATTCCCCCTAATGGGCTAATTGATTCAGGGCGACCTGACTTCTGGTTCACTGAAGCACAGTATTGAGATGATGCTTTTATTTCCGTTTCATTTGACCAGTGCTTTTGATCAGAGCTGTGGGAATAGCTGCTTCTGCTTGGTGGCGTGTCCTTCACCTCGGGCAGACGCAGCACCAAGCTTCACACGAGAGGGCCCGAGGTAAGGCTGAGCAAACACGTTGTGTCCCGGGAAAGCGAGTGCTGCACAGGAGGAATCTGCCCTTCACTGGTGTTGGACTCCGTATGGACGAATTTGTCATTTGGGTTTTGGCATCTTGGTAATTACTGCTGGCAAAAACTAGTCACTTTAATGGTTGCAATATACTGCAAGCACACTTCAGTTTGATGGAAGCCTCAAATGACTTTGTTTCAACTACTTTTCTTTGTGGGCAATTTTGCAATCAACTGAGGACTTGTAACAAAGCTGTTGGTGACAGCTGTTAGCTCCAGCAACCTGATTGCCTTCATCAGGTGAGAAGGGATTTTTGGAGAGGATGTTATTTCCTCTAGTAGCTGACCTTTATCAGCCCATATACCTGCAAAGGGACCTGCCCAATCTTTCCATTTGACATCTTCTCTTGGATCTGATTTCCACTGAATTCTGATGACCCTCAACAAGCTCCTGTGATAAATGGCAATGCCCTGAAACGGGGGCCTTTGATCTCCAGCCAACCCAATCTTTACCAGCAGCAGCTGCTTGCATTTCGGTGTGTTGTCAAAAGGATATAACGTGGAAACGCTAGTGTGTTAATTTTAATGAAAACAGCGAGAACCTGTTGCTGGCAACTCTGGTTTCCTCATGGAAATTAAGAATTCAGGAGGGAATAGTAACGAGCTGTGAGGTATTGAAGAGGCATTAGCTGATGTGCAGCCCGCAGACTGGTCGCCTTTTGTAGAGAGGATACCCAGGCTCATCCAGAGCTGCTGCAGCTTGGTGGAATCCTACCCCTTCCATCCTTTGTCTTTTGTCTTGTTCTTTGATATCAAGCATTCACTTTTAATACTCCTTTTTTTTTTCCAGAATTCTTCATTATTTTGTAGACAAGGGATATAGCGGCCTTCCCAAGAGCTCTGCTGTGTTTCCTGTCCTGTTGACCATCACCAGGTCCCATGAAGCTTCTGAAGGATGGTAACTGCCCAAGCAGAAGTCTGTTTGCTTTTCTTCTTGGCAGCTAGTGACTAGCTATGATCTGCCATCACTGAAATCATTTTTTGTTTTGTGAATGTGCTTTTTTGCAACATAAATGTTTGCAGATAAGCAAAAAAGGCAGAAAAGTCAAAATCTCCCACTTGTAAAGACACCTGGAGGTTGTGACAACAGCCTAGCAATGCAAACTCTCTTGTTTTAGGTGAAAAGTTCTGACAAATAACTGATTTTTTTTTTTCTTTTTTTGAACCAGGCCTCGTAGTCACCATTGAATCTGGGCTTATTACTGTTATGACATCTGGCAGGAAGGTTACATGAGTTAATTTGGAAAATGCAATCAGTCGTTTAATATGAAGTAAATAGAATGTGTTCTGCATTATAACAAGCCTAAATTCAATTTTAACCACTGGGCAATCAACCACCTATGACAGTTACTCTGCAAATGAGTCCTATGCAGGCCTGCTGACTTAGGGGTGTGCAGAGTGCTGCTTGTCACATGCTCAGAAGCTTGCGGATAGTGTTTATTTTTTAACCAGACCCACTCATTGCATTGAGATCTTGTTGATTTTTTTTCGAGGAAATGAAAAGAGGCCTGGTAATACTGAAGGCATAAGGACGTGGCAACTTAATGCAGTGAGCAGGCTATGTTAAACATGTTTGAATCGAGGATAAATGTAATAGATGAGAGAGTGACAATTTATCCATTTGCTGTTTGTTCAAAACGTGCTTCTAAACATGCAGCTAAATGGGATGTAATCTCCAGGGAATGCCATGGAAAACAGTTAAAATGTACATCCCGTGTCTCTAAGGGCAAGTGCCCATGCTTGCAGCTCGTCGCTTGCATTTGGAGTTCCTCTTTCCGCTCTGTGAATGCTGAGTTCTGCTTATTTTTCCCAAAAAACTCCAGAGGAGAGACTTGAAACTCTGTGAACTGAAGGCCGAGATTACAGGACGGTTCAGGAAGATTTTAAGCAAGCAAAAGGTATAACTTGTGGAATGCTCATGTCAGGCTAACTGTGCTGCCGGCTGCCATGTCTTGCTCTGTGGCATTCTTGTGCTGTACCGAAGGTACTCTCAATTCCTGCTCTGGTTATAACTCGGTAAGTTTGTTGGTAGGAATTACTGAAAGTATAAGGCTTACTGTATTTATACAGTGCCAAATGTGGAAGTGAAAATGAGAATAAAGAGAAAAAATTACTCTTTTTAGTTAGAGTTACAAATTTCCCATTTAGAGAATTGTTAAGATACTCTTAACAGGCCTTTTCAGTCTGTAATATTTAAATGTATTTTTTTCATGCCTTTTCTTTTTTTAAAGTTTAACTTATTTTTGCTATTGGTATATCTTTGTCATTTTACATCTTGGTGTGTGTATTTTGTGTGTGTGTGTGTATACTTAGAAATTGTAAAAGGAGCTTCATTTTGGCATCTTCAATTGGACAGCCCAGAAAACCCACTAGCTCTGTATAAGCTCAACTATCCTAGGTGATATTTGCCATTCCCTATCTAAATTTGAAGTGATTATCACTAAGCAAACATTTTTAGAAGCTTATGCTAGGAAAGTCATGGGAAACTTATGTTAAATGTGTATCTTGTGTTTTTTTCTTTTTTTAATATATCTAAGAATGTTAAAAAGCTTCAAGACCCAATATTCACCACTCTGCTGTAGATTCAATGCAACATTATATTAAAGAGATGCCATGGAAACTGTGGGTAGTGAAGACAGTGTAAAGGTTTCTAATGGTGACTGCAGTTTGTAGGACTGGTTTCTTGTAGCATAACCCAGCACTGAAATAGTGCCAAAATGTGCAGCAGACACGATGAGGCATCACCTCTCTGACTACAACGTTAAAATCAGCTGTGAGGGGTAGGACTGTTGGCATCAAGGCAAGTTAGTGCTGCTTTATTCAAATGGGATTGATCCCTTTTAGAACAGGCTCCTGAAATCCTTCAGGAAGGGCAGGAACAAACCCTGGCCACATCCAACCTGCTCTAGGATAGTGGGAAAACTCCTTCAGTGCCTGGGAGATTTGGATGAAAACAGCAGAAGAGGGAGCAGAACTCCGTTCAGCCACCCGTCCTCCACTCCTGCAGGTAGGAGGATACAAAGAAAAAGAGTGATGAGAAGAAGCAGATAAACTGGAAGGAAAGGAAAAAATAAATCAATAGGAGAGGGGGAAAATTAACAATGTGGTGACTTAGATTGAAAGCTGATCTTGAAGTCCCATCAACTGACACTCACAGAATGGATGGGTGAAAGCAGTTGCGCAAAAAAAACAAACAAACAAACAAAAAAACACTCCGGGTTAGAAGGTCAATCTTTATTCTCTTGTTATTAATGCTTGTTTTTTTTCTATCTTAAATTTCTTCATGTTAAAATGAAGCATGCCTAATTCATTCATAGGGGAACTTTGTTCCAGTCTACAAAGCAAGTGGAGTTTTTTGTCATGTCAATGTAAAGCTGACATACCTCATGGGAGGAGAACAGTTGGGATTTGAATGCAACACAAGGCGTCGACTTGTCTACATTTTATGAGAAAATATGGAAAAGTTAAGCAAAAATGTGACACTCAATATGCATCTTCTAACGTGTATTTTTCTGTGAATTTGTTTCTCTGAATTTGTTGCGTCTTACGTTTTAGTAAATTTGTTAACTAAATTATGTGTTTAAATTTAAACTGGAAACTGAGGCCAATGTTTGGATTTCCTACAATTATTCATTTGTAAAGCTGTGAATGCTTATTAATGGCTCTCAGTTTTAGAACAAGTGTTTCTGCTTCCAAAGCAGACTTTGCACATGACTAATTTATTTTTCCTGCTTATTCAGAAGCAGCAGATTGTCAAGAAGCCAAATCAGCAGTGAATTAAAGCCATGTTGCTCTGCTTCCATGGAAGTGCGGGTGCTCGGCCCGTGGAAAAAAGTCTCTTTCCAAGGGAATGTTGAGCGTTACTTCCTCACTGAAACTGCCAAGTGAAGGAATCATAAGGTGATGGTAAATGCAACATAAAATTTCTCTCGTGGCACATTGGAGAGAAACCGTACTTTTGCTGATACTAAACGCTTTCCAGGCGAAAAAGAAAAAGTGTGAAGCTGTAGCTAAGACCTGCCTTCTTTTATTTGACCTCTCTCCAAGCTAACATAAAGTAGGTTTGTTTATCTGCCTGTGCCTGTGGTCCTGAATTTGTTCTTGTGTTTTACTAGATATGTCTGCTCTTAACATTCAGTTCAACTTCAGATGTTTTATGGCCTTTGCTGGCTTCAGTCTACAGCAGAAGATGAAAACTTTGAGATAACAGGTTTTGTGCTCAGCAGGTGGGTACTAATAAATATTTTTGGTTGGTGTTCTTGGAAAGTGTTAGGTCACACAGCTGCTGGACTGGGTTCTATGCAGTAGAATTGTGGGATTAAAGCAAATTTAAGGCTGCAAGGAAGTTCACAGTACCCAAGTGCACATACCCTGCAACCTATAGTGCTCAATACCGTTCTTCATGGTGCAACAAGTGCATTAATCATTTTGTGTAGTGAGAGGAATAAAGGATTTCTCAGACATGGTGCAGCTGTTGAAGAAAAGGATGTAATAAAGATAATTTAAGCTTCATAATTTTAGTGAAACAAAACAGGACTGTCCTGCTGCTAGCTATAGGGGCATGGGTGATAGGTCGCTTTAATGTAGTGTCACCAGCTATACTAGGAATTGCAGCTGTGGAAGTGATGAATTAAGCAATAAAGAACGAGTCCCTGTATATGACATTTCATTTTGGGGTAGCTGTGGAAAATAATGTAGAGCTGTGCATGAATGCATTAATTTTGCTTGCATGCCTGTGCAGCAACTTATTTCCCACCAACACTGGTATATAGTGTCTCTGGAAAAGCCAGTCTAGTCGGAGGACCACAAGAGTGATGCTTTTTTCTCTTTACTCATATAGAAGATGTTACACACTTGAGGCTGGCTGATTATTGTGACCAGGAATTGAGGCAAGGGGAAAGTGGCTGCCAGTTGTACCCACAAGAACACATGGAATTGGTAAAACTAAGCAAGTGAAACTGTAATATCCTGGAACATGGGTTGTCTGGGAAGTGCATCTCATGCTGCGGGTTCGGTGTTGGAGGAAAGAATACACTGCTGGTAAATTCCTGGTTCCAAACGTTTATGCATTTCCTCAGCACTTATGGTTTCCCTGGTGATTGCTCCCATATATACAAAATTTGTTGAATAATTGCAGTTTGAAGGGCATGCTTAATGGAGGTCCATAAAAATGATTCACTGGCAACTGTAAACTGAACTATTACACTAAAGGATAAAAAGCTTCCTTAATGAGCTGTACAAGACAGTTATTGATGTATTTATGAAAACATTCCCAAGTACATGCAATCTGGGGAATTCAAAGATAAATATTTAAAGATTGGCTGAACACTTCTCACATGTAACAAAACTCCAGCTCCAACGTAAGCAAGCAGTAAATTTGTAACGTATGTTTTCATGCGACTTGTAACAAATGAGAATCAAAATTCACGTTAAAACCAGATATTTTTTTCCGTAAATGTGCGTCCTTATAGTCAAATGAAGAGATAAGGCTTGGAGCAAATGGGTAGAGGAAGTTCAGAAAGTTAATAAGGTAATGCTTTTTTTCCCCTCTTCACTCAATTTATTAAAGTTATGTCAGAGAACTGTATTTTAAAGCACAGATTTTGATTAAGTTTCTTTTAATCCTATCATTGTACACAATTAGGGTACTCAAGTGTGATCTTTAAGTATTCACGCTGTGATTCACAGCCTCGTTCTTTACACCTCAGAGAGAAAAATTGGTCTATTGTTATGAATCTGATTGCTCTACGGATCAATGCCTGCCCTAGTAATTTTTGTTTATACACAGGCACTTTTAGCTTGGATAAATAATTATTTTCATGTGTTGTTTGCTCTTGGTAGGCACGTGTGTTACTCTCTGAACAAAACTGTAGAAGCGTTTTAAATATTCAAGACTGGTGTTTGATTTGGCATTGCCTTGTTGGTTGAAATTATTTTTTTTCTTGAGTGGTTTAATGATCGATAGGTTTTAAACACGGATTTTTCATTTTTCTATTTTGAATTTTTTTTAGGATTATAGTTGCTGGCTCATGTGACTTCTGCTGTCATAAAGAATGAAGATCTGGCTCGTGCTCCTGAATCAACTATTGAGCTTTTATTACTTGTACTGAGCGCAGATGAGCCAGGCTGTGCCAAATCACTGTATGCATTGAGCTGTGGCCAAGGGCTAAAGATCTAAAAATGTGAAGAGCAGAAGAGCGCTTTTAGTCTAAACCTAAATGTGTTCTAGAAGAACAGTTTCTTAGGGCATGTATTCTTTTGGGTCAAGAAGGGCTGAGGTGAAGCTGAGTTTTGGCCTAGATGATGATGCTGGCTGTGTTTTCAGTTATAGCAATGTGCAGTATATCTTCTGGCTAAAAACATTTAACTTTACAGATGTCCAGGAAGCATTGCTAGCCTCCATTAAGACTTGTGAGCCTTCAGAAGTAGGGTATGTGGTTTGGATTTTAAGCTTTTTGTCTGATTTCCTGGTGAGAAAATAGGGTTTGGTTTTGATCTCGTTTTTCTTGCCATACTTCAGTGTTTAGACTTGATCTCTGACTTGTCAACCCTGTCATCTCAGTTGCTCTGTCAAGGTACAGTCGTTCTAGACCAGTTGTTTTAGAACAGAAGGTGCCATTTACTATGTAATGGGGATGAATTTGTGCCTATAGCAACACTGTGTTCAAATTTGAAGTGTATCAGTGTGCTGTCTGGAATGGAGAGCTGTACAGCATTAAACAATCTGCTGGAGGAGATCAATGACAGTGAGTACAGGTAAAACCTTCTTGATCACTCCACATATTTGGTTTAAGGTGCCTTTATTAGAATAATCAAACCATGTGCCTCCTGGAGATTCCTCGTTAAACTTTCCATAGTGGGATTAGGATTAGCTCGAATGGCTGACTTTAACGTAGACCTCAGTAACCAGGAGAGTGCCTCAAGTAATAGGAGAGTGCACTGGGACTGTCTCACTCTCAATAGGCACTAAGATGAGCGTTACTAGCTAGCCATGTTACCTTCCTCCTCTTCTCAGCTAACAGAGCTCATCTATCAAACCTGTGTAGGAGAATCATTAAAAAGATCAGTTCTGCAGTGAAGATAAAAGTTTTCCTGAAGTAGACTTTTTTTTTTTTTCAGCAGAAATTGTTGAAAAAGTCAGTGTATATTGTCAGGGCCATGCACGTTAAGAAATAATTTCTGAGGTACAAGAGTTTGGCTAAGGTGGACCCTGTTTCTGGATAGTAACAGCTGCCTGGATTTATGACGGAGCAAAAAAGTATTGAGCGAGTCCTGAGCTCAGCCTTGGAGGTCGGGGAGTTGGAGCTGCAGTTTAGAGTTCTAGCCCTCCCTCTGTTTCTGGACATTGTTTGGACCTTTGGCAAGATGAGTGAAAGCTCCTGCTCTGCTGCTCCTTTCCTAGTTGTGTTTCAATTTTTGAGTTGTATATTTTTGCCTTTCTAAAGCAAACGTGATTTATCAGGTGCCAACGAGCGCAGGAATTTTTGTTTTTGGAACATTTTGTGCCTGATTCTCATGCCACCAATTTTCCCCTTTGTGGCAATAGTTTGGATAAGATCAGAATCGGGTCATTTGAGTTAGCGTCAACACTTAGATCTCATTTCTGGAAATTAAAGTGGTGAGATCTGAACAAAAAGAAGTGAACATTTTCTGTGGAAATGAGGGAGTATTCTGTGGAAAGTCCAGGATAGATAGAAGAGGAGTGACTTTGGAACACGGATATTTAAAGCCACTTTACTAATGTAAAAACGAAGTCTGATTGTTTTAGAGGAATCATCATATCATAGAGCAAAATAATGTTTATGTAGTATGTTTTAGATTTGAAATGCATTGAGGAGCCTCTTGACTTTCTATAACTGAGATATAGAAAGATTATTACTGTTTCAGACTAAAAACTGAAGGTTTTTTCCCCTGAGAGATCAATAGCTGTAGTGATGCCCTGGGGCCTGGGCAGTGTAAGTCCCTGCCCTCCCAGGGGCTGGGACAAACCTGCCACCCGGTTTCTGACATTGTGTGGTTTCTTTCACAGGTTCAGTTCAGTGTGTTTGGCTGATGCTTCCTTATATATTTTGCTCAACTTCATGGTCAGAGAGAGACTGACCAGACTCTGACAACGGAATGATCCTTGAGAAGGGGAAAAAAATGGAATTTTTCCAGCCTCTAACACCACTTTAGTGGGAGTCGTCAGTAAGTTCTTCTGTTTTGCCCAGCTCTATAAATAACTGTATGAAGTTCTTAGCACTAACATGCTAAAATGAAATACATTTTACCTTTCTAACGCTTAATTTATTTTTACTAGACAATAGACTGCCTCCCAGAAACCTCATTCAGTTTTCCAACAGTCTGGAGAACCTTCATGTCCAAAGAGTTTTTCAGCTACATAATTGTATTAGAGCAAGTTCATCTCCTTTCAAATGTGTCTTGTTGCTAAATTAGCAGGCTACAAAGGCTCCTGCTACATCATGTTGTGCACAAACATTTGCATCTGTGTTTGTGCTGGCACTCTGCAGAGGGTGAGATCTTTGCTGGGAATTTGTGAAAACACCACCAAGGCATCGTGGGGATGATCGCGTGTACTCGGTTATGCAGAGCATCCTTCAGGAATATAATGCAAAGAGAGAAAAGAAGAGAAGTGGCAGCAAGAAAGGCAGTAATAAAACCATGAGGGAATTGCTGATTAAAAGGGAATTTTATTCCTAGCAAGTTTCTTATCTGGCTGGCCATTCCTGTCAAAATTTGAAATTTTTGTGCAAAAGAGTGTAATCTGCTAGCAGCTGTCCACTGTCCTCAGTGTAAGTTTGTGTGATCTCATATAGACTGCTGGGGCTTTGCTTTTAGCAAAGAGTTAACCCCTACCTGGAGAGGAAAGCTAATGCTTTGCTTTGCAAACATCTTGCAGGCCCAGGCCTTTCCTGATGAGTGTATCTAACCTCCTTTTCCCTGTTTCACAAGGATTAACCACTCTTGTTGCCTCTGCATGAAGAACATTAAAATTTTTAATGCGATCTAATTTTTTTCTTGGTGGAAAAATGGAATTAAGCCATTTTATTTTTCATGCTTTCAGGTTGTTATTAATGATAGGCAGCTGACCAAAGCTTCCCCACCATCTTGTCCTTCTCTGTATGTTTTGTTTTCTAGAGTAAGCTCAATATGTATTTAAAAAAAAAAAAAAAAAAAAAAAAAATTTTAAAAAAAATTTACTAAAGGAAGATTTCCAACCACCACATAAGTTGTTGATGCTGTAATGCCTGGCTGTTTTACTTTGTGCACACAAACAGAAATCTGGCAAGTGAAATGGAATTCGTTAGATCATCTAATATTCAAATGGAGCCTGAGTGAAGCAAAACAATTGGGGGAATGGAGCCTGCAGCAATGATTTTGGACTCAGCATTAGATTAAAATGTTTAGACTTCTCTAAATAACCAGCCAGTTACCAGCAACACCTTTTAATTTTAAAAAGCTGCCATTACTTGTTTATCATGTAATTTTATTTGCTCTTTTAGGGCTTTCTTTGTCTATTCTGTGTTGTAGATACTTCATTGTAGTTCGGTTCTGCTTTTGCATTACTATTATCTGTGTGATTGTAACTGATATTGCAGTGTTCAAAGCCTTCAGAGCTGGTAATGTCACCTAGCGGGGTTGATCAAGAATTCCCACTCTCCATCCTGTTTTCCAGGATGTATCAGCAGTCTTTTTTACGGATTTTAATGGATTCAGTGGCTCTGCCAAGGAACCTGGAGCCTGCCCTGTCTACTCACCTGTCACCCTGTGACCTTTTTATTAAGTACTGTGGGGAATCCCTCATCGTATAGATATTAAAATTGCCTTCACTAGTCATTGATACACAACAAAGAGAGCAATAAGAAAAGATTTGTCTGCCAGAAAAACACATCAGAGCTTCAGGCAGACAACTGGGGTAATTTTCACTTTGGCACAAAATAACTGCTAAACAGGCACTTAATCAGGTCGGGAATACCTGAGCACGCAAGCTGAGTGAGTGCCTCCTGTGTGTCCTCCTGATGGGCGCTCAAAGAGCATGAAGAATGAAGCAAAGCTAGAGCGTGAGGAGCTGGGTAATTTGCAGCATTAACATTTCTTTCTCCCTTCACTTATCCTATTCACAATCACAGCGATTTCCTCTTTGGCAGTTTTGTTTTAAAAATGCTTTAAATTGAGAACAGCAAGGGGCTGTTCCACAGGGACTTTTTCCCTGTGTTTCTGCCTGCCCTTGGGAAGCAGAAGGTAGCCCAAGGTAAGTGGCAGCCCTTGGACTTGGCCCTGTGTGCGCAGCAACATTGGCTATTTTGCTTTTGTTCCAGTAGTCACTACATGTGTTAACAGCCCTTTGTTCTTCCAAACTAAATTCTTTGTTGCTTTTGCTTTTTGGCAGGAGATTTCAGCAATGCTGGGATGTCAGAAAATGAGGATGTTGGGACAGGCATCGCAGGCTTTTGCTTGGATCTGCAACTTTCCCTCCCGGAGACCAGTGGCTCCAAATTGTGTTGTGCCCAGGCAAGTGTTTCACACAGGGAAGCAGCCGCTTCCTCCTTAGCCAGAGCCCAGTGAGCAGCAGTGCTGAAGTGTCAGCTAGTCTGTGCTGTGGCCGCCACCAGGACAGTTCTGCTCCCTTGTAGGCTTGGGGATGGCTCAAAGCTGCATGTGCTCCACGCTAGCACCCAGAGGTAACTGCTGGTTGCATTGTGACTCTGTCATTTATTGCCTGCAACACTACTGCAAGGTGGGAACAGGTGGCAAAGGTGGAATTATTTGGCTCTTTGCTTCCTTTTGCTCATAATGCTGATGTGAGGCTTGCAAGGCTGTCGTGACTCTCAACCGGTGCCTCGAAAGCTTCGTTTTTCTAGCACCCTAATGCACGTGTGTGGGCATGGGGACATGAGCTGGTTAAAGAAACCAGCTCCCACCATGCCGTGACCTTTGAGAGGAGGTAACATTTTAGTACTGCTAGGGAAGCCAAATAGATCATTGCAATGGAGCAGCCAAACTGGAGGTTGGCAGGGAGGGAGTGTGCACGAGGGAGGTTTTAGCATCTGCGGTTGTTTTGCTTCCAGATCGTTATATTTGAATCACAAATAAATTGCAAAGTAGGAGCTGGCTGCCAGATTCAACGTGGCACTGAAGAGTTCGCAGACAACTGCTTGAGGCTGAAGGCCACCCACTGCCCATACTCCTCTGGGGGAGAAGAAAAGGGGAGAGAAGCATCTAAATTTACTTTGGGGATACAAAAAGAGAAGAGAGAAAGACTGTCAAACCTATTTAATAATGTATTTAATAGAAAACGCAGAACAGGACTTACTAATGAAACACCCAGGTGTTCCTTTACCAGAGTGAAGTGTTTTCCTTCAGAGTCCATCCCATCTTGCCCCTAAGAAGAGCTGGTACACCTTTTCCTATGGTTTTCCACTGGAAAATGCTACTGTTCAGAATCATTTTTTTTTTATGGATCTGACCATTTCAGGAATTGGCCAGCTTAAGAATTGAAAGAGTCTGAGGATGCCACTGTGATGTTGTGTTTGATCATTTTCAGAAGAGCAGGTTCGGATAACATTTTTCAAGGCTATTCCCTATGCTTATGTTGTTGCATAGCCTAAGGGAATGGGAATCAAAACAGATTTCCCCTAAGAAAATTTTAAGGGAATGGAAAATGTTTGTGTTCTAAAGAACTGTAACAAAAAGGAAAAAAAAAAAAAATGGTAAAACATGCTGTAAAATATCAGGTTCTGGTTTAGTTCTTATAGTTCCCATGGATGAGTTTTCCAAAGGTGTTTGTTTTCTCACAGAGAAAGAAACAGATTTTTTAAAAATGTTTTGGCTTCCTGTGCCAGAATGAAGGCCTGTATAAAGCAAACACCAGGGACAGGCCTACTAATCTTAAATAGGACTTCCCCCCCGCCCCCCCCTCCTATTTTGGGAGATAAGCGATTGGTTGACCCAGACCAGGCAAGTTGTACTACTGTACATTATAGATGCATTTCTGCTCCACAGAAAGTGTCAGTCACATGAATTGCAAAACAGCACAGGACTATAAGGGAGTTAATGTTCGTGGGTGATTATTGCTACCATTAAAAGGTCCAATACTTCAAGTTAGCTCAGGGCAAGTGTTATGCACCCTGCTGCACCTGCACCTTTGTTTTTGGTTTACTAATAGATTTTTAGGTGTTTTCCTTAATTTTGTCTGCAGACTGAGTCCCCAGCTGCTGCAAGGAGTCATCTTTGTGCCTTAATACAGCCCAGTGGTAAGAAATAAATATGTTTTGTTATAAAATTATTAATAGTGTTGATTTTTAAGTTGGCTCCTTAGACATAAGAAGCTCAATTAAGTCCCAAATTTGTTGTTTTTGCTTCCTATATTCAATGAGAAAATTCATCTAAACTATGTGAAAAGGATCATGATCTTTGCTCAGGAATTGTTATGGCATATGACTATAAATACCTATATTGCTTAGATTTTTGAGGTTTTAAAGAACTGGGGGAGTTTCAGGAGTTCTTAGGGAGTTATTCAAAGTTAGGGCATTTGCTGTGTGGTGTATTTGTATGGAGAAGCTGAGATTTCAGATACCTTAGTGGGAGAAAAAAGCAGAGTGTTTCAGTAGCTGTTTGCCACAAAGTTGTTCTTGCGAGCACCACCGGAGGGGGATCGAATACAGCTGCTCTGCAGAGCGCGTGCGACCTTGTGAGCTCTTCACCTCACTCCCTGCAGAGCCTTTTGAAGAGCCTCCTTAAAAAGTTTGCAGACAAATCAGTATTTATTTCCTGCATTTTGTTTTTTTTCCATACAGTGGTGGTTTCTTTCTAATTAAAAAAAAAAAAAAATCTCTTCGTTTGTACAGTCTAATCTGTGCCTCTAATACCAATGGAGATGTGTAGAATCATATATATATATATATAAAAAATTATAGTATAATACTCTATTATATTAATATGTTATTCTATAAAGTAGAATATCTTATAATAAATCTGTGAGGATCAGGACGTGTAAGTAGGTCTCACTTTTTTTAATAGGTAGTATCAAAGCAAAACCTTCTTTCTGCCAGAAAGAGACATTCTTGGATCAAAGTGGGAGCTGGATTTATTGCTGAACTGTTTCTGTATTTTTTTTGGTCTCTGTGGTCTTGGACCAGGCTGGATTTGAATGTTAGTTACCTGCCTGCCAGTTGCTTTTAGTGCTTTCTAATCCTTGGAGAACTTTTAAGGATTGAAATGCTAATCAATTAATATGAGACCTGATGAATTTATTCACAGGATCTGGTACTTATGCTGGCTGCTAGGCTAATTTTTTTCACTGTGGGTTAATCAATTTGTGAAATTATTGAATTTTTTTTAGCTTGTTTTTCTATTTGAACAACTGTCAGCTTCAGGAAGCAATGGTGTTGGGACAGAGCTGAAATCTATAGACTCGGTGTAGCTGAAGCATTAGTTTACAAAGTATTATGTCTGTACCTAGAATTTCCCTATAGATTTGTAAATGGCCACATGTCTGCTCAAGGCAAGCTTAGTTCAACAGCAAAATAAATTTATTTATTATTTATTTATTCAGAAGTGGCTTTGAGGCTCAAGTCTTTACTTCCTTTCATCAGTCAGCACTTTACCTGAGGAGAAGAAGGTACTAAAAGGAGATAAGCTGGTGTGGGGCATAAACCCAACATTCAAGTCTGAGTTAAATCCTTGTGAAAAATCTTGTGATTATCTTCGTGCTCGACGATCTCTTAGAGATACTTTTCCAAGGATGTGCAATTACCTAAAAGGCACTGGGGCAGAGACATTCTGACATTAGTAAATAAGAGGGAGTAAATAACAAGCATTAGAGGCAGGGGAGAAAATACTTTGAATGTAACATATTAGGGAGAAATTAAGTGGTGAAAAGATTTTTGGTTTAATAGCAAAAACCATGCATGGAAATTTTGACTATTAATTAATTTCCCTGAAAATTCACTGCACAACTTTAAGTCTCATGGGGTCATTTGTCAGATCTGCAGTTAATGTTTCATTAAAAATAATTTAGACTTGGGGAGAATGTAAGTAAAATTTGCAAGTATGCATCATCCTCATAGCTTCACGCTGTCCTGACCCTTCTGGCTAACTTTGGCTGCTGCTCATCAAATATTGAGCAGCTGTTAGTGTAATTACATTCCTTGCACATCCTCGTAAAAGCTAATCAAGGCTGCGCTTGCTGGGCAGGCCAAGCAAATGAGAGAAACTTAAAAATAAGAGGCTTTTGTTGGCACGTTGCATCTTGAGCTGTGGCACTGGATGCTGCTGCACCTGAGGTTTAGCAAAAAGAAAACAAGAAATAGAGCACTAAAAATAAAAAAACATGCCAAATACTTGAGAATACTTGAGTTTAAAAGTGGTTGAGAATGAGAGACAGTGAGGTCGATGGAGATGGAAACCCCTGCATGGGTCTCTTATCGAGAGAGCATCTGTGAGCAGGGGACATGGACAAGGCTGCTTCTGCTCTGCTCTTCCATGTACACCTAGCTACATTGAAAGGAGAAAGGAAGAAATAGTTTCCTTGCATTGCTCCTGCTTACTGGGACTGATATTCTTTAAGGCTTTGGCGTAGGCATCGCTTGAAAGTTTGAGCCCTGTGCACTTAAATTCAAGAAGATGCTTAACTTTCTGACCAGATAATTGAACTCTTAAGTTCTTTCAAGAAAGCAAAAGCCTGTCAAAATTCTCGTATGATTTTTGATCTGTCACACACAAAATGTGGTTTGTAAATATACATCCCAGTAAGCTTATGCCTAACTGACGTGATTGGAAATTATTGCATGAGTTGGGTGGTAGAATATCACAGCTTAAACATGTTGCTCCCACTTAATACTGGTTTCACTTAACTTATTTGTGTGATTTGGTCTGAAACATGGTGTTTTGTCTAGATGCATCAGCGCGGCGGAGTCCTCGGCAGCGCCGTCCTGCCCGTTCGGTGGCCGCTGGATGGAAAATCCCTCGTAGCCGATCGGGAGAAGACGCTCGCGGTAGCGCAGTGACAATTTCAATTAAAGGTCTGAGAATGGTAATTATGTTTACATACCAGCAGTCTGATTGAATGTAAACTAATTATGTGAGAAGCTTAAACTGTGACCTGAATTACTCTTGCTGAATTGCAGTTGAGTTTCTGCAGCATTTTTTGGATACCGTATTCTCATTAGAGAACCTTCCGTTTTGCCTAATTTGGCATGTTCCTGCACCTCTTCCGAATCCTGAGGTTCAGGATATGCATACGCAGAATATCAGTCATGGAGGGAGTCTCTTGTTGGCTCTGCTGTGTTAAATTGCATGTGTATTCCTTGTCGCCTTTTATAGCCATACCAAGACTTTCACACCTAAGGCTGAACCTTTCCAAAGAAAAACATTTTTTTTTTTTTCCTGTAGGAAAACCAGGATGCACCTGTAACCTCCAACCTTCTCTTTTCAGAAAGTACCGTTGCTGTTGTCAATAAGCTGTTCACAGGTTTAGAAATAATAAATAGCATCTCTGGAAGGCCCTAGGGATCAGTGACATTTGTTACTCTTCTCAGATAACCTCTTCACTATTCAAGCAAATAGTAGTCAATTTTAACTGAAAGTTAGAGATGGAGAAGTTCTCTAAAGTGCCTCACCTTTAAAATCCAGAACTGCTCTGGACCTTCATTGCCTCTTATTGTTTTTTTTTTGTCGTTTTGTTGTTTTTTTCCCCTATTCTTACAGAAGCTCAGATTTCAGATCTGGAAACTTAAATGTCATCTTATCTCTTAACGACCCTAAGATGAAAAGTGATCTGTATGATATTATTGTAATTTTCTAAAAATTTGTATAATTTGATTGAAAAGATGTTTAACTAGGTACAATTCCTGGGAGTTGGACAAAACTTGACTTTTCCAAGTAATAATGGCTTTACAGTCTTCTAGATAATTTGTGCCGTTCATTGTAAATAGCCACAGAGTGAATCAAAGCAGCAGTAATATTTGCAACAATTTTAATAACTGTTTGCTAAAATGCCATTTGGTGTACTGGATTTTAATCATAAGGTCTCAGGAAACTTCTCTTTTGCTTAATATTAATGAGATAAATATGTGCATATCACAGCAGGTTTAGGCCTTGTTGTCAACCTTTAATGAATCAGAACTTTTTTCACGTTGCCGAGTATTCTGGTCTCATTTTCACTCATGCTTATCAGGAAAGCAGTTTGGTTTCTAATCAGTGCTGACAGTCTCAGAAACGGGCTTTGTAACTATTTATTGCTTTGATATCTCTTCCTCTTTAAGCCTTGGCCAGTCTGAAAGGATGAGAAGACCGCTTTAAGAAAAAGAAATGGGACTGAAAAAGACTTGATGATGATCATGTCTGTTACTGTTTCTGGCTTTGGATCGAGTTTTCAAGTTTATCATCACCGATAACTCAGTTTTGCAGGTAAAACACACTCTCTTTAGTCCCTGGGCTGGGGCATTGAGAAACTGTCTTTTGCCAGGGGCTTGCAGGGCTCAGAAGAGTCCGCAAAAACAAATAGTTGCCCTTGCAGTGCAGGCCCCAGGCCTGGGAGATTCTCTAAACTAACCTGAAGCAAATTTAACAGTCATGCTCAGGGATTTGGTGGTGTGACAGCATATGCAATGGCAGGCTTTGCATGGCCACAAAGCTAGTTGTCATCAACCCAGAAATGACACATCTCATCATTCTGATTAACAGTGTTACCTGGAGGACAAGATAGCAATGTGTGATATTGCACCGCATCTGATGAAGAACCTTGAGGGATCCTATAGAAAATGTCTGCGTGGGGCTGAAAGGCCTTTTTGGTGCTGATGGGCATCAGGTAGTTGAAATACGACTTAAGTCTAGACAAAGCAGTGCCAGTGTAGCCTGTGTTACATTGCAAGTGATCCATTAGGATATTATACTTTGCCATCAACGTTGTTAACTGCAGCTTTCTGATGAGCAATGTTAAAACACTACCAGATTGACTTGCATTAATAAATCATTAGAAAAGCTCTGATGAGCTACATGTATGCTACAACATCACTGACAGCTCAGATGATTTCCCCTGGAGATGACTTGTCACCAAGGAACAGTTTAAGTCACGTTGCCTCTGACTTTCCTAATAGCCAGTATGCTGAGCAAAGGTGTTTATAGACCTGGTCTTATAATGAAGGTGGCATAAATACATATTTGCATATGTTCATTAGATTATCTTGGGCTGATTTGCATCTTGTTAATGTTTCGTTCCAGGGGAGCAAGTTTGCTGAGAGCTATATCAAGGCAGCTGCAAAAATCTAAGGAGTTACTGAGAGTATTAGCAGACTTGATGTAATATATGTCATCTTGAGAACTGGACTGAGAACCAGAGAACCTTCCTATAAGGCAGCATGAGATGTAATGAGGTGTGACTGCAGTGACAAAAGCTTGAAATAAATATCGCAAAAAAAGGCACCCAAAAGACAGTTGTACAGAATATTCCTTACTGCTGGTTCTGATAAATGGAGTTATCTGTGTTATCTCCAATAGTTGTATGTATCTCCAGGTAGTAAGTAAGAGAAATATCAAAACTAAGACAATTAATGCTAACTCATCACAAGAGGAGTTATTCCTAGCAGCTAAGCTAGGAGGAATTGTGCTGAAGTTGGGTTCTTTGACATTTCCAGAGAGTGGCAGTTGTGTGTGTTTAATGAATGTGATGCAATGATGCTATTTACAGACAGCCAAGCTCTACCAAAAGTTTACATTTATTTGCTATCTCTTCTGCATCGAGTAAAGGTGCAACATCTAGCAGTAAGCTTTATGAGCCTTCTCCGGAGCTGACCAACACAAGGGAGCAGACGAGGAATTATTATTGTAGTCTCACTCCAAGCATCCTGGTGAGCACGTTATTACTATGAGGTGCCTAAAAATACCCTGCCAGGACTTGCCTGGAGAGCTCTTGTCTGCACTGAAGAAGAATGGATCTGCCACTTAGAGCCTATTATTTAATGAGAAAGGCGATGTTGACACAAACTAAATTGCTTTAAAGCAAGGTCAGTCATTTTCTTAAAGAGAAAACATCATGTTTCTACCAGTCAACAGTTCCCACCAGTGACCTGATTAGTCTGACACAGATACAGAGATGGAAGAAATTATTCTGCTATATTTAAATAGAAATGTGCTCATGGTTTTCAGTTTAGCTGAAGTGGAAAAAAAAACATGTTAATAGCTTGGAATGATCTGAAAATGAGATTTTTTTCAGTAAACTGTTTTTTGTTGTGTTTTTTTTTGGTTTTTTTTTGAGTTGAACCAAGGACTTTCAGCCACAAGTAAGTTGAGGTTTGTACTGGCTTTAATAAAACCAACATGTTTTTTTAAAATGGAGAAAAAAAAAAAATGCAATGAAGCTTTAATTTACAAGGTTGTTGAAACTACTTATTTATTGTGAATAAAATTTTGTTAGAGAAAAATCCCTCAGCCCTGTGTTTAAGTGTCTGTATTGCTGGACAGAATAGCAAAATCTGTATTGTTTATCCAATTCTCTCACAGCAGAATAGCCTTCTTGGTAAAGATGAAAGCTGCCTCTTTCTGTGCTTGTTAGAAAAGTTTCATTTCAAAACAGAATGTCTCCTTGCATAACAAATTCCCCTCTTTTATTTTAAATTACAAACGTTTTTCATGATTGTAGTCTAGCTGGAGCTTCAAGTGAAGAAAAAAATATAAAGTTGAGCAGAATAGTAAGTGTTAAAGCAGTGTGCTATTTAAGATGGGCTTTAAACTTCAAAGCATCTTCTTTTTAACACAGGGAAATGTTTTGTATTTATTTCTGCAAAATGTAAATGTTTTGCCTTAATTTACAGGCTTTAACGAGTTCATAGTATTAATCCCAAAAAAGCATGGGATAGAATTTAAAATATGAAGGATTGTGGGCAGGTTTCATAAGGAGACTGGTAAAATTTCTAGTGAGAGAGAGAATTTCATTTTTCACAAGTGTGGTTTTTTAATAGTTTGAAGAATTACCCTGGTGAGAAAGAATTGCTGTAATTGCCCTTAAGCTGATGGAGGGAGTTTCGATTAAACATATTGATATTTACCTCAGTGTGCCTGCAGAAGCAATTCTTGTTGTTGTTTTTTTTTTTTTTTTTTTTTTTTTAATTCAAATGAATCTTGGGATAGTAAAATATTAAATGCTCTCCACTTGGAAGGAATGGGGTTTGTCCCAGAGCTGTGGCTTTTGTGGAGACTTTTCCATCACCAAGGGCTAATCGCTGTAATGACGATGTGAACAGATTGCTAAGCGCCGTGATGGGCTTTCCCGGAGCTCGGAGGTGAGAGTCTGGCAATGTCAGCAGGTAGCTGGCACGGAAGAGCACTTGTTTTCTCTACCAAATGTCACGACATTCTTGGTTTGCCTTCGTTTTTCATGTGGGCTCTTGTTCGGAGCAGCATTTTTATTGCAAAATGCCGTTGCACCGCGTGGAGGATGGTTCTTGTGTGTGGTAGCGTAGCCTTTCCGCAGGCTGAAGGTGCTCCAGGCTAAACACTGGCTGGGGTTCCTGGCCTTGGTACAGTTAAATCTGCTCCTATATATTGAGTGTAGCTATGTATGGCAGAGCCGGGAGTGTTTCCTTTTTAAGGAATCTCTGTGTGAAGCCAGTGCAATTAAAATTGTGAAGGGTAATTAGCAGTTTTGCTGCAACTTTGCCTGATGCTACAAAATTAGCATCTGATCTAATTTAGGCCACTAGTTTCCAGAAGCTGCAGATAAATAACTCTGTGGTTGGCCTGTGAAACAGGGAGGTGGATAGACCCTCTTGCCCTGCTGTTTTCTAAGGCTGAGACAGTGCTGACCTGTCCAAGGCAGTGCCCAAATTAGAGCTCTTATTAAGCACAAGAGCCTTTCCCAGCACTGTGGATTCCCAGGATCTCGTTTTCACTGGCTTCACGTGTGTGAAGGGCGAGATCCATCCTTAGATCCATCTCTAATAAATTGCTTGGGTACTTAGAGGTACTCATTAAAGAACCTGCTGAAATTGCATCTGCAAAGAGTATTCTAGGAATTGGCGTTGGCTGTGGTGCTCGTCATGGTCTTGAATCATTAACAACTTGTATTTAATATGGTGCTTCCTCTTGTACTTTTCCATGATTTGTACTGCCCTGGAGTTGGGAAAGACGGGGAACGCTTGATGGGGAGGTACCCAGACAGGTCTAATATTTGATTTAATATTTGTCTTTTAGCAGGTGGATAAACACTGCCCTGCTGGAAGAGGGGGAAGCTTGGTGGGACCTCAGCTCTGACACAGCAGTGGGGCAGTTGCCATGCTGAGGTCTTGAAAAGGTCCAAATATGGCACTGGCAAGGCAACGAGGCATCGGCAGCAGAGCTGGAAGGATGATGGGCATGTAAGTAGCTGAATGCACTTTCTTTTCTTCAATTTATGTTATTCAGGCACCTGTTAGAGTACACGATTAACCTTGAGTTTCTGAAATTGTGAGATTTCTTTCATTGGGATACTGATCTAAATTAACTGTTAATGTAAATTCAGAAATGTCCTTGAGGTATTTAATATATATTAATTTAGCAGCTGATTTTATGTACAGGTGGAAAGCCATATAAATACTCAAACTTGGTTATAAATGAGTTTGAATATCAAAAAGGACACTTAAAATAAAAGTGAAATATAGGCATCAATTCCCTGGTCACCTAATTAAGTGGCATCCTTGCTTTGTAATTTTTATTGTGCTAAACAAGGAATGTGTATACTAATTAAGATGACTAATAGTTATGTTCAGTCTAATTATAGTACTGCCAGGAGGCACTATTATAGTTAAGGGTTTGTCAATGCTTTTACTATGACATCTTGCTCTGGGTGGCTTACAGCTTGGCTGCACATGATACTGCACGTGCAAATGGCAAAAGATACCCCAGTCCTGAACTCCTGCCTCTCCTGTGATGGTAGGTGCATTAGTAGATGTTTTGAAACCAAGTTCATCAAGAAGTCCTAGTTATTTATTGCTCTGAATGCAGCAACTTCTTACTATTGGTGTTTGACATGAACTCTCTTTGCTATGGTCTGCTGAGGGTGGTTCTTAAAAATGGGCAAAGGTGAAATAGGTTTGGTAAAGAATGGTAAATGCAGATCCATGCTTGTATATTTAGAAGGTAGTAGGCTCTTTCTTTTAAAGAACACAATGTCTCTCAAGCAGAAAGCTCCTGAAAAACTGTGTTGTTACAAAAGTGCTGGAAAAAGATGTTTTTGGTTACAGATGCTGTATATCTGGAGAATAGTGTAAATGTTGTGTGCTTTCAGAACAGAATGTACCAGAGAAGCTGCTTTTGTTTGAATAATATGTGCATTTGGACATGGTGAAAGCATAAGGCTAGTTGGACAAATTTTTCCATATTCAGAAGTGGTGTGTTGCTTGGGATGTTTGTAGTGAAGCTGTGTTTTATCTATAATATGAAGGTTGGTTTTCACTGATTTTTTTTTTTTTTTTAAAGGCTAGTCATGGTACAAGGTGGCCGAAACAAGGGCAGTCAGGTATACCTCTGTGTCCTTCAGTGTCCCTGTGTCCTTTTGAGCTTCTGCAACACTGTGAGGTCCAACATGTTCCTGCATGTTCCTCCCCTCTCCCAAGTGCTGGTCCTCCTGCGGGAGCTGAAAGACATTGTCCCATCCCTGCTCCACCTGTTGGTGGGTTTCCATACACACCTCAGCCAACTTGTCCCACACGATGAGCATCTCTGGCTACCACAGGACATTCCGGATGACAGTGAGCAGGCAGGTAGCGACTGCCTTTCTGAAAACGCTTTTACCAAAAGGATGATACTCGAAGGGCTGCATTTCATTAGAGGATAACAGATTTTCCAAGTGCAGAGGTCACTTTTCTTAGTCTTTTCTTGGAAATCCCAGGCTCTTTCTCTGAGAGTTGATATTTACACCAAGCCAACAGTTTAATGTTTTCTTTCATATGCTGCTGACCTGTAGGATATTTGTCATCCTTCTAAGCATTAGGTGTTTCATTTGAGACCACTGAGACAACGAAGAACAAAATAAAGCAAGATAAGCAAAAGCCTCTTAAATGAGCTTGAGAATTTACTATCGGCCTTAGTTCCTTCATGGACCTTCTGATGCTGCACAGAGCAAAAATGCAGTTTTTATTTATTTTTATATGAATGTAAAACTCTTAGGAGATGGTGTAGGCTGCTGGAAACATCAAATCTGTATCATGTTCTGAATACTTGTACTACTTTTGTTAGCAAGAGTTTAGAAAATGTTTTCAGAGCTATCTAAATAAGTAAATGGAGTAAAGACCGCCAGCCATCCGCCATCTCTAACTTACATGTGTTTTTGTGCAGGAATGGGGGCATTTGCAAATATAGCTCAGTGTTATTTAGAATGTCCTGCAGCACTGCAGGATGGTTCTGGAGATCTTGATGTGCTGACGGAGGCGTGTAGAGACCTTTGTTAAGGTCCTCTCAGGCTACACAGGACACGTTCATCTGAAACCCCCTGTGTTTTAGCTGCAAGAAACAAAAGGGAGGGAGCAATGAGACAGCAGTCTCCTAACTGCTGCCTTCTACAGTTCTAGGTGGTTTGAGTTCTTTCAGCTCTTCCACCAAAAGTCACATTTTTGCATTGTTACTTGGTGCTTTTATTCATTCAAGATATGTCAAGGTAGCGGCTGCAGGAATTAGTCTGTATATGTATTTTTCTGCAGCTTGGCGGGTGCAGAAATTGGAGATGAATAAACACTGAGGAATGAAAGCTAGTGTGAAATTTAATTTCACTCTTAAGTGTGGTTTTAAAAAAATATAAAAGCCCAGCTCTGCCAAAATAAGCGATCCTTGTATTAAAACCAGGTGAAAAATGTAAGTACGTGCAAGTGGTAGAAAATAAATTCAGAGAGCTGATTACTGGATTGCTCATGGCACTGAGCTAGATTGATTTTTATGCATTTGGCAGGTGCAAGGTCTGTCATAACAATTCTTAGCACTTCACAACATTAGCTAATCATTCACCCTCTTGCTCTCAGGTAGTAATTTTGCTTCGTACGCAGATGGAAAGAAAAGACCAGCAGTGTGGATGAGTTCCTTGCCTTGGATAAGGCATCCTGCCTGAAGGGAGCGGGTTGCTGCTGGGTCCCGTCTTGCCTTTGCAAGCATTTAGTTTTGAGGGAGAAACATCTCAAATCAGCCCCTCTGCAATCCTTTCTGGGTCCTTCTGCCTTTGCTTTGCTGCTTAAATTGGCTTCACTAGTGAGTGAATTGCAAAAAAACTCTGCTGGGGCTGGGCAGGCAAACCCTGTTCCTCCCTGCCAGGCTGCCAACAAGGTGAACGGTGATTTTTGAAATTAATTTCTCCTAATTAATCACAGCAGTAGAAACCAATGTTGAAAGCAGCTTTGAACTGGCTACACCTTTGAGGCACTGGGCACACAGTGGGGTGAAACAGCTGAAGAAAGTGTTTAGAAAACATCTGTATTTCTGCAGTGCCTTGTTGGCAGCACTGCTGCAATTTGAGAGTGTGTTCTGGTTCTTCTTGGTGGCCGGGCTGACCACAGCTACATTCTACATAAGCTGCACGACAAGGGCATCCCTTCCAGCTTGCCCTGTGTGTCTTGGGAGCTGGCTGGCTTCAGGGTCTGTGTCAAATGCTGGAGGATGGGAGGAAACCCCACTGCTCGGCTGCCCTTGTTTGTGCAGTAGGCAAACCTGTATCTTCGCGAAATAACGGCGGAGCGAGTCCAAGATTGCTGCAAGGATCTGAATTCTGCAATTGATTTTATTTTTCTAGCTTGGTTTAAACAGCTGTAAATAAAGCCAAGTTGGAAGAGCCTCTTGCTCTGATTAAAAAAAAAAAAAAAAATCAAGCCAACTTGGTAACATCAAATGTATCATTAACTTCCGTGATTTGCTTCCAAAGGAAGCAGCACATTTTACTCTGAGATAAATCAATTATTTTATCACGCATGAGCTCTGCTGGTGATGGAGTATCTGTCATGTCAGTAAATTCATGAATCACCTGTGGATCTTGCTTGTCAGTAAATTGCTCCTCCATGCTCTCAAAACTATATATTTTTTGAGTCTTTGCAGGGCAGCCTTTCCAGCTGGATGCTTCCTGCCCCAGGAGCAGAGCTCAGGAATGCCAGAGCTGAGGTAATGATGGTGGTAATGTTTCTGGGTGACTTTAGCAAGAGAGGGACATCTGTCCTATGAGTTCTGGAGTCCCCAGCTGGAGCTGGGCACTGTATGGCCAGGAGAGCAGAGCCCTGGGCAGCTGCTGGAGATGATCCAGCATGTGAAGATGGAAACTGCTGAGCTGGGCTGCAAAGGGGGACTGAAGCCTAACAGATTGGGCACTTTTCTCCAGGTGCAATTTGATTTCTTTCCTGTATTTAAGAAAAGAGTGTGCTTCATGCTGTTGACTTGCAGCTTTCACAAGAGTTAATCTTTCTGCCCTAAATCTCCCTTGAGTTAATTCTGAGTTATCTTAATCATATACTAGAAAGTAATTAAAAAATACAGGTCTTCAGATCCTTCCCTTAAAATGGCTCAGAAGGGAATATGTGGGTCACAGAGAGTGTCGTTCTCATCAAACTGTGACCATATAAATTATTTCACCGTTTGTGAAAGCAGAGGATAAATGAGGGTTGACAGAAGGAAAACTGAAGCTCCTCCTGTGCCTGAGACTTCCCATGTGCACTTGGCTTTGAAGCATCCAAAAGGTGCTTATGCAGCCCTGGGATACGGCTGTTTTTCTTTTCTAGATACCTGAGCCCGTAAGAGTGGCTGATACGGCAGTGGCCCAACGCCTATGTGTGCCACGTGAGGCAGCCTCACTTGTGCTACAGAGCCTCATGTAGTGTCGCTTGCTTTTCCCTGCCACCCCGGTGTAGCCATTGAGGGGTGTTTTGAGGATGTCTGGAGAGGGGGGGAAAAAAAAAAAAAGACATTCCAGCTTCTACCCCAGGCTTCTTTGCAGCTTGTCCTAGAAGCTCCTTCCTCCCCTCCTTCCTGCGTAGGATGGAGGCAGATGCTCAGCACTGCTCTCTCCCTGAGCTGGGGATCTCTGCTTGTCCAGAGGGTCCCTTAAGGGCTCTCTTTTCATCTGTGGAAAAAATTCCCCCTCCCAGCACAGGGACCATCTGAGAGGGTTTCAGCTGGGAGAGCTGCTCT
>VZSV01000005.1:235584-253536 GCA_013398735.1 Nothocercus julius
TCTCTCTTGCTCCTCTCCTCTCTCTTGCTCCTCTCCTTTTCCCAGTGACGTTTGCATTAGTCTGCGCAGCGGCACCTGTATGATGTTTTGAACTTGCCTGCCTGAAAAACTCCTTCCGATCATCCATCGGACAAGTAAGAGTATTTCTGCTTCAGCAGCTACAGAATTGCTGTCTGAGGCTGCGGTACAGCTGCAAGGCAGCCTTCCTGGACAGCACGTTTGCAGCCTGACTGCAAAGACAGATCCGGCGTGACTCCCAGCTGGAGCAAAGAGATGTCGTACAGCTGACTTGAGCTTCCCAAAACAGAAGGCGAAAATAAGAGAGAGAGCAAGTTAATGCAGCTGCTATGGCTGCTTCTGTGCTGCAGGTTTGTAGTTCCCTGGGACACAGCAGGATAGCTGATCAAACTGTAATTAAATTGAAATGCAGTGATTTGTTCAAATAAATTAAATGCTTTGGAAAGGAAACGTTTGCCGAGCTCTCCTGTGTCACGGCCCGCTCTGATGCCTTTTAATATACTTTTTCTCAAATCTGAATTGTGGTTAATTAGCGCTTCCTTCAAATAGCTGAGCTTTCCTCCTAGGTGAGATGCTAAAGGGGAGTTCCTGGCCTCCAGGGAGCAGAGGTGGGGGATTATGTGATCTGGTCCAGAATATTTCATAGGTAGAGGCTGCTGCAAATTACCATTTCCCATAGAAATGAAAGGGAAGCTGTTCTGCCTCTGGAGTGGCTAACCCCTTTAGGATGTTTTTGTGCTGTGGCATGGAAGTGCTTCTCCAGGGTGGCTTTGGGTAAAGGCTCAGTGCTGTAGAGTGGACAGGACATTAGGTATTATTTGAAATCTAATAGCTCAATAAGAGTTAAAACAAATGCAGAAAGTTATTTCAAGTTAAAGTCCATAAATAAACATGTAATGATACTGAAATGTCATGGTCTTAAGGTTTTCTCTTCTAATCAGGACTCTGTTGCAGTTGCCCCCAAGTTCTCAACGTTTGGGATTTGGGTTGCCCGAGTGGAGCAGATCCAGGCATCAAGAGGATACGGAGAGAGCAAGTTGTACTTGCAGGGAGGCAGCTCTCACCACAGCCGAGGAAGAACCTGCCTTTTCTGTGTTAACTACAACTGTGAGTAACACAAGAGTTGCCTTCATCATTGCTCTTGCAGAAATGAGGCACGTTTCCAGGCAGCAGGTGGGAAGGATCCCACTCTCAGATTGGCTGGATCTGCAGCTGCCTCGAAAGCAACTTTTCCTTTGTGTTACAGGATCTCTTCCACAAACTGTCCAGCAAAGGTAAGATGCTAAAAGTCTAGTAAAAAAAATTCCCTTATTGTGGGAGGGAAAGTGGAAGTGGGAGGTGGATTCTAAGTGCTCCAGCCCATCTCTGCTCTGAAAAACTCCCCAATTACCTACTTAGGCACTTGTTGATTTGGAGATATGATCTCAAATAGTCTTTTTTTAAAAGTACTTAACTTTCTGCTTTTCTCTCCAAAGCAACCTAGGAGTATATTGCTGTTTTCCCTCTGTTCTCAAGACAGCCACTACAATAGTCCTTTTGCTATAGGTTTGAGCCACCTAAATTTGTCTTCCTGAGTCAGACAAGTTAGATCCAACGGGGAGAATAAAAATATTAGATCCTAAAGTTCCTTCTCATCTCTCTGAGGGGATTCAAATCATTAGAGGGACCATGAAACAGTGAATGGAAGCGAGCTCTGCTGCTTTCACATTTGGCTTTGTGTTCTTAACTTTCCCTGTCCAAGGCTAATGAGAGGATTTTCTGGTTAAAAGCTATGGTTGCCCTCCAAGCAGGTATCCCTTGACAGACAGTTTGTCCAAGAGAAATTTTCAGTTCAGGATCTGTAGGGGTTAGAAAGCATGCGATGCTGGCTGCTAACTGATTAGATACCAGTGTCGTAGCCAAAGCAATTGTCGTATTTTTAGGGGCAATAGCCAAGTATTTCTGATTTTTTTTTAAATGGCAAAGTGTGTGAAGTGTCTATGGCTCTGTAGTTGCTGAAGGAATAAATAAAATAAAATGGGCCATCTGGCACTCATGACTTTCTACAGAGTCTTAGCCAACAGTTTGTAGGAAATTAAAATGTGATAATATTGTCTCTCTCCATGGTTGTTAAGAGAGATCATTGGGAAACACGTGTTAACACTGAGCTGGAATTTTTGGAAACGGCAGAGCATGCAAAATTGGCAGAAAATCGCTGTGCTCTGGGGATCAGAATAACCGGAATGAGAGCACCAGGAGCCTGGAAAGACTCCTGGTTCTCCAGGACAAGTAATGTCTAATGCAGAATCCCTGGATCTGCTTTGCCAAAACAGCATTGGGCTGAAGTGCTACTGGAAATGTGGCACTGCACTAAGCGGTTTCCTGCATGCTGGGGATTTTGGTGGGACGAGGTGACATGATATGCTGTTTCCAAATTACTTATTGCCCCCCTTTTCTCATCTAGGGGGGGGAAAAGCTCCCTTTTGGAAGGTTGCAAAGGACACTTGGAGGAACAAGTTCTGATTATCATACTAGTAATTTCTTATTTGGTTGTAAACATTGAGTAAATCATGGAGAGCACCTGTATGAAGGGGCATGTTGGCTAACAATTTATAGCTTACTGACCAGTGGGTTTAGCTGGTTTGAGACTAAAATGCACTTCTCCCCATTCTGAAAGATGGTGATCGTGGTTGAGATGCATAATGGGGCCATCTCCCCTCCCTGCATCCTTTCTGCATGCTGGGACACAGGCCCTTAACTCCCAGATCCTGACCTGGGCAGGACCCAGAAAGCTTTCCTAGGATTTTTAAGTTTTCACTTGATTTCTATACATTTCATGCTGATTTTTCTGAAGAAAACTCCTTAAAGTAGAATGATAGTAGCACAAAGCCAAGCTGACGCTTGCAGCCAGGGTCCCTCACATAAGGTCACAAGCACATGCACAAGTGAGGATAGTCAAGATTTCACCCCGAGTTTTCCCCTTTTGCAAACAGAAACAGCTGCTATTCTGTGTTTTAAATAAGTCTTATCCTAAGGTTCATTTTTTCATTCACCTTTTACTGCCTACAAATGAAGAGAGATGGGAATCTCTGGGGGCCACTTCCTCCCTCCTTGTTAGACGGATGTTAGCAGCCAGCGGAGAGGAGTCCCCTTCAGCTTGTCTTTCTGAAGAGCTTAACTGCTGCTTTCTCAAGATTTCACCCAGTAAACAGGCTTGTTCATAGATAACATTTGAGTGAAAACATTTCATTCCATTCAACTAAATAAAAGTAGGAGCAAATTATTTTGGGAGGAATTGAATGCCTCAGCATTTGTGCACAGACTTAATTGAAAGTCACTTTGTTCAGCTTTAAATGAAAACCCCATCAGAATTGGTCTCTTGTACAGCATCTCCTGTTGAAACTGCATGCGAAAAAAACGTATCTCCAAACATTTGCCAAAAACCTTTTGAAATTCTGATTTAATTGAGCTGAATTGTATTTAGTGCCTCTTTCTTCTTGTTGGTTCCTGAGGTTGGGCTAGTGAGAAAGCTCATTGCCAGGGCAGTGCCAGTGCTCAACAAAACACCGTATTTTAAGCCCAAGACACAGAGCATCACGCTTCAGAAAAAGGATCTTGAACTCTTATTTTTTATGAGCAAATGCCAGTTGGGATTCTGTTTTCAAAAGCTAATAAAGTGGCTAAATTGAAGGAGATTTTCCTGGGAATGGCAGATGATGTTGCTCTGGAGACTATCAGTCCCCATACCTTTGAGCTGCGTTCACAGAGCCAGGCAGGGTAGAGCTGAGCAAGGCAAAGGTTGAAAGCTCTTTGCTGTGGGCAAAGTAATGCCTTGTGTCTCAGCCTTCATTCAGAAACAGCTGCATTGGTTTAGCTAAAATACAAAAAAAAAGATTAAAGAGGTTGGTTGGGGCAGCCACCCAACATGTCAATTTTCAGCCTAAAGCTTGGCAGCAGCATAAATAACCAACCCAGGGCCTTTTAATGGAAAATGTTGGGCAACTGGGCTAATGACAGCTCTAATCCTTGAGATATATTGAAATGGGAACAGCCAGTGCCCATTGTTTTACTGGGTGTCTTGCTTGCAGCTGCCATTCTTTATTTTCTACAGCAAGAAGCACAGAAGGGGGTGGTTTGTTGGGGGGAAAAAAAAAAAAATCCAAACTCTGCTGAACTGAGAATGGTACAACTTGGCAAACGGGGGCTGGAAATGCTAAAACTACTGCCTCTGAGAAGTATCCTTTTAATTTAACTCTGGTTTCTCTGTCTCCCGCAGAAGTCTGTTTTTCGTGTTGGTTTTTATTCCTTAAAGGTGAGGAAAGTAAAGAAGAAACATTCACACCATTGGCATAACTGGTAAATTTCCTTCGGCGTTCTGATTTATGGTTGAATAAAATTGGTTACTGTGCTGAAAAGTAGAGCTATTTGTAATATTGCACAATCAGGCTGCTCATTTTTAGCTGCTCCTTCTTGCTTTTTCCCCCTTCATCTGCAGAGGGAAACCCTGCACGCGGGAAGGGGCGCGTGGGGCTCGTTCGGATACAGCAGGGTTAAAAACCCAGCTCACTGCGAACAAAAGCAACGGGGCTTTTGATTCATCCGTGTCTGATGCAGGGGCTGTTCTTAGTCCAAATTCAGTCACCATGGAAACAAAACTTCTCTTTAAGCATCTCTGACAGAGCAAGAGGCTTCTCCTGGGCAGACATTTTCTCTGCTTCTCTGTGGCTGATTTGCCCACAACGAATACGTCGATTTTCCCAATCTCCTCTGAAATGCAACAAGTTCCTCCTGTGTAATGTACAGGTTTCTCCCTTGGAACAAAGGCAGCGCTTTTCCAAAGGATTTTAAAATCTGGGAATACTTAAGATGGCTCTCTTCCTCCCAGAACATCTCAAAATGACAAAGTTCATATGGTGTGTGGGTAAGAATTTCTATAGGTGCTCTGGCTCTCAGAGGTAACACAAGCATCAAGTGATGTGCAAATTGCTATGGTAACTACTTTTATAACATTCCAAAGTATAAATAAAAAATAATAATAAAATCATGTAAAAATCTCTGCAGTAGTTAGTGGGTGAGTGAAAAATTGCCTAGGGCAGAGCTCGCATAATCCCTTTCCATGTTGTCCAGCTCATTCCTTCAGTGTGAGTGGCTTTTCCATCCTGGAGAGGATACAGAGGTTGCCTGATACGTGGTGCTGTGCATACTGTAGGGCCCCTGGAAGGGGTGCCCTTGATGTTCCCAATGAAAGGGGCTGATCCTGAACCGCCAACTGGGTAACTGGCATGAAGAAAGCAAATATGTGATGCCAAGGCCTGCACCGGAGGCCGAGTGCAAAATTAAATATATCAAACCTTGTGTTTTTTCCCTCTCCAGATGAATTAAAAACCTCTGGTCTGCATCTGATATGAGGAAGAGAACATTTTCACCTTGAATCTGAAGAATCACTGGTCAATACGTCAGTGTCCATCCTGCAAGCGTGACACAGTAATGAGACTGGAGTTCCCACTGCTCTAGGTAAAGAGGAGAAAGCTCTTCCTTAAAGTCCTTTTTCATTACATGCGGTTGCCCTGCAGTGGCTTTTGCTCAGCTCAGCATCGCTGCTGTGCAGAGGAGCATCCGTGACCTTCCCAGCGTCAGACGACATCTTTTCTTGGCCTTGTGCTACTGTCCCCAAGGTTTGCTGGTGGTCACAGGCAGTCTCATGAGGAGCGTAAAGCAAATTGTACCAAGTCAGCAGCGAGGAGGCAGAGGGAAGGCTCTGTTAGTGTTTTAATTGTTTTATGGCAATGGCAGGGATCAGCGTTCCTGTACTTTATAATACCAGGCATCCCAGAGCACATGGGATTGGTACAGGGTGCTGCAATGTGCGTTTTGTGAGCCCATTCTCTGGGCTTCTCAGGTGGATTTTTGGAAGTGATAACGCATGGAAGCAATTGGTGAATTTTAGTGGCTGTTTTATGGCTGATTCTATGGACAGACATGTCAGCTCTCAAGTGTCATTTGTGTAGGAAGAATCCGTTCAGGAATTGCTCTTTTATGGGTAATACACTGTTTAGTGAAAGGCTCTCCTTGAGCATAGCTATAAGCCAGCTCCTATTTGCATTTTTTTTTACCTTGTCCAGCAAATTATTCAATGCCTGTTACCAGCTTAAAAGCTCTACGAACAACTTCTGTTAACAAAATGCAACTGGGTGCTTTTAATGTGCGACATTTTGGCTTTTTGTACTAGATTTTTTCAGGCATTTCTGCAGGCTGAGGAGAACCTGGTGTTTCATAAAGGATTAAAGGTTTTGGTTCGCTGACCTCATCACCCGCTGCGACCGTTTGATAGCGGGTTTGTAGCGAGACGCTGAGGGATCTCGGGTTTGGGCTGCAAGGTCAGCATGTGTGAAGGCTCTGTATGATACCAGCTGTAACAGGGCCCTGCTCTGAGCAGAAATCTCCAGGGCTGACCATTTAGAAAGACACGGAGCACTTAGGAAGAGGCAGATGTGTCAATGCTGTTTGGATCGCTGCAGTGGTTATTCTATTACGGAGCAAAAAGGGTTTCTACGCAGCCATTTCCAGGCATGTAATGAAGTGCAGGGTAGCTTCAGAAATTTAATTTATGGAGTGTAGCTCTTTTGTGTCCCTGGGAAGTTATGTTCTCTGGCAGTTCACTGCTGTATGAGTGGTACAAACTGCAGATAGTTTTTGGTGTTGTCCTGTGTGTTTCCCCTGAGGGGACAAGACTCCCTGTCACCTGCAGTTCCTTGTGCAGGTGTTTGCTGCTCACGTTTTGCTCCGTGGAGGAGTTTTGCCTCCTAGGGACTTGACGATACGCGGAGTGTTCACACGAAAGTGGGACAATGTCACCAACTGGCTCATACAGTCGGTGGCTGCACAGACGTGGCCTCCAGTCTGGCTGGGATAAGGAGACAGGACATGATCCGAGGCTCCAGAGGAGCTAGTTTGCGTGAAAAGCCTTCCCAGGAACAGGAGTGGTGCTTGGAGAGCAGAGAAACTAGAGAAACATCAGTGTGAATGTGTAGCAGCAGTAGTGGAGAGTTTGGAAAGAGCATCTCTCTGGATGCTAAGTGACATATGGACCTACTGCACTAAATCCAATGCGTAAACTGTTCTATTTGCCAGCTTGCCTCTGGCAAGTAACTGAGAGAGGTGACAGAGCACATAATGCTGTGACCTTGAAAGACATTGGAACAGGCTGTGGCACTGGAATTTCCTCGAGAGCCTCCCCCAGAAGTAGTGTGATACAGTGGAAAGCATGGCTTTGCTGTGCTTGGCCAAGGTGCCTATAGAATGCTGCAGTGGTAACGCTTGCTATCAGTGACCTCTGCTTTTATAGAGTGTTTTGGTGCAGCCCTAGTAGAGAGGTCTTCCAAATGTTTGACTTCTTTGAGAAAGAGGTCTGACTTAGTGGTAGCCTCTTGCTACAATAAAGAAAGTCCAAAAAAAAAAAAAAAAGACTGTAAGGATGCTAAGATCATGTGGGAGGCCTTCTGCAGCAGCAGGAGCACTGCTATGTATGCCTGAAGACTGAAAGCCCAAAGGGGCTTGCAAAGAAGTCACCAGTAGTGTGAGAAAAACATCTTGTGCTCAGAAGTGCAGCTATTTCTGTATTGAAAAACACATTCAGTGCTTAACCCATCTTTTTTTATTATATTGGCAAGGAATTCTCATTGTGAAACAGCATTGTTTCCCAGCAGAAGATGAAAACTTCAAGATGAAAATAGACTGCAGAGGACGAAGACTAAGGCATGGTGACTATCCTAAATTACTGCAGACACAGCAAGCAAGGCTCCTCTTACTGGTGTGACACCTTCCAACCCTGGCCATGTGTTGCTGTCCTCATTAGTGAGAGATGGCATTGTGATGGCCAGCTCACTGATCTCTCAGAGGCTGCCCAGTTTGTGAGCAGATAGTTGTTTTCCTCAGGAGCCCGGGGTCTTCATCTTGTAAGCCTTATGCATGCCAAAGAACATGTAAGGGTTATTTAGTGTTATTTCTACTCTGCATGGTGGAGACTTTCAGCGTTTGCAACGCACTTGGGCAGCGCTGCTTTTGGCGTCGTGGGGAATTGGGTGCCATACAGGACTGATTGTCTGAAACAATACAAGGACCTACATTTTCCTCAATATCTTTATTACTATTGCAAAATGAAACCACTGTAATTTGGGCATGTTCTTATCAGGAGAGGAAGGGATAGAAGGAAATAGTGGGGCAGGATTTTGGATGCAGGGAATGTTTTGTGTGAATGTGAAAATTTGTAATTCCCTGCAACAAAACATGTTCCTTTGCTAGCAGAAGAGGACTGAATAATTTCAGACTAGAGGATGGATATGCAAAATCCCTTTCTAACTTGAACACCAGTATAACATTTTGGAGGTGATCAAATATTTATTCAGCTTCTGAAGCCCAGAGTTAGGGCTGTGGATCATAATTTTCAGAGAGAATTTGAGAGTCTTTGCTAGCCCAAAGCTGGATACTTCTGAAAAAATGCTCTTTTTTGCCAGAACCTGAACATTTCCAGCTTGGGTAAAAAGGGCAGAGCTTGTTCCTGGGGTGGTCTGACAAGGTCTCACCTCCAAAAATTGATGGCTTCCCCCTTGATGGTCAGTGCTCAGACCACTTCCACCAGTGATTACCAGTGTCCTTTCCAGCCTCTGTGCAGAGAGAATGATCCTGGGCGCTGTTTGGAGACCACGACTTGTTCACATGAGGCCCCTGATGAGAAGTAGGGCAGAAATATTGGTCAGTAAAATCCTCTGGTTGCAGCTTGGAGAGCTTTAGTCTCCAGCTGCTCCCTGTGCTTAAGTCCATTCCATGCAAACGGGGAGGCCATTTTTCTGGATGTTAGACTAAACTATTCATGAATGCCCTCTTTTTTTTTTCCCCTAATCCCCAAGCCAAGAAACAAGCTGAACTTTCAGCCTCCTAATATGAATGGAGAACATCCCGAAAATAATTGCTGCAAACAAAATTAATCTTACATTGCCTGCAGAACTCCCCTGAAGGATCGCCTTATAAGTGCTCAGAGTTAGATAAGAAATAAGCTCTCTTTAGCAGTGCATGTGTTTTCTAAACAAACTCCTTTTAAACAGACTTGCTGCTTAAATCTTTTTGTTTACTGTGGCACATTGTGCAGATTATGTTTTAAGGAGCTCAGCAACCAACATCGGAGCTTTTACATAAGTGAGATCTGAGGGAAAAATAGGAGTGAGACTTCAAATACCTCATTAATCTTTTCACTTTAGGTCTGAGCCAGCTTAAAATTGCACCAAATTGCTGCCAAGCGAGAGTGAGCCTTGGTCCAACTGCAGGCGACTTGGCAGGCCCGTGCAGCGCGGATGGTGTCGGGAGGATTTTGGGGAGGAAAGACTGCGCTTTTGGTTTCTTCAGCTCTGAAGTGGTGCCGTGCTCTGTGACAGCCGGGTGCCAGTTGGCCTCAGCTGCACGTGCCGACGAGGCCGTTCTGGTTTGTATGTTCATTTGCTTATGTTTTCAATCTGCATGTGCCGAGGTGGTAAGTGAAGTGTTTGTGCATGTGTAGCCTGGAGTTAGATGTGATTCAATCCCTCGCACGTGTGCTGTTCGTACTCTGCTGGTCGCTGGAAGTCCTGTGCTTTAACCCTTCATGGTAATTCACCCCTGCGATGACAACTGCAGCGGTTCTGGGGACAAATTCTGCTCCCATCTACCCCCAGTGGAACAGAGTCCCTTAAACACAGGTCTTCCATAACATGAAGCCAGAGGTTAAGTGGGAAATATGTGCTGGATACGCTTTGCCGGCTGGAGCTGGGGTGTTCAGAAGCTGAGAAATGATTTTTGGGCACGAGGAGGGATGGCAGAGCTTCCTCACCCAGCCGGAATGAGGCCTCTGCCTTAAGGCTTCTTGCCAAGGGAATTGAATTCCCTCAGTTGCAGTGGGTTACAGGTCAACATCGAAGCGTCCGCGATGGGCCCTAGGAGCTGCTCCCAGGACCTGCCTGCCTCATTTCCTGCATGAGCTGCCATTTGGGAACCCTTTCCAAGAGGGTATTCCTTGATTTTTCCATGCCCTTGTAGAACTAAGGGATACCATGATTGCTCTAGTGGGTAGGTGATGGCTTCCCATGTCTACTGGACACACAAATGTAGATATCTGCTGCCTGGCAATAGCACTTACTAATCTCACCAACATTTAAAACATTAGCCTGAAAGGTGGCACATCAGTTAACTTGCAACAACCTTGAGGTCCTCTCAGCAAGATTTGAGAGGAGGATGGTGACTTTGCTGTGCTGTAACCTCCCTGGGGCACTTAACTTGGACCCAGGCCAAGCTTTGGAGAGGGAAACTGGGCCAGTGCAGCAGCAGATGCTGTTCCCTTAAATCGGTGAGTAAAATGTCACTGTGTGTTGGCACAGTAAGAGACACGTTGCTTTTGGTGCACTGGCCAGCAAGGACAACATTTCTGGCTGGGTACGGGGCAATTAAAAAGCACTTCTGTGTTTTAGGCCTGTATGGTACCCGGGCCGCTTGTCTGCCTCCTCTCGAGCCATCTGTCGCCCTGGCAGGGCCGGCCTCGGGGGTTGAGGTGTCGCAGGGAAACTCGGAGCTAAGTGGGGGCTTAAAAGGACAGCCTGGGAATGGCTGTTCTCACAAGCCCCTCTTCCACTGATGCTTCAGGCAAGCGCATGCTGAGACCTGTGTTCCTGAGGCAGCAGTGGCCGCTGCCTCCTCCAAGGTTTCTCTGTACTTCACAGGATTTTTTTAATGTTGTCCAGGGCCAAAAATGCCCCTAAATTTGGCCTTCGCTCAACAGGACTTTCAAGGACAAAGCGCTGAATGAGTGTTCTGTCCCCAGCTCTGGCAGAAATCCTGTGCAGTCCCATGAAACGCTCTTGTTTAGTGTTTTATTCCTCCGTCAAGTAACCTGGAAGCTAATAACACTAAAAAGGTGCATCCTCTGTGATGGAGGGCAGGCGGTTTTCTCTGGAGGGCTCTCATTGCCTTTCAGGGGTATTTTAGTGGCCAAGCTTAGGTCGGTGCTACCTCAGTGCCTTGGGTTCCTCAGAGCACCGAAAGCTTCGTCCTAGGTGAGCCTGTAGGAGACCAAGTTGTGGGACACTTTGGGCCACGGGGTTTTGTGGGGTGCCCCCAGAGCCTTCCTTATAGCAGCCTGTGTTTCATAGGGTTACCAGTTATACAGTATTCTCCCTGAAGGATGCATGAGGCTTAAACTTGGAAAGAAACACGTAGGAGCACGTGTTGGAAAGTTTCAAGCTGAGACTATAATTCCTTCAGGTAAAGATACATCATTTTCATGTTAGTTTTCCTGAAGTGCTGATGTGTTGCTGCTCATGGTGCCCAAAGGAGGTGATGGCAGCTGCTCTGCGCCCTGTGCGCGCTGCGTCTGGGGCTTCCTCTGCTCAGGCAGGGCTCGTGCATCCTTCTGCAGTGGTTGTGTATCCCTTGGGAAAGAAATCCAGCTCCAAAGGCTGTTGGCAAGAGCTGAACAGCACCAGGGATGTGACAATCCCCACCGAGACCGACTCTCTTGGGCGAGCAACCACCAAAACGAGTTATCAGGAAAGGATGGGGCCAGGAGGGTAGAGGTGACTCCTTCAGCCCAGAGCAAACCAGTGCCCTGAAGTACTACCAGCTGCCCAGCCATCAGATTTAACTCGGATGAGAATTAAAATGAACTCCTTGGTGCTTTGTAATCACAGAAGATGTCAGGACGGTGTCTGGAAGTGGGGAGCTGCAACCCCGGTGTCTTGGCCCCTCTCCAGCTGCTGCGGTTACCGTTGCTCTGTCTCACCCCTGGCCTCTACATCCTGCTGTTGCAATTAGGTAGGTCCACCTCTCACTGTGGTGATGCCAGTGTCTTTGTGCCCTCTGTTGACAACCTCTGGCCCCCACTGTAACTCTTATCCAGACAATAACATGTTTTATGCTGTGGTTTTGTTATTTAACTTGGGCCCTTGCAAAGTCTTCTGTCTCTCGACCTGTTGTTTGCTTGTGTTGGGTGGAATTAAATCTAGTCTGATTCAGATGTGGCAAAATTGATCTTTGCTTGCTGCTCTTTGCTGGGATCAAATTTTGGGAGTGAGCCTGTGCAGCAACAGTGGGTAACTGTGGAGAGCATCTGTTTGCTGTGTGGGATATGCAAAGGGGACAATAAAAATAAGAGATGACCAAATACTCTAATGGAAGAGAATAAACTTGAGAAGAACAAATTGTCCACAGAGCCTCTTAGGAATACACTGTTTACTTAAGAAGGAGAGTTTAATTAAGCTCTAGAGGTGAAATGTGTCCCTGGGGAGAGGGCCAGCACATGGCTTATGCATCAGAGTTGCACATTAAGCTGTTTTTCTTCTAGCTGATACCATCCATACGGGATAAGTTCATTACCTGCTTAGTTTTGATAATTTTTTTCCCTTTCCTGTTGCTCAGGAGACCCAGTGAGATCTGCTTATGGCTCCAGGACCTCATGCATTGCTAGTGGGCCCTGCAAGGACTTGGAGCACCGGGAGTTTGTAGGAGGATATGCGGAGGCAGCGTGTGGAGACAAATCTGAGCTCCACCGAGGACTGAGGGTCAGCGCCCTTCCTGTCCCAAGACGTCCCTTCAGATGGTATGTCCGTGCAGGAAGCAACCTCTACCTGGAAAGGAGGTAGGAAGAACCGCAGTATTTGCTCTGTGCAGAGCGCAGCATCCTAGTTTTGATGAGAGCCCGTGGAGACGCTGGAATGAACCCCTTGGAGAGTTGTGTCTGCTTCTTGCCTTGCTCCCAGCAGAATCTGCTGCACGTGCAGCAAAACCACGTGTGTCCCATGGAGACATCCTCGCTCCTGGGGAAACTGTGCGGGCTGCAATAACTATTTAATAAGAAGTAGTATAGGGAAAATCTCGACCTATTCCAAAGCAAGCTATGCAAAATAGTGTGCTACTGCTCACATCTGCGCCTTGTGTATTTTTTTGTTTGTTTTCTTCAGAGAAGTAGAAGTGTCTGTCAAGCTTGGGGAACATAATATTGTGTGTTTAGTGTAGGTGGAAGGGCATAATTCTGCTTCTGTTATGTTTAAACAGTTCCATAATTGGGAGAAAGCAATTCTCCATTAGCTCTGACTAGTCTTGCTGGTGAGAGTCATGCTACCAAGAAAAGCACTAGGAAAAAAATTCGCACTTGCAGATTGAAGCAATATCAGGGAGAACTTTTTTTGAGGGGAAAGGGATGAGACATGTCCGAGAAAGCAAAATCTTCTTAGCTAGGAACTGCTGTAGTAGTAATGAACCAAATTAGACATTAAAATCATCCTCTCAGCATTAGTTACAAGAAACTAGGTACAGTGTTAAGTAGATTCAAAGCAACCTTGAGTCAGTGCTAAGGTTTTTCTGGCAGTTCTTGACTTCTACTACCTTTTTTTCTCCTTTTTTTCCTCTTTTTTCTTTCTTTCTTTCCCTTCAAGTAAAAGTGGCTTTTATGTAAGTTGAAATAAACTTTGTGTATGTTTGTGTGTAGTGACTGTATGTGCAGATCTGGTACGACCCGACTCACTTCTTTCCCTATGTCACCTATGGGTGAAGGGAACGCTCTGGAGCCCTGACCAGACAAACCAATCCGTGAACCATGTGGAGTCAAGTGCTCTTCAGAGGAGTCTGAACAAGTTTATTAAACCTGTGGTAGCCTGAGCTGAAAAGTCGCTCGTGCATCGTACAAACCCACATCTCGTTCATCCTTAGCAAAAAGCACACTGTAAATGTGAGCAAAAATCCATGTGCATTACTTATCCGATTTAATTTTTTCACACAAGGAAACAATTCGGTAAAAAAAGAAAGAAAAAAGCTGGTCATTCTCCGTGCACAAGGGCTTTGCTGTGCAGCTTTGTGGAAACAAGCACCGAGGGTGGCGTTTTGGAGAATCGATACCGCGTGTTACAGACGCTCCGAGCTCGAGTGTTTCCAATCTGCTGTGCTGGGAGCAGATCAATGAGGTGATATCAGCATTCAGCAATACCCCTATGTCTTCCTGAGGTAATTGGGCCGTTCCCAGAATGAAATATGCCAGCTGTGGGTGCTAATGTTCACTTCTCTAAGAGGAACTTCTGTCTGGTATTGAGGTATTCTACAGAGGCTAAGCAGGCATCCTTCTTTTTCCTTTTTTCCTTTCTTTTTTTGTGGTAATTCACTTCCTTTTAAGGTAGCAAATGGAAAACAGAGTTCAAAATGACAGCAGAAAGGGAAACGTTGTTTTTTGTTGCTTCAGCACTGCTGAATAGGGTATTCGTCAGCTGAGTCGCTGCTCTGTGCTGGAGGACTCTGTCAAAGGAAGCCTGAAGCTTTCATGCTCTGGTAGCTGCAATACAGATGGAGCAGGAGGCAACTTTGTGCTTCCTTTTCATGTCTCTGCATGTCTGGGAGTAAGATGTGTTTGGCTGCTAGGGCCATGGGCTATTCTAATTTGATCTGACCTTCCTCCTCCCCAGCTTTGAAATGTGGGCTACTTCATTCGGAAGAGGGTGAGGAGGAGTGGGAGGTCTTCTCTCCAGGTCCGGGGGTGCGATGGCTAGAGACCTTTTGCAGGGCCCTGTGTCCCACGGTGACAGCCCCGGGCTTCTGGGTTATGTCAAGGATGAACAGAGAAAGGTCTGTGTTACATTAACGCTCCATCCGAAATTACCAAGTGAAGAGGTAAGCGGAGAGAGGTCCAAAAAGTTCTGTGCAACATCTGCCCGTTGCTTCAATCACACATTGCTGTAGCACAGAAGCAACCCCAGAGCAACTGTGGGCATCTCTAATCCATGATGACTATTTGTTGTGCTCTCACCCTATATAAACTGGATATGAATATTGAAATTACAGTACCCAATGGCAGGTGTTAGAGGTCTATTGTTCCTCATTAAGCCAGCAAAATTCTGTTTGCCTCAACAAAGAATTCATCCAAACTCTAAATTCTGAACGGCTCCAGAATCTATTTAAACTGTGCCCGATACTGCTGTCCTGTCTTCCTTATCATCCAGAAGTGAATCCCCTTATTTTTCTCTTAACTTAGGCACTGCTCTTGCAGCCCATAAACTGCGTAGGGGGTTGCTGTGTTGTTATAACACAAAGTTTTCCTTGTATTTAAGGTGTTTGCTTTGACATCTGCTCCAAAAAAGCTGGTCATGAGTATTGGGGAAAGAATTATTTCTTCCTACCCACCTCGCTTGAGCTGCTGTTGTGTTGTGTGGAAGAAATTGCCCCTCTTGTGCAATGTGCAGGGGAGAAGCCAAGAGCACGGTGGGTCCTGCCTGATTCCCATGAGCTTGCAGCAGGGTTTGGATTTTGGATTTTCAGCCTAATCAGCTCCAGGAGCAGGGATGAGAGGGTAGAAGGGAGAAGACATCATTTGGCTGTTGCTTCTCAGTTTTAGCTAAAATTATCCTTCTGCTCCCTTGTATCTGATTCCACCTGCTCTGGCTATAAGGCACTCATGGATTTTATTCCTTTACCTTTCTCACAAACTGAAACTTAAATGGCTTGAGTGAGAGGGAATTAGCGTGGGACAGATGGCAGCACCTGCTGCTAGTGCTTCCCAGCAGCTCCGTGTTCCTTGTGGCGGGAAGGAGATGTCGTTTCCCTGCTCTGGTTTATCTGTTTTCTCTAAGCCTCCAGTGAGTAACCATATTATCCTGCTTCTCCTTCCCCCTTCCTCCTCTAATGATACCTTCTCCATGGGCAGGGTAAGGTGCTTTTTTCTTCAGGTGATTCTTTTTTTCTACCTTTTCCAGATATCCCTTCCCCTGGCTGTGGATAGCCCGAAGTCAGATGCAAACAGGGGGAGCATCCTTGATTTTTCCTGAACTCACTCATGTCTCAAACTTTAGTGAAACGGATTACGGTCAAAACAGCAAAAAAATCTTGTTGCTCTTCAAAGAAATGAATTTCACTAGAGTAGAATGAGACAGTGGAAAAGCCTCACGTGGGAAGTTCACCAGATCCTGCACAGGTAGAAGTTGCTTAGCTTGGTTCTGCTCACCATCCATGTGAAGATCTAGCTACTGTATCTGGTTACTTAAGAAATATTCAACAAATTGTATCTATGTCTCACCAAGAACCACATGAAGGATACTGGGTAGACTGGCAGTCCAGAGGTACTCTAGATTTTTCAGGAAAAAAGTGGCAATATCCCCTAATTTTGTGTGCCAGAAACAAATGAATTTTTAATAATTAGAAGTGGTGGCTGACTTTTTTTTTTCTTACTTAAACAATGAAGCTTCTAAAATGTGGAGAGGCATCTGTTGTTGAGGGAAATGTGTTTGAAAATATGGTGTTTTCTTTGCAATGAGCAGAGTAATGGATGTTAATGTAGCAGTGCTCCTTGCTTATGGAGCATTGAAGAGAAGAGCAGTTTGTCAGGATTATGTTAAGAGAACGGCAGGAGCAGCACTGAGGGGAGGACTTGTTCTAATAAATAACCTTGCAAAAAAATAGGAACTCTAATGGATTTCCTGTGTGCGTATACAGGTGCAGGAGTCTCATGTGGAGTCATGAAGGGTCTCACCTGGTGATCCTTCTCCCACGTCGCTGCAGAGCAGGAAAAAGATGTTGGAGAAATGTGACTTTGCTTTTTAAAAAGCAAACAGCCCAAAGCATTTGGGCTTCTGAGGGTCAGGTAGGCAGTTTATTTGGTTTTTGTTTCTAAAAGCACGTACCCGTGTTCATCTGGGTGGGCTTTGCTTTATGTCTTTTCCCGGGATTTCTTCATAATTGACATAATGACTCCCATTGTGCGTTCTCTATAAAATGCCGAGGTCACCCACCTTGTGATTTCTTCAGCGGTTTTGCAGAGCGGTGCTTCTGTCCCTAGCAGCTTCTCATTGCTGGAAGTACTGTAAAAAGAACAAACATAAAATAAAGGCTGCAGCCTCTGTAAAGTAATTCTCTCAAATGGGAAGCAGGGACTTGAAAGGGCAGAGTGGTGGCATTTGAAGGTGTGTGACAACAAAAGCTCTTTTACATTATGATGAGTTGAGATTTTCACTGTGTATTGAGTCCTAGCTGCAGGGCTGATTTGTTTTCTCTCATCCCTCATATACCTAGGACCATTTTCTGATAAATTAACAGGAGATTTGGAAAAATCCTAGGTGGAAATAAGGTGTCTGCCATATACAGTAGCAGTCTCCTGTTTACATTCATTGTGTTTGTCTTGTTAAGCTTTCCTGCACGGTCTTCTGATACTGCACCCACTAATGTTTGCACTGTAGATTTAATCTAAAAATGCACATAGGTTTCTATCTGTGTAGACCTGCAAGAAGTAATTCATGCAAAAAGACCTATATCTGAAGGCTAGAGAAGAAATAGCATATAAGTTGAATGCCAAACACTAAGCACAATGTTAGTGCAAACTGTAAATTGAAAAGCTGAGTAGTCCATCTGGAGAAGGCTGCATGGTGCCTTCATTTTCCATTTCAGCAGCTTCTTCCACCTGCTAATGATCCATTTGCCACATAGAGGCTGCCCTGCTGATTGCAGTGCTCCCAGGAGAGGGCAATTCCCTTCTTTTTGGCATGGACCGCACAGAGCTGCAGTAATTGGCAGCAAGTTTCAGGGTAGTTATGAGCCAGCTTGTCAGGGAATCGTGGCTTTGCATGCGGGTGGCTTGCTCAGAAGTACGGGGTGAAGCGAAAGCTGCTCTTACGTTGGGGAAGAAGATGACACGTTCCTAACTGGATTGTGCCACTTGGAAGTTTAGGCAACCTGGAAGTTTGGGGAGCTTTCACCCTGTAACTGAGCTGCACAATTCCTGTCTTCCCTCTCTTTAAGAACCTGATCTCTGGCTCTGTCTCCTATAGTCCTTCGTGGTAGGACCAACAGCGGTTCGTGAAGAACATCTGGATGAGCAATGAGCTCGCAGTGTCCATGACAAGGTGAAGGCCCCTGTCAGAGGCAACCACTGCTGTAGAGAGCTTGATGAAAAGATGGTAACTATGT
>VZSV01000005.1:253736-275940 GCA_013398735.1 Nothocercus julius
CATTGGCTACAAGCTAGAGGCTTCTTAAGGCTAAAACTTTGTGATTTAATATGCAGTTCTGAGGAAGAGTTGTTTTGTCACAGGAAAAAAAAAAAGGGTATTTTTCACTCTAACTTCAAGTCCTCTGACAATGGACAAATGGCTTTATAGGCAGTGTGACTGCTGAGCATGATGCAGATCATGGTTGTCATCTACTCTAGGCTGTGGAAGTCACTGAGTGGTGCCCCAGGCTCATTCTCTGAGACAAAAATGAGTAATTCTGACCACTTTTAAGAAAAAATGAGAAGGTGTTTAACCTCTACTGTTACTCTTGTAAAACATCTTCCCTTGTTTTTTTCTTCTTCCTTGTTCTCACTAGTTATGCCTGCATAAATAACCCTTTTTATTGCCAAGAAAAGTGTCAAATTTGTATGCATTTCATCAAATATTCCTTTTTACTGAGATGAATCAGGATCAACCCTGCAACACAGTCTGGAGCAACGTGGTTTCCACTTTCAATGTACCTTTGTCAACCATAGAGCAAAGGCAAGAAAGATGCAGGTTTATAGGGAGAGCTAGTGGAGAGAACTGGGAGGGGGTGCAGAAACTCTTCTTCCTTGGATGTGGTAGTTGAGGGATGAGGGTGTTTGCAGAAGATGTGACAAATTCATACCTGAAAGCTTTTGAACACACAGTGTCTTGGCTACTGTACTGTAGGGTTGGTCTCAGCCATCCTCTGTACACTTTGCCTAAAATACTTAAACATTCATGAGAGTAGAATTGATGCCCTGATGTCCTTCCTGCCTGTTAAAGTAGAACCTCTAATTGGGCCAGAGCAACTTTCCTTTCATTGCCAGCTCTACAGCTGTTAGTCTGTGTTACAAGAGACCGTTCACTTTCTGGAAAAGCAGACGTGTTTCAAATCCTTATTATTACCAATCAAACAGAAACTTCAGCGCCTGAGTTTTCTGCACACTGAGCAAATACTGCAGTGTTGCTGAAAAGCAAAATGTTCAGCTGAAAATTATGGGAGAACCTGGGCCAAATTTATAAATGTTTTTGAGATAACAGCCAATAACCCCCTTCCCTGGGGTGGATTTTCTCAGCCTCGGGAAGAGCTGCCTCTCCTTTGCTTGGCTTGCTCATGTTTTGGGGAAGAATTAAGTGCTTGTATTCCAGGGCTTCTGTTGCTGCTTGCCTTTCTTCTAAAATCCTAAAATTTAGAGGTAATCCTTTAAAATCATAATAGCAGCACTGAGCATTTAGCTTTTCCATGTATGGCCTTCAAGCGTGGTCAGTATGTGATCCAGGGCTAATTTCCTAACTGGTTGTTTTAATAAGGATATTTATCCCTCTCATAAATTACTTTTTTTTTTTTTTTCCTCCAAATATTCCCTAGGCCCAGGTTTCCAGCTGTGCTTGAGCTGCTTTGTGCTGCCTTGGAGGCAGGAGCCCCTTCAAAGCTTGTTTGCCCAGTCACTCATGGGCTTCACGTGCCCCTGCAGGTGACAAGGGCCATCATAGGAGCTCCTGTCCTTGTCCTGGACAAGGGAAAGAACCTGGAAAGGGACATGGCACTCATGCCCTGGTGGCAGATGACTTTATTATTTTACTCCTGATTTAAATTACTCTAGTTAATATATCTTTGTCCTCTTACCTTTGCCAGAAAGGTCAAAATCACTTGCTAGCAGGTGATAAACTTGTTTCTCATCCAAGGACTGTCAGGAGGGTAATAATTTCTTCTACTTACAAATACATGTCTGACTAGCGTGGGCAACCCTTGTAATGGGTTTTACTTTCTCCCTGCGGTGCCACATGGACTAAGCCACTTCTATGGGGACTCCTCGTGAGCTGGAGAGAGCGATTGCTGCCACTGTTTAAAAAATAAGTAAATACGCTCAATAATGCAGCTAGATGTGTTTCCGTGTCCTTCCCTAGATGTGCTAGATTACACCAAGATAAGCGGGTTTCAGTCTTGCACTGGCGACAGGCTTTCTGTGCAGAAAAATCACAGTTTTCCAGTCTATGAACTTGCAGTTCCCAGGGAGAAACCTCCTCCCTCTGAGAGAGGCCTTGCTCCCTGCCCCAGCCACGTCGTCTCGTCTGCTTCGAGGCCCTGGCAGAAATGCAGCTCCTGCCAAGTGCTGGGGTGGCCTCATGGGCTAGCAGAGCTTCTGAACAAAGTTTCAAGTTGAGTCACGGGGATTTTTTCCTTTTTTGCATAAAGTTTTCACGGCCCTTTCAGGGATTTTTTGTCAGTCTTTGCCTAGGAGGCTCCAGTTCTGCAGCCAGCTGATCTCCTTTGCATTTCCTTGTATTAATTTTCATTCAAATGCTCTTTTAAGCTGATAAGCACAACCTCTGCTTCTCCCCTTCTGATGGGCAGCTTATTGCCATGCCCCCAAAAGAATGCCTTTTCTTTCTGATTTAAATCAGCAGGCGTAGAAATGAAATAAACTGGGCTTTAATTAAAGCTGCCACTTATTAGTCCCATGTCCCCGCCATCGTTGCTGACAGATGAAATGGGCGGTATGAGTTATATCAGTGTGAGCTTCCAGCTGCAAAGATACTCAGCTTTAAGTGCATCTAAGCTGCCTCTGTGGGAAAAGGAAGGTGGGATGGAATGGGGTATGCAGGTATATCAGAAATGAAGTCTGTCCTAGAAAAATCTGCTGCCAGGTCCCCCAAGCAGAAGCCAAGACTGGGTCTAGTGTTGCTCCACGCCTTTGAAGGACTGAAAATCCTGAAGTAGTTAAAATATATAATATTATGTAACGTAGCGTTTTGCTTCGATGTGGTTGCTTCCTCCTAGGCTTGAAAGAACTTGCAGATTTTTATTATGTGCTCTGGATTTTACTCTTTATACATTGTCAAGCTTTTCACTTCGTGGCCTAGCAATAGTATTTAGTTCCAAACAGTTTAAAAGCCTCCCTATGTCTCTCATAGGGTGTCTGGAAAATGCCCAGGCGTGAGGGGCAAGCTCAGGCGCGGGGCCCGGGCAGAGCCTCTCGGCGGGAGCGCCCGTGTCATCTGGAGCTGAAGTTTTCTGCTCTCACCGCTGCCCTTTTGAGACCAATTATTTCCGTACAGGAAAGAGAATAATTCCATGTAATAACAATTCTGAGGGCGCTTTTGTAGGGTTTTTTTGCTCACTAAATTGTTTATCCCCTGGAAACCGTTTGTGAAGGCCAAGGGCAGCTCTGTAGGCTACAGCATTTTTGCAAATGGCTCTCAGAAAGACCTTCCTCCTTTTTCTTATCTCACAGTTTTTGCCACCTATTTCTTGCCCATTTTTATGGCCCCAGTCCTGCTGATGGTTGCAGGTAAAGCCAGATGCGCTCTGAACATCCCTGTTGTGCTTTCATGTTCACAGAGCCACTAGTGTCTCAAGCTCCGGGTTGCGGAGCTCTCGAAAGGATAAAGCCACCTCATAAAATTAAAATCCATGCAGTCAATTAGTGGGATTTTTTTTGGTTAGTAATTACCTCTTTTGATTGACACTTTGGCTGGGTTTTTATGGAAGGGGTTTGCTCTGAGGAAAACGGTCTATGCTTTTAATAGCTTGGCACTAAGAAAACCTTGAAATATTTTTTAAAAATAGAAGGTATTTTATTATAGCCTGTAGGAATAGCTACATATATTGGAGCTTTCTTTAAAGAAATAAGTGTCTGGTCTCGTGATCAGAAGCTCTGAACTCAGCTTTAAAGATCTGTTCATGATGAGGAATAGCAGCTCTTTTGCTGCTTGACCTCCAGTCCTTTTCTTTAATATAAACATATATTTACCATGATGAATTTATATTTACAATATAAATCTACTTAGACCGAGAGGATCATGACAGAAATTTCTTATGCCATTAAACACATCCTTTCCTCAACTCTGGTCATCAGCAGCGCCTCCAGGAGCCCATTGTTCACTCCATATCTCAGTGAAGAAATGTTTTCTGTTACATTTTTAAATTTTAAATACTCATTTTCTCTCTTTTAAATACTCATTTTAAATACTCATTTTCTAAAGAAATAGAGGTTCCCAAAGCAAGTTCAGCATGCAAAATCTGTACTGACTGTGTGTTTAATTCTAAGGAGGGTGTGTATTGCAGAGGCCGAGCGTGTGAACATCCCCATCAAAGGGAAGACACCAGCTGACGGAGAGTGGGAGCCTGGGCTATCACATCAAGAGGGAAATTGATGCTGGAAACCAAAATGAGGTAACGTTTGTATCAACAAGCTGGAGGAATTGCAGTGATGCTCAGCTTTTGGACGTGTCTGCCAATGTGCAAGGAGCCCCGGTGCAGATCCACTTAGACCTACAGATTTCAGTGGGTGTTGAGAGAAAGAGCAGGTGAGGAAAAAAGATTATGGTAAAAAGTGCTAGGACTGTGATCTCTGAGAAGTGAAGCCTGTCAGAGAGGGACGGGAGCTGAGAGGTGCGGGCGGCTGCTTGAGAGGACAACGGCCTCGGCGTCCGTGCTCGGTCGCTGCTCTTTCACGTAACAAGATTGCTGGCAAGCAATGAGCGAGTTGAAACTAAATCTGAATTGTAGAGCTCCTCTTCCTCTTTTTAGTATGCTTCCCAAGGACCCAATTAGCTGGCGCATGAAAACAGATGCTTATATATTCACCGTGATTAGTCAGTATTTTGCAGGTGCTAAGCCCACTTCTCTTGGCATGAGTTTCTCCTGCTGCAAAAGAGCAGTTTGTGACCTTGTGGAAGGGAGGCTGTGCCAGCACTTTGCCTTTTTCCCACCTCTCTTTTATCCTGTCACGTGCACACCTGCATGAAAATCAGCTCATTGTGTCTAAAGGCCCTGTGTCTCATGTGCATTCCTGTTTTCTAGGCTAGCAGGTCACCTCGTGCTTAATGATGCCTACAGGACTGTGACTGAGATGCTGCTTAAATAAAGTACCTGGATAAAATGATTCAAGAAATGATGTTACCCACCTGAGACCACTTTGTTTTTGCTGAGTCTTTGTGGTTGAAAGAAGTATCACTAAGGCCAGGATAGGAAAGAAAGAGCAAATCAGCTGCTTACGTTGATGTTTTCATACTGCTGGCCTTGGAGTTTAGAAAATACATACATGTGAACATCAAGCAATACAAAATTGAGCTATAATTGATCACTGGAGTCCATATTTTACTTCTAATCTTTTTTTGGTAGGTATTTCCTTTGACTGACTGCATCTTCCTTGCGTTAAGAGCTCACTCAGTAATGTGCATTTTGGATACCTTTGCTCACACCAAAACGTATTGCTTGCCTAATAGGTTTTATACGTGAGCCTTTTTTTGTGGTTTATACTTCAGCCCACAGCACAAAAGCACTTCTGCGACATGGTTAGAAATCTGGGTCATTGCTACAGGAGAAGCCTTCAGTGCTCTGTGAAGTCATTCTGTGCACGCGTGTGCTCTCTGCAGGTTGAGATACAATCTTAAAACTGCAAGGAGAAATGCCTCAAAAGAAGTTAATTGTGTGAAATATTCTGTCCCCCCAGCAGCTGATATTAAGGAGTGGTAGCATAATTTCTGTAACACCTCCATGGTGATTTTTATAACCCAGATTTTATCTAAGGGTCTGAGGTGTGAGAGAGCTGCTGAAATTTAAGTTTCTTTGGATTAATAAGATATTATGTGAAGCAAGCAGTATTTTCAGCTGTAGATATTTTGGCCTATGGTTCATTAAATGTGCTGTTTGGGGTTAGTTTCCATCATTATTTCTCTTCCTCATTCCTTGCTCTCTCTGTTGTAGGGCTAAGAGAACCACTTCTGTAAATGGAGTGAGAATAAGGAAGTAATGAATATGGGGAAGTGGTTTAATCCTTGAGCAACACAGACTGCAAAAGGAGCCAAAGCCTGAAGAAGATGGAAGACCATATCATTGGTTTGGTTGTGAGATAGAAAGTGTAAGAGTTTCTTTCTGGGAAAAAGTGAAAAATTGCATTTTTTCTTATGGAACTCACTTTTTTCTTTAATTTTTTTCATGATTTCATTGGCTGTTAAAACCAGCATAGTGACCTGCTATATGTCAGATTACACTGTCTTTTTCCAGTCGTCGTAGGGTGTTATCGTAGTAGTACTTTTCATTATCTATTTACTTTAAATATTGTAGGAAAGTGAACCTTGCATTTGCTGTCCCAATTAGCTCTCCTGTTATGGATTACCAGGAAATTTTTTTGTAATTGAATGCTGTGAGTAGACTGTAATACTGTTACTAGCATGACATGAAGTCAGGTCAGAAAGGAACCGTAATTAAATAAAAAGCAGTGTTTTGCAGCTATTTCAGTTTTAAGCAGGAAGGGGGGCAAGATTTTTTCACCTCTTTTATTTTGCTGTCTTTTGCTTTACAGGGAATCTTGAAAATGAGCAGGTTTTTAATTCCAACTTGTGATGTGTGCTTTGGATTGAAATCAAAGCTAGAAATAGTGATGCTTCAGGAGAAACAGAAACGTCAAGCCCCAGGTGTGAGCATAAAACTTTGTGCTGCAGCTTCTAATCAGGTGAGAACTCCAGCCAGAATCGACGGAAATCCTGCCTGTGGGATTTGGGCCTTGGGAAACAAGTTGTGAACAAAAAAGAAATCAAGGAATCAATGCCAAAAAAAAAAAAAAACCCTCAATATATTCCAGAGAACTGTTTCTAAAAAGAGCTGTTCTGAAAATTTTAATGATGGAGTATAACAGATGGCTCCAAAAAATTGCTCCAATGCGATGTAGCAAGAAATACAACGTAAATAGCATGATTTTTGCAGATATGGGAGAAAGGAAAAGATCTTAAGTATTGACATTCTTTTAAGTTTTAGGGTATTAAGAAATAGCATTAAGGACCTTAAGAAATAATATCCCAACATGTTGTCCTACAATTTGCTCTCCTCTTCCATGAAGAATGAAGTGACTTGGGATAAAGAAGTCCCAACTTTGAATTTGCTTTTCAACGCAACCAGAGGAAATAGGCCAAGAAGTCCATGCTCTCTATGCTAAATGATTAATTATTTAGGTGCTTTGAGTTGGAATTAAGAATAGAATAAGTAAAGGTAAGTTCTTCAAGCTCAAGGAAGATAAAACAAGAGGCAAATGTACGTTTGCAAAAGCCATTCCCCTTGCATGCATAAATGAAGAAGTTGTGTGCTCAAGTAGGGGATGAGGCTGGTTTGCCTTCTTTAAGGCATTTGAATTAGGCAGAAGCGTAATGGGTTTTAGAAAATCTGGCCCTAAGTGTTTTTTTTTTTTACGCTGAGACAAGATCATCTAAATGAATAATGCTGTAGAAGAAAGGAGACTTTAATACTGAACGTGAGCAAGGAGCTCTAACAGCTGACAAAAACCGCACCGTGAGGGTGAGATTCGTAGCCATTGGTAAAAGTGCTGTAATATGGGATTGCTGTGGTCATGTTATATACAGACCTCGGTGGATATACACTGGTAGGTAAGACAGAAGTGACAAATTAGAGAGCCGTATGACAAATATGTTTTTATATGTAATGTATAAAATTATATAATGTATGTTTTTGTCTATTTTTTGGGAGGGCATGGCTGGGCACATGTAAATCTCAGCCCTATAAGAAGGTCGTCCAAACTTTCTCCATGTGGAAAAAGCATCTGTAGAAGGGGGAAAGTATTCTTTGACTTGCAGGAAACAATAAAATATCCCAGAGAAAATGTAAGATACAACTGATTGAACGTGTCACCATTTATAATCTATAAACATCCCTTTGGCAAACTTGAAAGATCTCAGTTTATTTGTGACAAGGAGCTGGAGACCAAAAGCTGCTTCGTATATAAATACAGCGGGTTTCATAGCCGCCCGATTTATTGTCTCCTTCGGCGGTGCCAGTTTGCCCACTGAAACAGTACTGCAGCTGTAATAGGAAACCTGTCCCACGCTGGATTTATGGATTTCTAAGGGATATAGTTGGTTTTGTTGTGGGATTCGGCAGTAAATCCCTGCTGCGGGGTGGCGGAGCAGGCAGCAGGTGGGAAGGGACGTGCAGGTGCCCGGGCTTGTGCGACGTGTTCCCAGTGCCCGCGGCACCCAGCGATGCAAAAGGCAACGACAGCGACCTGAATAAAGCAGGTCGGTGGCCAGCACTGGTGACATAAAACCTCAGAGCCAATATTTGTGTCATTTTTATTTTATTTTCTAAATTTCTTCATGCATCAGGCTTGAGTTTTGCACCATGCTGAATCAGGCTCCTGCTTATGCTCCTCGAGCGCTGGCCTGAGCCTGCTATTGATTTTGCTCAGAGCCTCAGCGCATCAGAAAAACCAGGCTGCTTGCGTAGAAACCTGCATATGGTTTATCCATCCACGCTTCGGGGCTGTTTTTGTTTTGCTGTTGGAACAAGATTCTGTTTTCCTCTGCTGCATATGCTCTTTGTGTGCTAACTAGCATGTCTGCTTACTCTGCAAACAGCAGTTTTTCTAATGCACTCGGTCCTGGAGATTCTGTATATTGATACAGGATCTGCCCTCCAGATCCTCTTTAGGGAAGAGAAGGGTGAGGAGTTTGGGTCCTGCATTTTCCAGAAGTTCTCCAGTTACTTTTGTGAACTAAAATTACTCTCTTGTCTCTGCTGACAAATTCCCTCTCCCACTGATATGATTTTTTACCACTAGTCCCTACGTTTGGCGATTCCCTTTCCCCTTTTTGTGCATTAGTGCATTTTGTGCAATCTGACTCACTACTTCCACAAGCTGGAAGGAAGAAGGACTGTCCAGGGATGCTTGTCTTGCCTCTGTATAAACAAAGTCTATATATGATCTCTTAAGGCATCTGCTAGGCCTCTGCCTTTATTAATCCAGTCCAGGAGCAGTTTATTTCAGTAGAACATCGCTTAAACTCAGCCTTAAAAAGACATCTAAAGAGGCACAAGTGTTTTTTGAAATCAAGCACATATGGTTTTGAAACCATGAAAGATGCTACTGATATTATCCGGACACGGGATATGTGTAAAGACCTAGAAACAGACTCCCAAGACAGAAGCAAGGCAATGGGATAGATTATAGGATCAAGATGTGCTTGACAGGTGGAATGCATCTGTCACGGACTGAAAGGAGCTGCTTGGTGAGTGATACATTTCATATTAAAATAGATAAATCAACCACTTGGAAGCAAACTGTGCTCACTGGAAAAGTAGTTTAGCTTCTGCATATGACATAAGGCCTGTTAAACCTGATGTATTAATTTCTGAACCTGATAATCATTGCCTATTTTTTATTTTTTCCAGGATATAAGTCAGAAGTGGATAGATCACTCACAGAATCTGACAATAAACTGTATCTTGTACCACCTTGATAATGTTATACTAGGTTTGCACTGTGCTGTATAGGCCCTACTTTAGTCTATCTATTGATTAATATATTTCCTCTTACAGCATATATGTATCATAATAAATTAGATAATATAACTATAATAAACCTGCTATACCCCGTATGTAACATACTAAATCAAAATTAGCAATTACTAATTGAAATAATATCCCCCTAGAACAGCATTATGTAAATCAAAGACACTTTCTGTTTAAAAAAAAAAAAAATCCATATGTTATTCAAAAGACTAATCCTCTGGCAACTGTAAATGTTTTCCTACTCTGCTCACTTGGCTACGCTGGCTAATGGTAAAAGCCTTGAGGTTAAATACACCGTACAGTAAGTTGGAGCTGCTGTATTGTGGTTTTTGCTGTGTATTTAAGGGTATATACAGGGCTGATCTAAAAGGCTTAGCACCTCCGGGAAGCAGGTGGGACTAAGCCCTTAAAGCTGTCTTTTCCTTCCTGCTTTCGAAGCAGCTTCCCAAGGTATCCCAGCTCTGCCAGGAAAGGCGGTCGGAGGCTGTGGGCAGCTCCAGGGCTTACTTGTCATCTTGGAAGCAGGAGGCTGGATCCACAGGCCAAGGAACTCATCTGAGCGAGGTTATTTACTTGCCAGCAACTTAAAGTTTAATAACTGATGCTTTTTAAGTGATGCAAATGAAAAAAAGTATTTTCCAAGAAGCTGAAATTTGCTGTTAGCTGTGTGTTTTCCCCCCGTGACCGACGTTTCCGTGTGTCTGCACATAAAACAGTATAGAAACGAACGGGAGCGGAGGGATGTGTCTTTAGTGGGTAATAACTCTTGGTTCTTTTCATTTCAGGTGTTTTTCTACAAGCCAACAGAAGTCCAGCTTATCCAAGCTAAGCTAACGTCAGACTGAGAACCGACTGTATTTTTTCCTATAGCATCTGACAAGATAAATGTGAGAGGTCAGTCTAGAAGTGACATAAGATGCAACATTTTCTTTATTTTCTTTCATTACAATTCAGTAATTTTGCTAAGGGCAGAGTTTTATCCTTGGTAGAACTTGAGTTCAATGATATCTAATGCCGTGATGTTGTCCAGCTACCTAGTCATTTGATAGCACTTTTAAATAAAAAGTATTTAAGAAAGATACCACTTTATAAATTTGTTACAATAAATATTGCTACATGCTGCTTCTGAGGCAACTCTGGGGCCATTAATCTACCCCAAACCTAAGTTACACCCACAAAAAAAACTTATTTTACAAAGAAGTAGGCATAATTTATGTCAGCATTAAGCATTATTAGAAATAACCATAACAGGCTTTCCTGATGTGGATGGGGTGAGTGGCAAAATGGATTCAGGTCTTTGTATTTTCTTTTCAGCTTGTTATTATCTGAGGAAAAAAAACACTAATTGCCAGAAGCTAATAGCTAGTGTGTTACTTAGCCTCTTAATTAGCACACTGATTATTATGTGCAGTGATAACCACTAGTTGGAACGTATTTGCTTTTTAAGACTCGGGTGTTTATCTGCCTCCCCGCTCCCTCTTTTTAATGACACCGACACCAGCAGAGTTGCTGGAGAGGGAGCACCAGTAATTTCCCCATGAGGAATGAGGCGCTTTGAGCCTCCTGCACAACGTTACCGAGTTCATTGTGGTGTAAAAGGATAATTTGCTTTTCACCTTTGAACTGCTGCTACCTCCGTGGCACCGGGTCTCGCTCAGTCTGCCGGGGCTGTGTCCAGACACAGAGGCCGGATGGATTTGGGAAATCCTGACGGAAGGAGCAAGATCTTCCTGCACACGTGGTGCCTGAGGAAACGGCTACCCCGGGCTAAGGCTGCTTGCTCCAGGGGAGAAATGAGGGCAACTCCAATGTGCCCGATGCTCCCGGGAGCACCAGTGCTCGAGTCGGGATGAGGAGGCAGCTTTTGGGCTGCAGCCCAGGGTGCTGTAAACCAAAGGAACCCCCCACCTTGTGTGTTAATTAGGCAGAAAATTCTCCAAGGCTGCAGGAACAAGTGGTGGAATGGGGACGGAGCCCTGTGTTGGGCCAGCACATGCTTGGCTTGGCCACCTCCTTTGCTTAAAAAAAAAAAAAAAAAAAAAAAAAGCATTATTGCCATATCCAGGTGTCTCTTGTCTCTCCTGTTGATTGTTCCTGTTGTTGAGTTCACAGGTGTTGCATATGTTGCCCTGGGTTTCCCTCCCTCTGAGCCTTACAAGTGCAAAGAAATATAACAGTGAGGCGGTTACAGCAGCAGGGAGCCTGTCTGAAAGGGTAACTGCTCTACAGGGAAAAGGTATTATGCAAAAGGAGGAAGAAAAATAATTTAAGTGTCTGCCGTTTGCTGGGAAAAAATGAATTGTTATTTATGAGCAATTCTTATTGTTGAATGGGAGTATAAAATACAGTAAGACTGTTTTTATACCTCCTTAGTTGTGTTTTTGCTTTTTGCCCTTCTGGATTGTGCGCAGTCCCTGCGCCTCGGGCCTGAGAGCCAGGGCCTTCTCTGCCTCCCCTAAGGTCTGTTCTTTCCAGGCTGAAAAAATTCTGGTGACTTCAGGGAAACAAGTCAGGCTTTGCAATGCAGATAGAGGCTGCTTGGGCTGTGAAGTTACATTTTCCAAGTCTAAAACTAATGGAATTCTTTGGGTGACCCAAATAAAAATAGCAACGGGAAAGCCCAGGAGCTATGGGATTTCATATGGGAGACAGACTGTGCTGATGCAGAAGCAGCAGAAAGGAGCAAATATCTTGTCATCCAAATCTACATTTTAGCTTGGTGGGTCTCCAGAAGCACCCTTGACCCCCAAAACTTCGACTTTGACTTTTTTCAACTTGCATTTCAAATTAACTTTGGTATTCTGGGCACAGCATGGAGGTAGTTAACATAATAATAATGTTTAATAGGGTCTCCTGGCTTGCTTTGGAGGCTTGACTTTTATGCAAATTCCAAGGCAATACTTACAAGTACAATAAGTATTTACACATGAAGCTAAAAATCTGGCTATAGTTTTCATTTCACAGGCTGCGCTTCAGAACCAAGACGTGATGTTAATGTCTGTAAGAGCCTTATTCTTGGGCTGCCAAGGCAGTTTGGGGATTTTTCTTTTTGTAATAAATTTTAACCGTGTTTGTATTTACTGGGGAAATTTGTAAGGGGGGGGGAAAAAAAAAAAGGTTTTGTAGGCTTTGAATATCAGCTATCCATTTACTCTCAGCCAAAGCAGATGCTGTAACTTGACCTTGCAAACCAACAAATCTTAGTCTTTCTGAAGCTTTTGGGGCGTGTATTTCATTTGGGTTATTCCCACCCCAATGGGGACAAACTCTCACATGAAGAATTAAATTCTAGGCAGATTCCTTTGCTTTTGCTTTCCCAGACAAGTGTTTTATAAGCAGGAGGGAAACACCTGGCCAAGATGTGTGGGCACAGCAGAATTCTGAAAATTCAACCCCCCCGGCTCAGGTGTCTGTTCCAGCTTTTGGAAACCCGCAGTCACCGAAGGCCTTGACCTGCGTTTGCCACACAAGGAGAAATGTGGAAGGGAACTAAGTGGAGACAGGAAAAATGAATTATCCCCTTCATCCCTGAGAAGGGATCATGCTGCTGGGGCCAGGCAGCGCGCGGGAAGCTCACAAAGCCCCTTTTCATTAGGGAAACGAGAGCTTCTTCGTCCCCGGGGCTCCTAATGAGGCACCTTTGGCCACTGACACAAATCCGCGTCTCTGCTGTCAACTTCTATTTGTTTTAAAAATCGACTCGTTCGACCCTTTGGTCTGGCAGCAAAAAGGAGCGGGCAGAACGAAGCCAAACGTGCTGCGGGTTGCAAGGGCTGGGAGAACAGGTACCCCCTGGTGCGGAACAGCAACAGAAACCACAGTCAGAACAGGGATGTGGTGGATATTAATCGGTGCTTCTAGCTATAGCTTCTGCATTACATAGGAAGGGTGTCAGTGGAAGTGCTAGGCTTTCCCAGTACTTATGCCGAATGTGATTTACTGCAGGCTCGTTGATGAGGAATGGTTTAAAATATAAAGGTTTATTTTTCACTATCACTGAAAAATAGTGTCTATTAAGTACCGAATATAAACTCGTGCTGAGGTCAACAACGCTTTTTACAAGCTTCCCTTTGAAGAACAGCCTCATTATGACAATATTCAATGAAGTGACTGTTTGCCAGGGTTTTAGCCCTGCAGGGAATGGTGGTTCTTGTACAAATAACTAAATGTATATGATATATATGTAACTGAAAGGTTTAGCACATAAATAGTTGCTGTGCGTTCTTTCTTGCTTTAAAAGCAACCTTGGTGGAGGAGCAGAGCAGGGCAGCGTCCGGCCTGGGGCCTGCGTGAGGTGTCAGAGGAGTGAGCGAAGCGAGTCAGGGAACTGGGCCAAGATGTCCCCGGTGCCACCGTCCAGCGGCCCAAGCCCCTCGCCCACCTCCTTGCTCAGCTGCTTCTCCAGCAATTCGTATCTTTGGGTTTTGCTCATCCTTTCAGGAGGTAAACAGAGGCCAAGGTAAGTGCTTAGTGTTAGCCAACACTGGGTATCAGGGGAGAGGGGGCTTTAAAAACACCATAACGTGGCTAGAGGAAAAAAATAATGTAAATAAATCATGTCATTGCCTGGAAGGGTCATAGTGGTTGTAGTCATGTAGACCCTTGCTCCTCCTTAAGAGCAGTATGCAAGCCTGCACTCTGCTTTACCAGCAGATTAGCCACTAGCAGGATCACTTTGCTAAGGCGAAGGTGCAGATTCTGGCCTGGATTTCAGTTTCTAAACTTTCTGCCCATTTGGAGTATTTAGCTCAAAGCTGTTGTTCAGACTTGGTAAGTCACAGCTGGGACTGAGAGCAGAAGCTGCAGTACTGGCACCTGCGTTGGGAAACACGGGGATTAAGGGATCTGCAGCCTCAGCTGGGGAGCTGCAAGGTTCATAAAGCAGCAGCTGGGGGAAATGCATGTGCTTGAGAGACCCCTTGTGCAAACAACCTCTCCTAGCTCATGCGCTTAGAAATAATCACCTTTGGCCTTCAGCACTGGTCAGCCTAACTTCTCTTCTTTACTGCTGTCAAGAATGCCATTGAAGCACCCCCGGGAGGACTTTTTGTGAAATTGAGCCTGTGATAGCTAGTACTTTTGCTCATATTAATCATCTCTTTCAACATTTCTTGCTGGATTTTGTGGCTGACCTTGCGACTGTGTTCGGACACGGTCTTAACTCCCAGAATCTGACCATTTATTGTTTTCTTAATTCTGCACTCTAGATTTATCAGGAAGGACCTAATGGGCCTGTCTGCATGCACTTGCTTTTACGCTTTTGTTTTTCAGTTCAGCAAGAGCTGGCTCAAGGTAGGATTTATCGCCGCATGAAATACCTGATTCAGCAGGTGCAGCATCGCACGGTGCCTCCTCCGATAGCTGCTCTGTTTCCTGAATTCATCCCGAAGTTTATAAAGTGTGCTAAGCAAGTTAAGAGACGTGATTGACTGCGGGCTGTTCTGGTCGGAAGCGGCTCGGTGTAAAAGTCGGAGTCAGCGCTCGCGGCCACTTTCACAGCATCTATCAGCACAGTCAAATTTACAAACCATAAAACATAGAGAAGTGCTGAAAACCGTTAGGTGCTTCACTCAGAGTAGCTCCAACATGTTTGCTTTTCACTTTGTTCATGCAGATTTTATTATATTTCATAAGAGAATTTGATTTTATTCCAGTTAAATATATTTGCCTCTGTAGATAACTCCCATCTCTCTACCTTTTTTTAAAGTACCATTGCACCTCGGCAGTGTTCACACAGATAGACCCGAGTCTTGTCAAACTGTCCTGGTCTTACTTCACTGTCACTTAGTAGTTATTGGCTATTGAGGTAGAAACGGAGACTTTATTTTTTAATTCTCTTGATCGCTTGTTTAGGAAGCTACAGTGTGCCCTGCACAAAATGGGCTTCCTAAAGCTTGTAGCACATATAACCTATGGAAGCCCCTGGAATGGATCACTCTCAGGAGGCAACTTTCTACCCAGAAGGTGCTATCAGCGGGACCTCCAGCTCAGATTCAAGTATCTCCAAGTAGGGCAATTAAATAGTGAGTTTTGTTGGTCCCTTAGGATGTGCACGTTATGTGGGAACTTTCCAAATGGCACAGTCCTTGGAAAGCATTTCCCCGTTCTGCATGGAAAGCTGCTCTAGCTAAGGCTGTGTTATAAAGCATGGTCCTGCATGAGTCTGCCAGAAAGGGTTTCTGGAGGAGAATCATTCCTAAACTGCTGCCTTTGGAAGTTTGCTTAGTGACCTACTTGAGTGGCATTGCCCTGTTGTGTTTTGGAATTACAGCTTTGCAAATGCAAGGAAAGACGGGACAAATCCTCAGGAGAGACTGCTAATTGCCTCAGATGGGTACAGTGAGTGGAAGGTGGTCTTGTTCACGTGGGTTTTGTGCTGGGTTCCGGGGCTGTCTTTGGTGCGGGTCTACCCAGCTCACCCACCTTCCATCCCACGTCCGGTGTCTGACTCTCCTAACAGGAAAAGCTGCTCCCTTGAACAAGCCTGTCTTCCTTCCATACATCACCTCCTAAAGCTAAACAGCAGCAGGGAAGGAGGTGAAGCCTTCCCGAAGGGAACGGCGGGCTCTGAGAGCACACAAAATGAGGGCTACCACAAGCAAATCCCCCCAAAATGGGACAAGAAGGTGAGTCAGACTTGCAGCCAGGAGCAGCCTCTGTACGTGCTTTGCTTCTGTAAGAAAGTTTCTGTTACTTTGAACGTGCTTCCAAACTTTCTGGAGCTGATGACGATGCTTTTAATTTGTCCAAAGGAAACCAAGGACCTGAGCTAGGTGTTGGCTCTTAAGAAGATGGAAAATTCAAGCTCTTCCCCGACCTGAACCCCTGATCTCCAAGTAAAGTAGTTCCTTAGCTGAAAGGTAAATGTCAAAAGATGCTGGAATTCAATTATTTCTTATTTCCACCTATCAAGAGGAATTAAGTGAGAGGGATTAAGTGGATAAATGTCAAATAAACCAATACTGAAAACAATATACTTCCTTTCTGCAACCGTAAACAGTTACTGCTGTGTGATTTGGAAACTGTCAATTAGCGCTAACTCCTATTTAAACGAGAAATACAGAACACTTCAGACCGCTGGTGCTGGTAGAAAATGCTCATTTTGTGTTACTAATTGTAGCTAGTAATGGATTGACTTAGGGGGGGAAGAAAAAGAACAATTTGTCCCCCAACTCCTTTTCATTCCCCAGTTACCCTCTCCTCATTTTGTTACTTAAATGTGATGCTCTGTCATGGAGGTTTCTTTACCCCAGTCGATGATAAGTTTATGTACTGAAATAGAAATGTTTGTAGATCTTGTGTCTTCAAACTCCCTAATCTTTCCAGAGATATGATATTTTGCTAGTGTAAATGTCAGATCCCAATTTGGAAATAATTCTTCTGTATTCCTTGTGTTAAATAGATTATTCTGAGAAGCTTCCACATTCTTTTCCAGGAACCTTTCTTCTCATGGTTGGGTATTTAATTCCGTAAGAGAAAATATATAGGACTATGTTATTGCATAAGCAACAGCATCTGCCTTATTAACCCCAGAGGAGAGTTTATTTGGCCAGTTTGATAGAAGTTCCTCTTAACTCATATGGTGTAACACAGTTGAGCCCCTTTCCCTTGAGTTGCAGGGAATCTGCTTCATGTTCTGCTTATCCAAAATTGCTGACTGCTCTAGGGAAGAGCATATAAGAGGATCTCAGGTAGAATAAATTCTCCTTGGTCTAAAGGTTGCTCTTGCTTTATTGACTAGCTTTCCCAAAACATCTATTGGTTTTATGTTCCTGACTTGTGACATATTAAAGTGATTTTGCTGTGGGCAGTTGCTCTGCACTTCAAAATTAAGGCCACTGGGCCTTCAGACCCAGCGTTCTAAAATAAAGGTGCTAGAAGTTAATTGCTTTTTGTATAAAAACACTATGGTTTTGGTTTCTGAGGTACATTTTTTTTACCCAGCACATGCCCCATCCTGTTTATTTTGACCAAATCTCTGCCAAGCTCTGGAACGGCTCAGTAGCACAACAAAGCTACTGCTCTTGTCAGCCTTAGAGCTGTGAAGACTTTTTTCCAAAGCTCTGTTGTCAGTTAATGAAGAATTAAATTATCAGCAAGCTTGTTTTGCACGTTAGTGAAAAAGCAAGTTATAAATTAGCAAAAAAAAGCTCAGAAATGTTTTATTCCTGAAAGTTGCAAATACCACAACCTGCTACAGTGCAGATGAGAAAGTTGTAGCTTGAGTTAGAGAGGGAAAGGAGTCCTTCCAGCTTTGCAGTGAGCTGGAGGGATATTCTTGGGGAAAGGAAGATGAATCTGGGGAGTGCATGAAAGACTGGAGGCCTGAATCATTACTGACACGTAGCTCACCCAGAACAACTTGAATTTGGGGGTTAGGGATGAAGTAGACAAGTCCACTAGCTCTGGGAGCTTCTGATTGAAACCACACTGGTATTTGTGGTGCTGCATGTGTGGGTAGAAGGTCTTTGTACATTTTTCCCCTTCCAGAATTAGGCACCAGAGAGGCTGAACTGCTTCTAGTCCTGTCACGGACCTGCTAAAAGCAAAAAGCACCAAGAAAGGAAGAAGCACCAAGAGGCACCCCGATGTGGATGCAGCTCCAACACAGAGGTAACAGCAGGGTTTTGAAGGTCTCAGGTTTTAGCATTGTATATTTGTTTTCAATTCCCTTTACTCTTTTAGGCCTCTTCTTCTTCCCCTCATACTGTAAATCAAATAAGACATATCAAAACCTCTAAAGGTTTCCAGATGTTTCTATTATTAGGTTATTGGGAGGCAATAACTTTCAAAGGGCAGAAGGGTTTTGGCTGCCTAGTGAATTTAGTCAAAACAGATGGGAGTGAAATGGGGGGGACTTGTGCTGAGGACCAGCAGATACCTGGGGTGTTTGTGCAGAGCTGGAGGCTGGGAAGCTGGAGGAGAAGCAGCACTTTGAAGCTGAACCAGCTGAATGCTCCTATATAACATGACAAAGATGCTGCCAAGAGATTTTGGCGCAGGGTAAAGAACATGGATATTGGAAAGAAATAAAGATGGTAGACAAAAATTACCCATTACTTCCCGGCAGAGGCAGGTTGTCTTCCATGAGAATATGAGAAGAACATAGCACTTTGACTTTATGTCACCTTAAAGTGTTTTAGAGTCAAGCTCAGAGGCTGATGGATGTGAGAAAAGCAGCCAGGCTGAGCTGGAAGCAACAGACTCCCGGCTTCTTCCTCGGCTGGGCTTTGCAGCTGCCTCAGTGCATCCTCTTGGCCGTTGGAATTACTGAGACCTTCCTGGAGAAAGACCTATTCGGTCCCACTTATAACTCGAAATGCAAGTGAAACCTCAAGAAATCTGCTTGTTGTTTTCACCAATCAAAAGCAAGGGCATGGTGACTGAACTACCACTTGCACAGACGAAAAAAAAAAAAATATATATATATATTTAGATGGATTTTTTTATGTATCTTCAAACTTGTTTTTATCTTCCACTCTTAGTGAAGGAATCTAAATAAGTAATTAAAATGAGGACTTCACATGTGCCCTACTCCATTTCTCTGGCAAAACTTGAAGTGCTTTTGTTGTTCAAAGTCCCATTTTTAGGCCAATTAATAGTTGGCCTTATGTAGCCTTTGCATTTGGCAAATGCCTGAGGCCATTAGAAAGCGGAGGAGGAGAGAAACAGCTGTGTTCAGTTACCTGAAAACTCTTAATTCTTAATAAATGAAGTGGGGTTTACAATGGCTCATGTTTTCTGTTTAAGGAGAAGGTTTCAAAATTGAGAAGCTTAAGGCTGCAGAAAGATTAGCCTCGTCTAAGACGTTGTACCAGGCCCGTGTTGCTTTGAGGTGCTGCATGTCCGACCTGTGAAGAGCCTGTGCGGTCTCCTGGTGTTGCAATAAGGTATTGCTGAAAGCAAGACGCACCCACCTGTTTCCTGGTTTTCTTTAATTAATCTTCTGTCAAAGTTTCATAACCTCACTCCACAAGTACTCACTATCTATCACAAGCACTGAGTTTGGTAGCCTGCTGTTAGTTTGAGCTGGTATTTTTTCTTATTTAAAAAGCCTCCCTGGTCACCTGAACTCACTCTGTGTTCTTGGTAGCTGAGGGCATCGTGGAGACCACTGAAACAGCTGCTGGAAATACGATTGACTAACAAAATTTTGCAAAGAGATTGCATCATGTCGTGTGATTTCTTAGTCTCCCAAGATGAATCAAATCTCTTTGTGTCTATTGTAACCATAGAAATATATGGAGAAATGTGACTGCCCCAAAATCTAACAAATTATTTGGAGACTGAAAGTATTTCCATATCTGCAAGGTTTATGCAGCTCCAGAACATTAATTTGCAAGCTAGAGACTTGTGTTTCAGGAGCACCTGCAGGACCTTCACCTTGGCCAGGCTTGACTCTGGCTACTCATTTAATAGCAGTATAAAATCAAATCAAGCCCTAACTTAAGCAATTGAGTTTTGTTCACTAAAATTTATGAAGGATAGAAATTTCAGTTACACCTGTTTATTTGAAGATGATGAAATTTCAGTCGTTAAATATAAGTACTCAGAGGGAAGCTTGTGCGCTCAGCCAGCGAGAGAGAAGCGATATGGCCCGTGAGCAGCAGCTCGACTTCCAAATATTCACAGCTTGTAAGGTAAAACTTGGGAAGTTTAATTGACCAGGAATAATTTGAGGACGTAGTGATCTGTGCGTGCTCATTGGCAGCGTGCGCCCACGCTGATTTACTGGAAATTATTTATTCTGCTTTAGAAATGATAGGATGCCTGCAATGGGGTGGTTGGTTTTTGAAAATCTGTAACTTATTCGTTAGCAGTTCATGCTTCTCAGCTGCAGGAGCAGCAATTAAGAACTCATTTTCCTGCAATTTCCTCCCACCATTTCTCTTCCAAGTTAAGTTCTTAAAACACCCAACCTGGGCAGCAATGAGCACATCCATCCTGTTACAGCCATGTGCTGGAAAGGCGAAGATTAACCAGGGGTCCGTGATCCCTTTTGCTTCTGTGATTCTCAAGTTCAGAGCAGAATTAACGTGTTGTTGTTCCCTGCTTAGACCAGGGAACGAAGTGCCTGTTTTTCTTCCTCTACTGCCAGTGAATATTTACTGTAGTTTTTCCTTTAGAGAAAGGAATCCCTTATCCCTTTGGCAAGCGTGGGGAGTTTGGCTCATGCGACTTGTGTCTTTTTTGTGCGCTTGCTAAGGTTGCCAGTCTCTCAAAATGTCAGGCAAGAAACAGGACCCAATGGGGAGATGATCCTTTTTCTTCCCCCTCAGCTCCAAACGTTGGAGGTTCTGTGTTCCAGGATGTAAAGAGTTGGCTAAATAAGAGTCAAGAGGAAGAGTAAAGTGAATAGAACATAGGAGATAAGTAAAGTTTCTGTTCTGTTTGTAAATTTAAACCTTGTCCTCACTGTAAAATTTGCATCTTTTATAGCTGGAGGAAGTAATGGCACCTGGAGCAGCCTGTCCCAGTTTGGAGAGCCCATACAAAATCCTTCAGTGCACGTAACCATCCTTCTGTCTTGGTGTCCAGATTTCCACTTTCCTAAGTCTTTTACCTTAATCTCCAACTCCTCTGGATAGTTTTGGTAACCCACCTGGGCTGGAGGGGCCATCGCGTTGGAGGGCTCTCTTGTTTGCAGAGTGGGCACCCTAAATCCTCTAATGGCACAAATGGAGCCATCCTTACCAGCCTTCGCCTCAGGACCAGGTATAAGTATAGCTAATATAAAGATATAAATTAACCAGAAAACAGTTCCAGAGTCCAGTGAAACTTCTTGCTTGAAAAATGGCACATCCAGGCTCTGAGATTTAAGTTTTAGAGAAGGGCATCAGTGACAGATGGAAAGGTTCTTTCTGTTCTTTTGTTTGTTATTTTCCTCTGTAAATTCTAGACCTCAGTGGCTACAGGTGAAGTAGGATTACAGAGACACCCTTCCCTGCCCTCGGGATTGAGAAGGGCTGAGTGCTGCACACGCGGTGGTGACAGCGTTCTATGAGTGTCTCCCTGTGCGCTGGTACCTTGGTTTCCATGGCTACTGCAGGTTTGTCACACAAACTGACCGGGGCGATTCGGAACCGCAGCCCGTACATGGCAGCTTCGTGACCCTGCTTCTCCCCCAGCTGCAACTAATAAATGTATTTTAGCCTTACAGCATCTGGGAGTGTTTTGCAGAAGGGTTCCAGGATAGAGCTCTGGTAGACCCTAAAAGCAGGTAGAATAGGTAAAAAACAAAACAACAACAAAAACAATTGAGGCCAGTTGCAATCCAAGTGTCTCCAAACACTTCTGAGCCCAAGGAGAGAGCACTTGGGAATGGGCTATCCCAAAGTCTCCATGGGAGCCGGGTCTAAAGAAGTGGTGGAGCAGGATGCAACTGGGCTAGCACAAGATACAGAACCAAAAATGAGGGGGAGAAGATTCTTGAACCGGCAGCTCCCTTCTCTGCACTGGTTTAGCCCAACCTGACTACTAGGCAATCTGCTGCTCATCACTTATGTGGAGTGGAAGATTTACTGAAACGGGCAATTCCTGTAGTGTTTTAAAGGTATCCTGTTGTAGCCAGTCACACAAAATTGCACGGGGTGGTGAGCACAGAAGTAGATCTTCCCTCTGGTAGTGAAGTCATGCTGTCGTAAAGCCCCAAATCACTGTGTCCCCCACTGCCCGTGCGTTAGGCCTGGCACAATCAGGCAGCCAAGGAATGTGTTGATCTGGTGATAATCAAATTGGTCGAGTGTGGTATTACATTTGAGGGTGTTATTGCAGTTATTAAATAGTTTTCCCTGGCTTTATTAAAAAAAAATATGTATTTTTTAATATCATTTTGCATCATGCCAGCATGAAAAAAGAGTTCATGAGGATTTTTAAAAGATCTGTTAT
>VZSV01000005.1:275975-288428 GCA_013398735.1 Nothocercus julius
AAAAAAAAAAAAAAAACATGGAATAGATTAAGTAAAATGAATGGAGTGTTGAGAGAGGATCCCAAATCTGTTTTGGCTAATGCACACAGCATTAATTCTGCAGAACTGTTGTTTTCACACCCTGCTAAGTGAAACTTTTTTGCTCCTTCAAATAACCACACTTCCATGGAAAAGCTGCTTTTAGGTTTTCATCTCTTACCAAGCTGGAATTGAAGGGGAATGACCATCAAGGATGGCTTCAAAGATAAGTAATTCCAGCATCTGAACAAATTTCACTCTGCTCTGTGATGCCACATAGCATCTTTACAACTGTGTCCAAGACGGCTGAAGATTTTATTACCAGATAAGACTCAATCTACGCTACACGTTTTGGGATACTAGTGTTTTTTCCCTCACAGTATTTCTGTGTGTCTTTGCACTATTGAGTACTTGAATATTTATTTTAAGGGAAAGTTTAGTTTTGACTCAGATTATACAATATCCTGTATATTATGTAATTGCAGTTTCACATCTCTTTAGGATTTTTCCTGTGGCCTTTTTGATGATGCTGTTTGGCTTTTGACTGAATTCTGTGTGCTCTGACCAAATGTGTTGCGACAGAACATTACCATGGACGGTTACTAGCGGTTTGAGAATATGTAACGTCGACTTAAGTTTAGCGAAGCAAGGATATCAGTTTCGTGTTGCCCAAGATTGACAGAATTGCCAGATTTATTCACTGTCTTGATTGCTTCTTGCCCTACTAATGTATTTAGTGAATTTGTCCTCTAGGTTTAATGGAGGACAGTGCTAGCAATCTGGAAAATCTGGCAACGTTACTCACTGTAAAATGCCTATTTGCATATATTAAATATGCCTTGCTAAATTCTAACAACTCGGCATCGCTGAGCATCCCAAAAGGAGCGAACGTCTCGGGTACTCGGCCTGCCTTTGCTTTTGGCTATGTTAATTCATGCAGCTGAGTCAGCTAAAAAGAAAATAGATCCAGATGTTTACTGCAAAGCACTAAGTTCTTTGGATGTGGGCACTTACCAGCTCCCAGTCTTTTAGATTGTAGGGATTTTTATGCATGTTGTCCTTAACTCGATACTCAGTCACGTTTCTGTAGGGCTTACAAGACCTTGTTCATCAAAGGTAATTTTAAATGCAACAAGACTTGCTGTTTCATGTGGAAGACATTTGATATATCACTAAATACTCTGGTTGCTATTGTGTTCATATTTGCTCTTTTTCTTCCTTTAAAAGGCAGTGTGTCTTCAGGAATTTCCCTTGGAATCAGGTTGCTTAATAGCTTAAAGACTTTAAAATAGTTTGGATCTGTCTTGTTCTCCTGCGTCATTTTGTGCTTTCTGTTAAGCAGTAATAAAGCAAAAGTGAAACACTTTTTTTTTTTCAAATGTCCAGCCTTTAACTTTAAATCCTTCAGGTTAGACTCCATTAATCTCTGGATTTCAGCATCAAACATTAGAATATTGAACTGTAATGTGGAGCATCGCGCTCTCTACCTTTTCCTACTTGAAAAAAATCCAGAACCAGAAAACTTCTTGTTTTGTTTATCACTGTGTTTGTGTATCGCGGTTGGACTCAATGATCTTGAAGGTCTTTTCCAACTATAATGATTCTATGATCTAATGTCTTAGATCTTAGATGAGGCCTCTTTTGTTGTCATATTTTCCAGGTTTCCTTGCTCAGCATGATAATGTCAGCTGCTCCTGGATTTAGATACAAGAGGGGATTAGCACGTGCACATCGCTGTCTTTCAGAAGGTACAACTTATATTTATCTTCCTCCTGCTGCTTGGTCCATCTATTGATTTCCAGCTGCTGCCTTTTTACCTAAGCCCTGCAGCCGAGGGGGATTTTAGTCAAATAAAAGGTCCACATCTGTTCCTCATGAATGTCTAAAGTCTTCAAATCTCTTTCAGAAGAATGAGAGGTTGCCGCTCAATGCTGGAGTCAAGATCATCTTGCCCAATCCCACCCATCCAGCTTTGATTTTCTGTATTGTGGTTGTTAAATAAGGATGGCACCCCTGGACAAACTGTTTTCTAGGTAGATCCCATCAGCTAGTCCGGGTCACCAACAGCTCAGACCTTGTCCATCTGACACTGATGGGCTTTGCCTTCCTTTAGGGCCTTTTGTTCCAGATGCTGTAGGACCAGTGCAGATCTCTCCTGGAAGCTGCAGCCATCTCAGCTGGAGCACTAGTTGTGTCCAGTGTCCTTCCATCGCTGCATCCTCTTCCCCAAGACTGGGGAAAGACCAACTCCACCATGGATTCTCAAACTGTGAAGAAGAAATTATGTGCTGAGCTAGCTCCAGCACACAGCAAATATCCTTTGGAAAATATCGGCTGGAGTCACTATGATTGAGTATCATTGTTACTTTGAGCTCTGTGTAATTGTTTGTGTCTTTGAGCTGCTTTTTATGGCTTGGTTTTACTACCAGGTGCACCAAATTGCATGAGATGTGTGATTCTTTAGTTGACTTACTCTCACAGCTAGTTTAGATTCTGGACGTGCCAAATGCTAAGCATCCACTTTTTTTATGTAATTCTGTTTGGTGGGTTTTCAGGAGCCAGTGCTAGTGTATATATTTAGCACTAATTAAGTAAGGATTATGAATAAATTTATTTGTATCAATCAGAGAAAAGTTGCTCAGAGCACTTCTTATGCTCTTCTTTTTCATTAAGACTGTGGCCTGAACAAAACAAACTGTTTGTGGGAATGTGTAGACTCTGAATAAGAATTTGTTGGATCCAGCTCTGATTAAAACAAAAGGGTTGGATCCACCTCCTGAGCAATGAGGTGCTGGGATTTAAGATGAAAGTCTCATGCGTAACATCCTCTTCAAGACCCAGCAGACCAGGAACTTGAATATGGATTCTGTGCACTTGAAATACAGGTTGTAATCATACTAGGACTGCTGGAGAGACGCTGGCCTTCTGTAAGCTTATATTGCATGGACGATTTGGGCAGGATTTGCATTTTTCCTAAAGTAGATGGAGGAAAAATATTCCCAAATCTCAAGCATTTGTGGAGCAGGAAGCGTATTCCTGCCCTGCTCTAGTGCAGGCTGTTTTAGAGTGGGTAAATGCACAGATATTTCAAAGGTATTTGCAAACTCTGAAATACAAAGCCTTATTTTTCTGGATCTTTTTGTAATGTCCCTACCCAAAACATCTTTTCCAGAGCTTTTAATGAAAGCCTTGGCTTGTTACTGCAGCAAAAACAACAAATCTTGTGAAGTAGTATAAAAAATCACCTCTGACAAGCTCTGGGAAACATGTTGAAAGGTTAATTGTACGTTCTACGTTCAAATGTAGCCCTATTGATTAGGATTGATTTGGAACATATTTTAAAAGAAGATTTTTCTATGCTTCCAAGCTTGATAGCCCAGACATTGCCCAAGGCAGTGCTGCAACCTGCATTCTCTGATCTGCTTTCAAAAATCAGTGGTTCTGGACTCCATTCATCAGCGTCAAGTCGTTAAGAAAACTAACAAGTTAATGTTGGTTTGTACCAAATAAAAAAGGCACATCCAGGATTACATTCCTAGAAGGTATTTCTGATCTTACTTTGGCAAGACTCTGTGTTTTTTAATAGCTCCATATCATGTTTTAGCCTTAAGGCTGTGACATAAGGAATACAATTTAATAGTACTTTTTTTGCTCTATTTGCTAAATTGCTAACACCATACTTTAAAAATATTACTGTAATAACTGACATCCATATACTAAGTGAATAGAGCATGTTTATCTTGAAATAGTATTTAGACACCTCATCTTTATTTTGCATCGTTCATGATGGAAGCAAGTTCAAATTTTATTTCTTGCCTCTTTTCTCAAATTCACGGATTCACCACAGGAAATAACGCTAACCACTTCCTCCGAAGAGGAAGCTTCCCTGCGGAGATAAAAACCTTCGTTGCTGTGCAGGCTGGTCCTGGAAGCAGGCACAGGGAGGTATTCCTGATGGAGAAGACCAACCAAGAAATGTTTCTTCCAGATGCTGGGCCAACTATTTGCTAAGTATGTCAGATCCTCCTAAGACGGACACCATCGCGTTCATCACAGCTGATAAATATCCCCAATTTCCCCCCAATAAATATAGCTTCTTTCTCAAGGCGTCTCCTAAGCAAGGATGGGCTGCTGAACTCCAGCATGATCCAAAGTTGCTGTCTTCTAGGGTAGTCATGAATATTAAAGCACCCTCTCAAATGATTACATGGAAGTTGCCCGCCCGTGCTGGGTAAATGAGTTTTTCCTCTGCGTTCAGAGCTTTGGGGTGAGATAGATTTGTAGCTCTGTTTTGGTTTTGTTAGTACTGAAGAATCAACGCAGGGCAGCGAGCAAGCTGAATAGTCATCTGTCTGTATCCGACAGAACTGTCGGCTATATCTTAATCAGCAGTGAGATCGGGGTGTGAGGAAAGGCTTTTTCAGCCCAGCTCATCCTCTCTGTTGCGAGGATGGAGGAGCAGTGTGGGTGCTGGCACACAGCTCGCTTGGAGCAACAGCTCTTTGGGGTAGTTGTTGCTCCTCTGCTCGTCCAGACCCAATTCCTAGACCCAGTTTGCAAAATGAAAGAACAAATTCTGCTTCATTTTTATATAGATTCCTTAACAGCCACCTGAGATTAGTACAGTATAAAATTTTAACTCATTTTGTTTAGCTTCATTTTACAGGAAGGGTTTTTTTTTTTCTCTCTCTCTCTCTCTCTCCTCTATAGCACAATATACTTTGGTAAAAGCAATTTTATTCTTTTATCAGCAGCAGCTTGGGATGGGCATAGTATTTACGAACGATGCCATGAACAAGTTAATGCAAGTCATCCAAATGAGAACCAATACAATTTTATACCCTGCCAAACCATTGTATATTGTATAAATGCCACGTTTTACAGTCAATTTGAGAAATGTTATAGAGACCTTAAAACATTAGTGCTCTATTTTTCATATTGTTCAAGGATTCGCTAGTACCACGAATCCAACAATACAGCCTTTGGAGTAAGAAGAGAAAAAAATAAACATAATAGGTTTTAGAAACCTAAGTGAGTTTGAAAAGCTTTTCTGAACTTCATAATACTATCATTTTTTTTACAGATCTTGTCTAAAATTGAAAGCCTGTATGAATGCAAAGACGCAATCTGTGCCTTCTCCCGGTATAGAAACACAATTCCTTGGGGCACGTGAATGAGCCATTATAAAATAAATCATAATGGTAAATCCAAGGGGGATTTAATTGGTAAATCCCAGGGGGATTTACTGGCCACCCCCTTCCTGATGGCTGGGAACAACCAGGTGAGTTAGTGCAGCTTCTCAACAGCTTATGCGCTATCACCGGCTGATTTTTGACCGACTTATCTACATTTGATGATATTTCTAAATTATTTGCAAGGTTTCCCAGCTGTATGTGGATACAAACAGTCTCTGATCCAGCTGTATTGAGAACATGAAGAATCTCTTTTTCTTTCCCAACTGAAAAAAAAAAATATATATATATATATAGATATAGATATATAGATAGAGTGTGCTTGGGATAAAAAATGAGCATGAGTTTTCCCTTGAAAAGAAGATCAGGAATTGCAGTAGTAATCCCCAAGTCTCTCCTCCTTTGGTCTCTGGAAGTAACCAAGGAACATCTTGGGAAAAAACAAACGGACGTTGTGTCATATCGGCAAATATTTGCCTTGCAGGTGATGGAGGATTTGCAGGAACTCAAAGTAATGACTTTTTCTGTTCCTTTCAATGTTTTTGCAAGGAAAAAAAATGTTTTCAGGGCATCGTGTGTCTGCTCCGAACTACTCACAATGGTGTTTGACCTTCCTGAGTGGAAAAGTTGGCCCAGGTAGTGCTGGCAATATCCCAGCGGTGACTTCTTACGGGCTTTTTTTCCTAAGGAACGCAAGGATTTGGGTTGTATTGAAGCTGCTACCAGAGGACCTGCGTTGGGTGGCTGAGCTGGGCAGCCCCCCTGGTCCCGGCGGAGGTTTGAGACACCCAGCGGGACTGACGGGGCCCTGTGGGGGTCCCCATGGGGACGGAGGTGCCCCCAGCGCGGCGGCGCCTTCCGGAACGTTCTGTGTGGCCGCGGACGCTCCCTCAGCGACGGCCCAGGCGCTGTGGCCGCCCCCCTCTCGTGCCCGTCCAGCGGCTGCGGCATCTGGAGGCCACATCCGCGAGGAAAAGCGGGAGCCGGAGGCCAACAGGTAGGTGGATTCCATGTTGTGGTGCGGATGCTTCCTTTTGGTGCCAGGCATGAGGTGGTTAGTGGAATTTAGTGTAAGGGAGATGGTTTAAAAATCATGAGGGGTGATCAAAAAAATCAAGGGTGTGATGGTCGGCGCCATTTCCCGTTGCCTGCCTTTTTTTCCAAAGAAAAACAGTGCATACAAATGACGTGAGTTGAACGGGTTTGGTTCCTCGCTGGCTGGGTCACGCTAGTGCCGCGCGTTAGAGGTGGAGGAGGGTCTACACGCGGCTCCACCATCCAGCGCTCGCTCCTCGCTTAGCGAGTGCCCTCTGCGACCCGAGCGCGGCTTCGGATCCCGCCGGTAACACTGAGCGCCAGTTGCGCGTCGGAGAGGAAACAGCCTGGCTGGCAGCAGCCGAGACGCATCCGCAAAGCGAGAGGTTATAAACCCTAAGGGAGGTGCTGACACAGCCAAAGGAGGTGGTACTCGAGCTCGGCGCAGAGGGAACGACGTCGTGCTGTGGCCTGGCCGCTCGTGCTACTGGCGCCGGGAATTACGGTGATCCGTGAGAGGCTCCGCCGGCCTGGGCGCTCTCCCTCTTGGGGGTTTGGCACCCTCTGCTGTCCACATTTTGAAGCAAAAACAAAAATCTCAGTCTACGGGCGATGTGAAAACAGCAGCGGAATCTCCAAATCATCAACCTGAGAACCACACGAACGCAGATGTGCGAGGGGACACAAGGAGACCGGGGCGCAAAGAGACTTTTACTGCCGTGGTGGCATCTCTGCGTGATTGTCGCGGGATTAAAATAGCCTTCTTGTGTTGCTAGTTGCACCTGGCATTGACCTTATAAATCTCTAAGTGCTGCGTAATTCCTTACTGGCGCACCCAGTTTAGGTGTTTGGTCGCCTAAAAATGAAGGAAGTGATGGTGAAGCAGCTCCCATTGGTGCTGCCGCTAGCTCATACAGCGAAATCTAAAGCGCGCTAAAAACAAGTGGGTTCGTACCTAACATCTGGCGTGATTATTCTTGCTACACGAGCATCTTGTGCTGCAGCTGATAGTGTTGAAAATTGTATAGGGCACCTTATGCATGTTTTAGCTCTTTAGCTAGATGTTTACTCACTCTGGGTTATTTTGGAAACAATTAGCAAATGCTGTTTGTGACAGGGAGACGCGGAGCATGGCTCCTGTAACGGGAACACAAAACAGCACCTGGCTCTGCAGCAGCGGGATTTAAACCTGAGCCCTTGGAAGACAGGGTGACCTTTTCTAATGCATAACTACCTCCACTGAATATCTCATATATTTGATTGACAAGGTGAAGAATATTCTGCAGAGTAGGCATAGCAGCCTGTAGGAAACAGCCTTTGTTGTTTATGTGTTTTGGGTTTTTTGGGGTGTGCATTTCCTTGCTGTACTCAAAATAAGAACATAAATTTATCAGCTGTATCTGCAGGACGAGCAATGCCAGTTTTTCCTTAATAGGATACTGGGAAATCAAGACGGAGGTTCCTGGTAGATGTCCCTCAATGGCTGATGCAGCCACTGTTGACTTGACAGGATGATGGCAAAGTACCCTTCTTGTGTGCGTGCAGAGATTGCTAAATCCCTGTGCAAAAAAAAGCATGTAATCCAAAGCAATAAATATGTGTGACTCCAAATATTCATACTTTATTTTTTTCCTGTTATAAGATAAATTGATTCGAAGGAATTTTTCCTTTGAAAATAGCTTTGGTTTTGTGTTGCAACAACCTTGATCACCTAAATAGACTCTAGCTCTTCATATTGAATCTCAATGGGAAATAAAAAGGGGGTGTAGCAGAAAGCAGCATTGGCAGGATCTGAAGAGAGTTTTGCAAAACAAATGCAGGGCTTTGGATAGAGGTAACTGAAAACTGTCTTTACATTAGCCCTTTCTGCAAATGCAGTGAAATAAGAAAAAGAAGAAAACATAGAAAACCTGAGAGATCCCTTAGTCCAGCATATATCTGAAAAATGACAAGAAATGTTATTTTAAAAAGGGCACAGAATAAGGTAGGAAGTGTAACGATGGGGGAAAGCAAGACTGAAAAAAACTAATGCTTTAAGAGATTAGCAGTGAGGGGAAGCCACGCTGCCCAGTGCTGCCTGCACACAGGGCAGGCTGGTGCAGAGCTGTATATCCAACCACAGATTGGTTTCCCCACGCAGCAACCTAGACATTGTTTCTATTGATTTATTTTGCTATCTTCCCACTGCAGTGAGAGGATGACAAAAGAACCACCTGTGGGTATCCTAATATATCTAATGCTGTGGATTTTCAGGTTGAATAAAAACTATAAATCTTTCTGGACACAAAGGGGAAACCTTGAGGTAAGTTAATCTGGAGACTAAAAAGTGTGATTTAAGAATACTGGGTTTATTAGAACGGATCTGCCTGGCTCTCCCAGTTTACTTTTCTCTCTCCAGAGAAGGATCCTAATGGATGGCACACAGAAGACGGACTAACTCCCCAAAAGCCAGCTCTCCAGTGACCCTTTCAAGGGAAGGGCCTGCTTTCTCCCTGTGCAGCAGCAGCAGTTGTGTTACACCTGCGTTAAATATGTTTTAAGTGCTCCTAAATTAGAAGGCATTTCTTAAAGGACCCAGATGCCATAGAGCTGCCCGTGGCTGTGCTCATTATTGTATCTCTTGCGGGAAGCACCTCGTAGGGCTCCGTTTCTTCCCTACAGCAGCACATTTATACTTGTCAGAGAGCTTTCTGTTAAAGAAGAAAATGCATAAACATGTAAAACTGTTTAATTGCTAAATATATTCACAAACTGCTGCCCTAAGTGTCTTGTCAAGGAAGGCGAAGAGGCTGGCTCACAAGAAAAAGAGTTTCCTTTCTCCATGAGGAACCCTTATGCTAACATAAAGTTCCTTGGCTTAAAGCAGTAATTTTACACTCTATTAAGTTTTCTACTGACAAAAACTTCCAGAAAAGAAGGCGCCTCTGAGACTCTGTTACTCTGCGTTTCCCTAAACAGGTAGAGTGCAGGCTACGACTGAGGACATTTTCTACACGTGGAGCTTTGCTGACCTACCTGAGACCTGCCCTCTCCTCAGAGGGGCACCTGAAGAGGTTAGTTCTTGGGGGGTTTATTTATTTATTTATTTTATTTTCAACTCCTGATTTCTGTGATTAGATTTTAACTCTGACCTCAGGAATTTGAGGCATTTGGCTTACCCCGGTCTCAGATTTTTGGTAATGAGGCTGCAAGGGGTGTGTGTGTGTGTGTGTGTGTGTGTGTATATATATATATATATAATATATATATGAGCACTGTTTGTGTAGCTTTGGAATGCAATTTCATATGGTCTGGCATGTTAATATTATACTTATGATCGTTTAGATTGCTTAAAGGAATATAAGTAAAAATTCAGTATATCTGTTTTAATCTGTGCTCCTGAAAATCTAAATGATAACAGTACTGGCTGCTTGTGGAGAGTGAGGGCAATAATACATGTGTAGCAAATTCAGCCCTGCCTCCTCCTCAGGCTCAGGAAGAAAAAATCAAAAAAAGTCAAGATGTAAGAGCTCAGGAATGGTTCAAAGGAAGTCAATAAAAGAGAAAAGCTAGGAACTGACACTCGCCAACCAGGAACGGGATTCTTAAAGCTTCAAATTCAATAAACCCACAAACCAAAAGAAATTAAGCAGGCTTTGCTGCTTCCTGATGGCATGCTCTGGTGTTTTAACAAGATTCATAGATATTAAAAAGTAATGGTATAAATAGGTTATCTAAAGTCAATAATAATTTGTTGCCAGATTCTACATAGCAACAACGTGCTTAAGTGTCCATTTACTTTGCTCAGAAATAAATATTCCTGAGCAGCTCTATGTGCTAGTTGGAAGAGAATCAGTTTTCACCACTGGCAAAGGGATAGGCTGTTATCTCAAGCCACATGGTTCATTGATTTATCAGTGCTGGTGTAAACACAGAAATTTATAGGGATGCTGTCAAGATCATTTATTTGATAGCTTTTTTTGGAAGAGGGATGGTAGTACTTTCCTGGTTAAGAATGAGAGGGACTTTCTGAGTATTTGGACCTTATTAGTTGTCTCCATTTGACGTTTCTGGTTGGCAGAGTTTGTTTATTTGTACAAAAGTATTCAATGACACAGGGAGATTGTTATTGGTAGCTTAATTATTGTTTTGATCAGAATTTCTGTATGGATGGTAGTACTTTTAATAAGATAATCATACTTTTTCATCTGTTAATGAGACTTTGGAGTATTCCCAGCACAGTTTTAAATCTTGGTGGTTTTCCCACTCTCGGTTTAATTTCTGCGGTTTGTTTAGTTTGCAGGACGAAACTAGATGGGCCACTTTAACATGGGTCATCTGTGCTAGGGCAGGGCTGGCTTGGACTTTCCAAAACTGCATAAACAATTCTAATATTGGATGAAAAAAAATACCCTTAAGCTGAAATAAATAGGTACCGGTGCTTACATAAATTACAATATTATATGTTTTCAAATAATCTCATCATGGAATCTAAGTTTTATCAAAAAAAAAAGTTGTTTGCCTTTCTTTCCTATCCATATCAGTCCAAAATTATAGTTATGAAATCTCTCTCTCTATTCTAGAGTGTTCCTATTCTCTTGATGACCTGGAAAATGTGCATATTAACGCATATTCCTTCCCTGCATTTACTCTTGTGCTACCACTCACAACTTATGGACTGAACATCTCACAAAAAAATAGAGGAATTATAAACTTCATATGAAGTCCAAAGCAACCAATACAGCTCAGGAAAATCCTATTGTGCTTAATCAGTCTATAATTAAAACCAAATTGAGAAAGCAAACTCTATGAGTTAATGAAAAATAATGAGTTAATGAAAAATACAATCTGATTATAATACTAAAATCCAGATCTGCCCAGCTACTCTAGAAAGCCTGATTTTGTGATAAAACCAATTTAAAAAAAATACTTCCTAACTCAATATTCTTGCAAAAAAGAAATGTTAATTAAATGTTAAATTAAATGTTAAATTTCTAGGCTGAAGTGTTTCACTTCTGTCATCTCAGAGAGCTTCCAGCGGCAGCAACAGATGGTTGGAGGGAGGCCTAGGAACATTGTTTGACTGGAGATCAGGTGTCAAAAAGAAAAATAAAAGAGAGTGGCTGGACCTGGAAGGGAGGGATGGGGCTCTTGCTGTTGTAGGTCCCCCTGTTTCATCAGGTATCACAGGTCTCTAAAGTAACCAGGAATTTCCTACTCGCACAAAGTTAACTGAGGAAAGGGCATCAGCTACACCTTTGTTTAAGTAATTTTAGTAAACTAACTATACAAAACAAGAAACCTAACTGTACAAACAAGAAAAATATGTTCTTAATGATTGTGAGGCTCTTGTGCTAAAAGGCACAGAACTTATTTAATGAGTGGAGCTTTCAGTTTGTATCAAAACAAAAGCAAACACTGGAAGTTAATGAAAGGTTGTAGGAGAACAGGTGATCTGCAGTGCATCTTGCGGATCAACCTCGTGCAAAAAGCAGCTTTGCTGCAAAACCCAGAGCCATCCTATTGCAACTTGTGGTGAGTCTAGAGCCGGGCAGTCTCCTATGGACTTTTTTTATGGAAGAGGGGAGAGCTCTGAGGAGGCCAGATGGCAAAAAAAATCTTAAAAATAGGACAAGGCACCAATTTTTAGAGTGTGTTATCTGCTTAAACTGCACTAGCAAAATTGCTGAAGATGATTTATTGCTTGGAGATAGCAAGAAGTCATGCACTTAAAGATTAATTAAGAGTAACTGCTTGTAGGCTTGGAGGTTCATCACACATGCGATGATGAGGAGAACAAGCCTGGTACCTTGCTGGCCTTAGGATAACTAAGATGCCACTGCAATAAGGTCTTAAAAATGCTAATGTAGCCCAGGATGCATCAAGTGGAGTATTTTCTGTAGACAGCAAGGTATTAATGTCACTGTACGATGGGGTTGTCAATCCTTTTTAGTACCACACGCGCCGTGTAGAAGCGGTGGAGAACACTGGAGGATGGGCAAGCCCCTTCTGGGAGAAGATGGAAAACTCTGCAGAACGTTGAGGGATAATGGTCTAGTCACTGTTTGTCGGGGTAGTTTTGGATAGGAGGAGGAGGAGGCAAAATTATCCTTCACGGTGAAGGGTAAGGAAAGAAAAACCCCCCGTTCGGGCGGCGGCGGCTGCTGGGCGCGCGGAGGCGGGAAGCGCTGAGGCGGCGCAGGAAGAGCGCGGTGCGGGAGCCGCTTCC
>VZSV01000005.1:289478-343072 GCA_013398735.1 Nothocercus julius
CTGCCCGCGCCGCCGCTCCGCACCCCCGGCGCCCGCAGTCTTTGTCTCTCTGCGGGAGCCGCGCCCGGGGCTCCGCTCCGGTACCGCCGCGCTGCGCCCGGTACCGCGGCGGCAATAACGGGGCCAGCTCCACTCAGCAGGCCCGCGGTCGCGCTGGAAGGGGCCGGCGGTGCCCGCTGTGGCGCCCGCACGTGTGCGGCTACTTGGAGAAACTTGTTGCCGTCCCTGAGCGTTTTTAACCTTTAGGGCCCGCAGCGCTGCCCGGTGGTCTCCACCGGGAGAGGGTAGCGGGTTTGCAGTAAAGGAAGGGCCTGTCTCCTGGCGTTGCTGTCCCTGCCCTCCCCGGAGCACGCGAATGTCAGCAAGGTCTGTAGGGAGCATCTTGGCGAGGCGGGATGCAAGGTGTGTTGTGCAGGAGCAGCCGATAACCTGTCCCGTCCATCCCGGAATCGCTCTCTGTTTCTCAGCTTCCTTCAGGTTTGCCGTGTGTGTGAAGTGGCCAGTGAGGTTGGATTTGTAACAGGAAAACTTCTGAGTTGGAGGTGGCTGTGTCTGGGGGCACTTGCCTTGTAGCCGGTGCCGCCACGGGAGCTCATCCAGCTCATCCGTGGTTGCTGTTGCAACATAGTTGGCCAATGGGTAGGGTAAATCATTGCGGGAGAAAAATACACCAGTTAATAGGAAAACATATGCTTAATATATGGTCAGTGCTAGCTAATGTGGGTTTTATGGTTAAAAAAACAAAAAAGTGTCTTAATCTCAAGCCCTCTAGAGCCCCTGTAGGAAGAAGACTTAGGCTTCCTGCCCTTAGCTCAGCTATTTCCTCTTTTACTTTTAGTTTGTAACTTGCCGTGATTGAAGGATGGGACTGAAAGCTGTTTTCCCCCCTGGAATAAAATGTGGATACTCTCGGAGAAGCAAAACAAGAGAAAACAGATTTCACTTTACTTTTTTTTTTTCTTTGTTTTTCTTCCTTTAGCTTCTTTCCCTCTTGGGAGTCATTCATGAAGCTTTGCTTTGAAAGGGTTAGAGCACGGCTTGTGCTCGTGCTTGGTTCAGTTCTCAGCCAGGTAGTCACCTTGCAAGATTAGTTAAGCATCCTAGTGCGCTAAAACATTCTGTGCCGGGATAAGGGGTTGAAGAAGAGTGGCAGAAATTAGCCCTTATCGATCTATGTGTTGATTTCCCCCTTCCAGCTATTAATCTGCTCACACTGAACATCCTCCCTGCTTCATTAACGTAGCAAACCTCCAGAGCAGTTAGAAATGAGAGGTGGGTCAGTCGAATTTAGGAGAAATGACATCTCAATGACCGATACCACTCTATGTATTGTTGCCAGCCGCTCGCAGCTCCTCGCCGCGCTCCCGCTGGCAGCGTTTGTGCAGAGCCCTGCGCTGCAGCAGGGCGCGCATCAGCTCCGGGCCGGCCGGGCTCCAGTTTAGCTGGTGGGTGACACGGTTCCGACACCTGAAAACTTAATGACAGCAGCATGTTGACAGCGAAATGAGTCGTATAAAATCTGCTAGGGTGTCCTGTTAGCATGGGAAAGATTGAAACCTGGGGGATGTTCAACAAAGGGTGTTTTGGAGAGAGGAGGAATGAGCCTTCAATATATAAAGATACAGATTTTGCATTACATACCATCCCCGTACCAACATGGCTGTCTCAGCACGATACAGGGGGTTGGTTTCTCTGTCTGCATTTCTGTGTCTTGTAGCTTGTTCGGTCACTTAAACCCATGTACCCTACGTGTGTTACACATGTTTTCCAGAGCTGTAACTTCTCTTTTCCTCCGTAAATCACTGGTGGAGGCAAGCGGAGCACTAAGTGCTGCTCATCTGCCCCCGCTCGCTTGATGTTTATCAGGCTGTGTTTCCCTCAATTCTGTAGCCGGGAGCAGCCGCGCGTTGCCGCTGCCGGCCGATTTGCCTCCGTGCATGTTCCTCGTGCTGCCGCGACACGGCTGTTGGCTTGGAGGGCACGTGTTGCAATTAGCGGGGGATCAGGGGCTGGGATTTATTTCTAAAGTTTTCTCTTTCCTTTTTTTTTTTTTTTCTTTTTTTTCCTCTCTCCACTTTCCTACCTGAAAAGCCAGGGGGTAGGGGAAGGGGGAGCTGTTGTTTTGTTTTGTTCTGCTTTGGATGCTTGCAGGAATTGTCCTGCCGCCAAATGTCATGTTGATATGCGAGTTCCTCAGAGCTAAATTTAGCAGTTTCCTCCCTGCAAATTTAGAAAAAAGATGAAAATAAAAGTGATTTTATGCTAATGTAGTATTATTCCCTTATTACTTTATTACTTAAAAAAAAATTGTTGAAGTAATGATGTTTTTAAAGTAAGTGTGTATTTTGCCTGCCTTTAATAATCCAGAATTCTTCCTACTTCTCTGTTTTCTTCACATGGATAAAGACTGTGAAAGGAAATATAAAGGTGCTAATTATTGCTCATTTGATCCCTGCTACAATGTGTGTTGGTTCTATGAGCATAGACCATATAAAAACAGTAGGAGTCAGTGCTTCTTTGAGCAGGCAAACATGCCTACATTTTAGGTTCACTCTGTACCCCGCTGATTTTTTTTTCTCCTTTTTCTAATGCTTTCCTTAATGGACTTGTGTTCTTGAGAGAAGTTTAATTTCTCTATTTTTAAATAAGCCTGAAATGAGTTGTGCTGTGATTTCCACTCAGCCTTTTCTGGGAGCTGGCGGCGCGGCAGGTCACCTGGCCTGGGACCCGGGGTCTGAAATTAGCTCTGTTTCTACTTCTGCAGGAAATCGTAGTATATAAAACCACTCTGAAGAGTGGAAAGCGGTAAGTCTTCGGGACCGCTTTCGGCTTGGTTTGTTTTAGCAGTAGTTAATTTTCATCCAGGGCCACTATCTAGGAATGTTTTGGTAGGTACCCAGCAAACGGACAAGGCTGTGAGCCGCAAGATGGATGGATCCTGGCTTTCCAAAGTCTCTTCTTTCCCCCTCTTTTTCCACCTCTTGTGACTCTTCTGCTGCCTAATAAAAATGTCTGTATCAGCCTTTCTTTCTATGGAGACAGTGACATAGAGATATCTACCCAGGGAATAAGCCTTTAAGTGCAGCACTTGTAGGACTGTAACATCCGTGGGACCCCTGCCCTTCTTTTGGATGTTGTTGACTGTGTTTAATGAAGAGGCATGGGAGAAAAGACAGAGAACTGTTAGGGGGAAGATAGTAGCCTTGCTTCCTAAGAAAATCAAGAAAGCAGTAATGTTAAAACTTGAAGAATGACGGTTTAATCAAGGTTTGTACTAGAATATTCTTCTGTAAGTGCCTGGCTGTTACAAGTTTTTATTTATTCATTTATTAATTAAATAAGACAGAGCAGACCTAAATGACACCCAAGTGTTTGCTGCAGAGTACTTTTTGGTAGCTCTGGAACTTCCCTTCCCTTAGGTGTTTCCTTCGCTTAGATGGAAGCCTTGTGTATTTTGTTTGGTGCTTTCTTCACGTGTTCGGCTTTGGCAGATGATCCTAGCTGCAGCTGGCTACCTAAATTTAGATGAGTTACTAGTTACAGAGTTAATCTTAACAAGCTGTTCTGATTACGTGGACCTTTAAAACATGTTTGCTGTCCCTCAAGTCACCAACAACACTAGCTTGTTGGTTTTCAAGGCTGTCATTTATCCTGCTATGGCACTTCATTTACCTGCTTCACTTGCCATTACACTTGAGGACACTCTTGCTCGCTTCAGAAACCACTTTTTTCCTCAAATGGGTGAGTTGGGACGGAAAATAGAGGAGTCTGACGTTATCTAGAGATGACGCGGCTGTTAAGCTAGCTTGGAGATCCTCCGAGCAGCGAGGAAAGATGGAAGAGGCTGCAAGAGCTCCTCTGTTTCGGCACTATTGCCATGTTGTGTCTTGCAGAACTGGGTCACTGGTTGAGAGCAGTGTGCGCAGGGGCAACCCCGCAAGGTTTTGATGATTGTCAACTTAATCTTCAAGTGCTGGGGACCGCAGCAGCGATATTGCAGTCGGTACCGAGTGTGTTAGAGTCATGAGCTCTGTCTTGCTGTATGTAGAAGCTGTAGCCTCTGCTGCTTCGGAGGATGGATGAGCGAAAGCCATAAGTAGCACCCTCAAATTTGTCCTTGTTTCCAGGAGCCGATGAAACCAGGAAGATCTGTTGAGATCTGGCACCAAGTTTCTGTTCAAGAACTCCATTATACTATAAAGCCTTGTCCAAAACTAGAGGTTTTTCATCAGTATCTCCATCCATTGTCAAAACAAGGAGACCATCATTGGCCTCAGTGCCCATTGACTTTGCCCTCAAAATGAGGTTGTGGTGCTGAAGAAGCAGTGGTGCCTGTAAGCAATGCAGAGAAGTGATACTGTAGCCTGACACATCCCTTATGTGCACATACAGACTTCTTTCCCTTAAACATACTAGTGTTTTCTTTTTTCTAACATCCACATCCATGCAGGGTATTAAGTACAAATGGCTCAAGGGACGTTTCAGTATAAATGACAACATCAGCACAGCAGAATTTGTAAAGAAATAGCCATGTGAGACATGTCTAATAGGCAGGCACATATCTTGAATAAAAACCTGGGCTGTTTTCCTGCAGCTGGGCTCATGTGTTGCCTCGGAACAGGGCTTGGTAACATAATGCACATCCTGAAAGAGGAATTATAGGAGAAAGCAGTGGGTTCTTTCAGGTTTAACTAACTCTGCTCATTCTTCTTTGAAGTATTACCATGAGGGTTAAACTAATGGCCCTAACAAATAATGAAAGTGCAGGATCAATCATAAAGTGCGATATATCTAGCACTAATTGGCTAATTGAATGGGACTAATGAACTGCTTTTATACTAAGACCCTGGGCATAGGTATATGAAAATCTGCCGTCTTTTAGAGAAGTATTTTCTCCTTTTTCTGCAAAACAGAATTTAATTTAAAGCAGCCTACTGTAGTGCAAATATATATTTAAAGGTGATCAACTGTTAGTTAGCTTTTCGAATAGGATATTTTTCTTTTTTTGAGAGGGGAGTAAATTGACTTACTTTTGCATTGCTCTTGTTACTGTGGGCAAACCTTGCTCTTGGAACTCACGCTTTTGCAAAATTTAGTATGTTTTTGCCTGCTTTCTTAACGAAAATAGAAACGGTGTAAAGTAGCGTTGCTAAATGCTTACACCCAGAATTTATTGCAGTAATAAGATAGTTCTTGATAATCCTAAAACAACTGCAAGAACAGAAAGAGAATGCGTCCAGTGTTTGTTTGTTTGTTTTTCTCAACCAGTTCAGTTTAAGAAAATATTAAGAGAGTGGAAAATATTAAGTGAGTGGAAACTGAAGAATTAGGGAAGATTATCTTGTACTCTTCCAGTCTGGTACAGAAATGATAATATCAGGAAGGACAAGGCGACAAGACTAATCAACTTTAACTGCAGATAATGTTACTTTGTTTGACTCTCTATATTATTATTATATATTATTACATATATATTACTATGTTTAACCAAAACATTGTTTTCTTCGTATATACTAGATACTTTCAAGGTAGAAATACTGCTTAGCTAAATGAAAGAAAATGCAGTTGTCATTCTATTTGGATTCTAGTGTCCATCTAAATGTAGCTTGATATAAATTATAACTTTTACAATTTGCCAGTAATAAATACAAAAATTACTTTTTCCTCTAGTGAAGATAAAAAAATGTATTTAAATATTCAGGTTGTTTTTATTTCTTTTGCATTTATGCTCTGTTTCCAAGCAATGGTTGGTGCTTATTGGGCACTATTTTTAGATTATTGTGGATTTGCAATATAGTATAGCTTAACAGGCTTTAATTTAAAGCAATTTATGTGCGTCAGTCCTCTCTTGTACTATTATACTAAATGATGACATCAGAATAATTTTGTTCATCTGAATAATTCTTATATGCAGACAAACCTGAGTGATCCTTCCTGAAGCCACAGCGTCCTGCGGCTACGAACGCTGCCACTTAGTGATGTGCAGTGCAAAAAGGTGCTTTGAGACTGTGTTTCCTGGTCCTTGCAGTAGGAGTGGTAGTGAATAACCTTTCTTTCCTCCTTTATTTTTCCTTCTTCTTCTGATTTTACCCTTTCGGTTGTATCCTGCTGTTGTGCTGCTCAACTTGAGGAAGGAACTGGTTTCGTTGTGCAGTTGTACAGCGCGCCAAGGCCCATCCAGCAGCTGGGTGCTGCCAACGGGGATGATCCTTTTTCCTCCCCTGACATTGTCAGCAGCTCCTCTGGGAGCTGAACTGGCAGCAGGAAACCTGCTTTGCCTCCGGGGACAGTTCGTGAGGCTGTTTATTTTCTCACCTGCGTTCCCTGGGCTTTGCAAGAAACGCCACTGTGGTGTAAGTCAAATAGTGGGTAGTGGGTCTGTGTAACACTGGAATGGGCAGATGTTGGGGTTGCTCTGTCCCATTATGGGTGTTTCTTAGCTATTAAACTGAATTATACTTTATTCTCTATCAGTATAGGAACACTGCAATTCTATGATGGTCTTTGGTACCTTTTTCTGGGCATTATCTAGCCTCGCTGTGGCTGTTGGAGGCCAGACCACCAGGCCGTGTCTGGTACAGATGCGTTTGGGCTTCTGCTGCTGGAGCACAACGTCTGCTGCTGCCTTCTCTATTCCTTTGGAGTCTTAACGAGACTGAAATTAACGCTCTGAGAGAACTAGTCATAATGGTTTCCCAGTCGTGAGTTGCAGTAGTTAGCCTCACCTACGTGATGAGATCTCATTTACGTCTTTCTCCGTCTCTTATTACTCTGCCCTTAATTTCATCTTGTATTCTTGTGCGTTTCTTTGCAAACAGCACTTACTTTTCAGCTCTGTATTGTCTTAAAACTTTGTTTTCTTGTCGTTTGTACTCTTCTGTGCAGCACTTCTAAACACTTTAAATAAAAAGGCAGGACTCTACAAAGTCAGTGGTCCATCCTGTGTTATGAAAAGTGGCTTTTTATTCCTGTTGTTGCTTCCTGTCTCATTAAATGGCTTTTAAAGTAAGAGACAATCTTCCAGAACACACTCTGCAATGATTCAATTCGTTAAGGACTACAGTAGGTCTTGGAAAGCCAGAATTGTAGGTGCAGGTCCTGGGACACTTGTTTTCCTTAAGTTTGGGAATTAAGGGGAGATGTGTGTGAGAGTCTGGTCCTTGGGTGTGTTTGACTTCGGCTTCTTTCACTGTCAACCTTTGGACTTTTGTGGAGGCTGGGGGGAGAAGGAATTAAGTCAGGTAAGAAATAAGCTGAATACTTACAGCAAGTTTAATGCTGAAAAATCAGCGTGCAAAAGGCTCTTAAACTGGCAATTGTTAGCAATTGCAAAGTGTTTTTTTTGTTTAAGAAACACCTATGAAAGTGTTTTCATTTTGGTAGTGGAGTATGCATAGACCTGAAATGCTGCTCCCAGCAGTCTGTTTCTGTTACGTTCCTGTTATACTCTCTAATCTGAGGTGACCGTTAAAGCTCTTTTCTGCCCTAGTGTTTTGTTGCATCCTTAGCAAAACTCTTATTTCTGGCTTCATTAAATGAAGCCTCTTGGACTGGATCTGCTCCACAGCATCTGATATTGAATCCTGCACTGTGTGTAATCTCAGTATTTAAAAAAGCTTTGGAAAAGAGCCAAACCAATGTCCTTGGTGTGGAGGTAAGAGATCTCCTGAGCCTGGCGCCTTGCGGAGCTTCCTGACACCTGTGTCGTGCTCAGGGAAAATGGCTTGTCCATTTTAGGCAGTCCATCTTATATGGTAGCTTAGTAAAATCCAGAGGATTTTTATCCTATGGGAATTCTGCCTAAGGTGGAAAAAACACTGGGGAGTGCTGAGTGGAGAAGCCCCCAAAAGTGGCTTAAGGCATTTTGCTGTGTGTGAGTTTTCCTGCTGGTCCTTTGAAAATGGAGTTCTTAGCTCTCTGTACCACAAGTTTCTATTCATTTTGTGGCTATATGCTTAACTTCTGTGCTGATTTGTCCCTGCTGGGGAAGAACAGGCTTTTAATCTTGTGCACTCAGAAGACTTTTGCACAACCTAGCAAAGTATCTTACAAGAGTGAAGCTTTTGGTGCTGCAAATGCAGTGACCTCAGCTTGGGAAAGTTTGGGGGAATTTGGGGAGGGCATTTTTTTTTTTTTTTAATTTCCTAGCCCAGGTCATCACTCAATTTATGTGCTTGCTTTGTATAGAGAGCTGACAGAGCCAGAACAAATTCGAGTTTTAAATTCTAGTTCCTCCCGGAAGCGACCCTGGCAATGTTTGTTCAGTTTCGGGTTGCAAGGTTCTCTAGCATCTGAACATCTATAGAGGGCAAATCAAAAGAGACTTGGGCTTTCATATTTTCCATATAATTGAGTACACTTAAAATTGAAATTTCCAATTTAATTATCCAAATGGGTGAGTCCAAAGTTGAAATCGAATTCAAAAAGAGCAGTCGTGCCTGTCTTGTGTTGAGGTTTGCCCAGCAGAAATCCATACTGCGTTGCCGTTTGCATTTGCATCGCCCAGCGGGGAACGGCCTGAAAGAGCATCCAGGGAAAGAAGGCTGCAAAGGTGACAAACTGAAAACATTTCTTTGGGTTTCTGAGTGCTTGTCAGCATCGAGCTTTTCATTCTCCTAAAAGCAGAGCACTCTTTTTTTTGTTGTTCTCTGGCTTTTGAGCCCTTAGGCTTCGTGTTTGTGTTCTCCATACGAACGGAAGTGCAAAAACAAACCTTAAAATGAGAACAGGTTTTCGTGCAACTGCACGTTCCCAGTGCTGGGTTAATAAGAACATTGCCGCTTACACTGAGATACTCACCACAACCCTGAGCTGTCATTATTTTGGCACCGTAGGCCTGTTAATGTTCCTGTGATCTGAAATCTGTATTGTTGAAAGCATTTTTTAAAAAGTTTTCTATACATTTCAACGGGGAAATGGGGCAAAGCTTGTCTGTTCATGATCAGCAACAGAAAACAGGACCGTATTTTTGTGGCATTGCCAGGAGAGAGAATTTCTGAATTTAGCACGTGGATAGTATTATAATTCTGGGTAGCAAGAAAAGAGATGGGGAAAAACCATGATTCCCATGGCAGTTTGTGAGCATAGAGGGTGGTTGAGTCTTAGTTGTGACTCTAGAGCTTTATCCAGTTAAAATGTGTTTCAGAGGGTAACACGGAAATGCTTCACGAGCTGCAGTGTCAGTAGGGAGGCATCTGCCCTTCGGTCACCGTGTTCGAAGGTCGGAGTTGGGTGAAGACGCTCCCAGATCAAATGTGGGGCCTTTAGGGGGTTATTTATGTTGATGCTTGGAGTTATGTTGAAGTCCCTTGGAGTTCATAAATCCACTGAGATCTGTGCTGGCTTCCTCGTGCAGCATATGCGTGTGTTTTTTCTCTGTTTTCTGGATGAGAACGCCCCGTTTAAAGCCTCGTTGCTCTAAAACACTTTCTGAACTGGTTACGAAACTTAAAAACTTTCCAGGAAAGGCTGCGGTGCTGTTTTGCCACTGGAGGTGCTTTATGTAACCTGTCCACGAGGTGAGAAGTGGCAGCTTTTAGCATTATAATGCACATTATATATGCATTTCCATATGCATGCACTGTATATATGCATTTATATATACATTTCCAAATGGCATGTGCCATCTGAACCGGACCCCTTTTAAAACAAAGTATGAGTGAGGGCTTGGAAAGCAGTGGGAGACCTGGGAACGTGGTGGTGAGAGGATTGAACTCCTTGCTGTCCACAGCCTCTTACAGATGAAGTTACCTTCCTTAATGATAAAAAGCAATTTTATCTTTAAAGGCAATTACAAAGCAAGAAAGCAGGGTTGGAGCGGTGTAATTAAAACACCTTATCCCCATACCGACACCAGCAGTGCTGCTCCGCACTGCACTTAATGCAGGCTGCTTTCTGGGTGCAGGTGCTGCTGTTTCACATTATCCATTTCATTTCCTAAGGGACTTTTTAAAAAGATGTGCCAAGGGTGATGTTTGCTGTCGGTGTAGCTGCTGTTTGTATCTGAAATGGGAAAGTCGTTAACCCTGTAGAAGTTTCACTCTCTGCTGGGGCAACTGCTGTGCAGTCTTTGGGTCTTGAAGACTGTGAGAAGGTTTTTCATGTATTTCATTAAATACTTTGGTGAGAAATCAGAGTATCAGCAGCAAAACCTAGCAAGAGGAAAGCATAAGCTTCTAAATATCAAATGCAGACTGAGCTTTGCCCATGTTTTTCGTGAGTCTTTTACGACAACGCTGAATGTCAAAAATCTACCCATTGCAGTTGTGGGGTTTTATTTCTGCCAAAACCTTGCTTTGGACTGTTGAAATTTTCCCATCTATGTTATTTTTATATAATTTCAGTGAATGTGTTTCCCTCTTCTAGGTAGCCCAGAAAGGAGCATATTTAGTTTCTATTCCCACCAGTTAAGCCTTGGTTTCTAGCCAACCCGCAGCCTGCAAGGGCCGCTGTTAGGAGACTGTTGCGACTGCGTCGTGATACCCAATTTATTTCGTATAGGCAATTTTACAGGCATCACATCAATAGCTTGTGACTTGGCCAGCTTGAGTTGTTTGCCCACTGGCATCCTGGAGCTTCTTCACACACAAAGATTTTTCTATTAAAACCAGTTTCCTTACAGCTTTCACCCTTAAAACCTCACTCTGCCAATGCTGTTCCTACCATGCATTAAAGTTTTGTTTGGGTAAAACAGCTCAGTGGGTATGGGAGAGGTGATCAAACCATGGACCAGACCCTTACAAGAGCCTTAATACCCAGCAGATCTCCGGAGGTTTCTCTTTCTTGCAAAGGTGTCTGATTCTCCTCCTAAATTTGCACGATCTTTTTCTCTGATACCTTAAAATGCAAAATCAAAAACTGAAGCTTATTTTATTGATCAGAGGAAGAGCTAGATACTTCAAAAAAAAAAAAAAAAAACTCTTATAGATTTAAAATAATAGTCTGAATTGCTGCAAGAAGGGATTGAGTATAAATTTGATGCGAAGGCAGTGATTGTAACTGGCTGGTTCTAGCGTCACCTAAAGGATTTCTTCCTTATTTCCCCAATATGCAGCCAATCTCCCCTTTCAGACAGAATATTCGGGAAAATGCCAGAGGTTCTGCTGTCCGCAGACAACCTTCCCACATTAGTTATTTTGTGGTTTATCAGAGAAGAAAAGGTATGTGGTGTTAAAGTGAGAAGTTATTCTCAGCTTTATCCTTTGAAACATGAGATCTAGAGTCTGAGAACCTGGAATCCCATCTTGTTAGATAGTGAAGAAGCAGTAAAGAAAAACCCAGTTGTGTTTTCTCTCTGGGATCTCTTGGTAGGAAAATATTACAGCTTCTACTATAATGATGACTACAGTTATTAAACTTCATGACCACATTATTTACTCATTTATTCAAGGTGGGGTTTTTTTTGGTGGGTGGGGGAATAAACATCTATTTAAGACCAGGAGAATGTTCCTAAACATCTGTAGCATTTAAGTGCCTTTGGTAGCTGTGACTTCTCGGTAGCAGATGCTTATGGCGTGATCAGTCTGGTTTAACTGTCTGCAAGAGCCCCAGCTCCGAGGAAGAGGAAGGCTCTGTGTTGCGAGAAGGTGTTTAATGGGAGCAGAAACCGTCAGCAAGCGCATGTTTTACTCAAACCGAGAGCGTGGCCAGTGCTGGCTGATGTTGTTAAGGTTCTCTGAAGTGTCTGTGGTGACAGTAAGAATCAAAACGTGATACATTTTTAGGCCCTTTGCCTTTTAGTCATCCTGGTTATGTTTTTAGTCATACTGATTTTTAACGAAAGTGCTAATTTTATTTTTACACTGTCATTTTGGGGCAGTGCTGAGTGTAACCCCCGGCGATCCTCTTTGGCCTGCTGGGGTTGCCCTCCTTTTTGGTGTTTGGCAGCAGAAAGTGAGTGTGACTGTGAAGCAGTGAAGCCAGGCAAATTAAGAATATTCCACATTTTACTTCAAATTCCTTCCTCCTTTAATCCTAAGAATCTCCTAGGAAGGCAGTGGCCTCTTGGAGAAACTTCTCGAATCAGCCCCTCTTCTGCCCAAGGTATCTGCAGGCATTGAACATACATTAACTGTTCCTCGGAAGAGCCCAGGGAAAAGGCTGATGCCAAATTCCAAGTTTTCTCAATCTGTTGACTTCAACATAACATTATAGGAGGTTTTCAGGTAATAGCAAGTACATTTTTCCTTTTCTGAATAAGGGGCTTTGCAGTTCTGGACAAGTTGGCTGTGTCATGCAGAATAGGTGACCAGAGTTTCGGGTAGTTGTAGATAAAGTGCATTTCCTATTTGGTTTGGTGCGTGCTGAGAAGCAAGGGATCCTTCAAGGCTAAGGAAGGCAAAAGGTGACACTGAATCATGTTGACAGCGGGTAGATTTATTTCTCGGAAGCAAACTTCAGAGGACAGGCTTCCTATTCCTGCCACTGACAGATAGACGTGGTTCAAAGCCTCAGTTTGAGACGGGCTCTAGTACTGATCCAGAGGTGTCTGTGCCCCTTGCTGGGGGAAAGGGGAAAGATCTACTTGGTGAGCACAGATGCGTTTTTATATTGCATTATGCCAACCCCAGAGAAAACTGTTTTCAAAGTGTCTCATTTTCCAGCTGTCTTTTTGGTCTGTGGCAGATGAAACTGTGGCACATTTAAGTAAAAATCTGTATTTCCACTGCTTTTAAGAGGAGAAACTTGTTTCTTTCCTTAATGACTTTCCTCTTAGGACCAGCCTGGTTCCTGTTGGGCCCCCTGCGGTTTCGCTTTTCCCCAGGCATTCCTGTTTTGTGACAGGGCTGTAAAAGATGCTAATTTTGCTAACTTCTGGTGCGCCCTACCTCCTCTTAACTGGTAAGGCTGTGAGTGGAGGTTATGAAAGGCAACATATATAATTCTTAAGGTAAACGGGGTCATGATGCATCTTAGCTGGTAAGCGCAAGCGCCTACGCGTGGATGCTGATTCCCAGCCCATGGACATCGGAGTTGGTTTTGGAGCAGGTTACCGCTATGAACTGATGCCTGTCACTTGCACAGTTTATTAGTAAGACAAAATTACACAAGGGAATTTTGTCCTTGGCTGCTAAGCTCTGGGGGAGTCACTTGGTTTTTGTAGTGTGGGAGAGGGAGGGTTGCAGCTGAGGTAAAAATTTAGAAGGGGAAATGAAGGCAGGATCCTTCCTGATCGTTTGTTTGGTGCCTAAAGAAACCTACTGTTGCTGAAAGTGCAGTGGACTTGAAAGCATGACTCGAATTGCTCACTTTGAAACTTATTAAAAGCAGCTTGGGCAGCTCTTAAGCCGTCGATGACTAAATGAGTCTGACGAAGCGTGTGCCTCTTGCCAAGCCTTTGCTGTGACACGAACGGAGATTTCCAAAAAGCGAGCGCTGTCCGGACGCTGCTCCGGCCTTCTGGCGTTCCCAGAATGTTTAGTTACATTAAGCACCTTTTTCCTTTCCTTTTCCTGTTCCTGCAAATATGATGAGTTGTTTAATTAATGAATATGGTTCTTGACTGTGTTTAAAATTGCTCTTCGGATTGACCTACTTAGAAAGGATTGACTTGTTTGAAGTAACTTTATGCTTAGGCGTAATCTCCTTCAGCTGACCAAATTTCCCCTTTTTTCACTAAAGAAACTGGCCTTTCCAGAAGCGCAGGCTAAGGAGCTGGAGTCAGGAAATGCATGAGGGCACAGAGTGTGATCCCAGCCAGCAAGGACTGTATAGAAGACTGTATGAAACCACAGTCTGCAGGACCAGTCTGGGCCAGAAGAAACCTATGAGTTTCTTAGGTATCTTTTATTTTTCTTTCAGGAAGTGAATTTTATCACAGTAATGGACACTCTAGTGATTGAACTAGTAATTAACTTCCATGAAAATTCAACTCGGTCGTTACTTAACTCAGTCACCTTGATAGTAGCACATGTAGGTTCTTGGGACAGCGAGTGGCAAAGACACTGTGCAAAGTTGGGGCCAGCACAATAAAAAGCACTGGAAGCTGGTAATTTATTGGTAATTTATTAGGAAGGGCTTACGCAGATTGTCTGCAGCACCAAGCTAGGCAAGAGGTTCTGCAGAATTAAAATGCAGGTGGGGGTTATGCAGATTGCCTTATTTGAATATTGAAATGTTCTGAAGCTTTCTGATGACTGCTTATCATTGTTTTCCGTGTATATATATATATATATATATATATATATATATGCAGTGATGCTCATTTACAGCCTTCCCCAATCAGTTAGGCAGCAAATACCACTGCTATAAATAAAATGTCATTTGCAGGAGACAGAGTTTTGTAAGTTAAATGAAGAAGGAGCGTTCTCTTTAAAGAAAGGCTCGCTGCGAGCGCTCAGTCAGGATTTTCTCCCCAGGATGAGTAAAATGGCTGGTGGAAAGAGATGCATTTCTCCATACATTCCTCCCTAGCACTGGCCAGGGGCTCCTTCTGTGATATTCCAGCAGCAGCGCTGACTCCGGAGCGCACGCTGAACCCTCCGTCAGCGACATCTCCATGTCACCCAACTGTGTTTGGGAGAGGGTGCCCAGGAAACCTGCGTAATGGGATGGCATCAAAGCAAAGATCTCAGATCTCACTGCCAAGCTGAAACTGCAGAGGGGTTTTTAAGCAATTGTTAATGGTTAGGATATAGGATAACCTCCCCTCAGCGCCCTTTCTGTTAAGGGGTATATAATTATGCACTGAGCAGAGTTGGATTTTGCTTCATTTAGGATTTCCAACTTGAGGTGAACGTGTTTGCTCCCTCCACTTGCTGGCAGTGCTCTTTTTGGTAGCACGCCAGCGCATCTGTGGTAATGAGGCAGTGCCTCTTACTGTGACCAAGCACATTGAAATTAAACTACAGAAATAAAAACCTGAGGTGTAAGAAGTCTGAAGTGATGCCGAACTCCAGACTTTGTTGTGAGCAGCCCTCTGTTCCTGACTGCTGAAAACCTCTAGTCTCATTCGGCACCAAGACCCGTTCTGCAGAAGCAACTCCTTCCTGCAGAAAACAGTGTCTCGGCTGTGTTTTCACCCCACACAATGCGTTGTGATGAGTGTGTCTAGTAAAACTGTGCACTGTCTTGTATTTGCTTCTGCATGTGTGTTTATTTTGTTATTTTTAATTAGGCTGGTGTCTCAAGGGCTCGGAGTGGGTGCTGGCGCAATGCGGGCTTGTCCGGTGGTGGCTGGTGCAGCCTGCGGTTTCAAAGCTCTTCTGAGAAATAGGTGCAATGTGTTATCTTTGAACTTATCGTGCTATTTCAGTGACTTGACGAAGGAAGGAAGCAAGTAGGAGGATGTTTCTATGTATTAAAAGCATTTTATATGATTTTTATTAACATATACTTACAAAATACCTTCCTTTCCCTCCATTCTCCTTTCGTAGCTGTGTTGCTGGGACTAGCAGGGCTATGCATTGGGTGGTTCCCATTCAGCTTCTTTGGGAAGTTAAGGCTGTATTTATTACAACTCAATTAAGACTGCATCAATCTTTGTACTTTATCTTCAGAACAGAAATCCTTTATGCGCTGAAACCAGAACAAACCTATGGCTCTGATAGCTGCATTTTGTGAACTGCTCCTGTAATTTTCATGTTCCAGGCACTTACAGGTGATTTTCCTTTGTAGGTTGCCTTATATATATAATTTGTTTATCTAATGAAGGCTTTCTTTACATTTAAAGCCATGATCTCTCACATACAGGATGAGTGAATGTTGCATCCTTAATTTCTGCTAAGAGACATCAAGCTGCTCACTTGCTGCTTTGTCTTCTGCAACTTACCAATGTGGATGCTCTTCTTTGAGGCCGGAGGGAGGACGTGATCTTCTTTTTATGAGATTTTGTGACGCGTTTAAGGTGTCTGCTTTGCTGGGGTTGCTGCTGGGGGCTCTCCATGGTGCACATCTCAAATCTCATCGTTGACTCGAGCTGCCTATTGAACGTCTGAGTTAGTTCTCTGTGTTTATATCTTAAGCCAAAAGAACAAGTGTGGTGACAACTGTGACAAAAACAAAAGTTCAATTAGTGCATAAGTTTAATTAAAAAGAAAAAAATCTATCTAAACCATGACTTTGTGGATACTTACATGACAAATGTAATTGCTGTCTCATTGAAGAATCAAGCCAAGCTGCTGGAAGGAACCAGGCTGCGCTGTGAGCCCTGTCTGCTGCTCCCGACCACGTCCTTCCTTGCAGCTTCTGGGCCCCTTTTATATTTTCCTGAGCGCTTCTTGTAAAACAAGGTAAACCTGATGTTCTTTAGATACAGTTCTTTGCAGCAGCTCCAGTCATGCTGTTGCAACGGGGGGAAAAGAAAATGTGATTGCTAAAATTAAACGCAACAGTGGTAGCGAAGAAGGCAGAACTTAGGAATACTGGTCAGTGAGAGAAGCCCGGTGTGATAGAGGAAAGCAGCAAGTTGTGCGAATTATCTAATTCTGGCAGTAATTTCTCCTGTGTATGTGTATAATCTTTGTGTTCGATGGCTTTTGTTCACAGCGGCAGCGCAGAGGCCGCTCAGATAAGAGCTCTTGAGCAGGTGCTCTTGGCAGGCCCAGAGATAAAGGGGATTGCAGGAACTTTGTGCCGTGGCTCCAGGAAAGCTTCTTTGCAAAGAAGAGGAGGTGGTTGTGCAGAAGAAACACAGGTTTTTTCCTTGCAAGGACAAAGGAAAAAAAGAATAGGTTGCAATGAGTAGAGACCCCATAGAAAGGGACGGGAGGAGTTGGTGCTTCCCAAGTTTCAGGAAGTGCGGGACTGAAAGACTTATGAGCTTGTGTTTGCTTTGAAATGCTTTTAATGAAATAAAGACTTTGCTTGGAGAACAGTTGGTGGTTAGCAACTTCTGCCGTTGTTTTGGGGCAGAGTAATTCCCAAGGGCCTCATCTCCAGCCCCGGGAGAGGTGGGTCTCAGTGTGGGGCACCTGTGGCCTGGTACCATGGAATAACCGTGTAAGATTTGACTGTAGGAGACAGGTGATGCTTGGAGGCCTCATAGACCGGTAACCACTGGAAGACTGGATTTGATCTTGGGGTGGTAGTGGCAGGACAAGCTGGCTTTGACAGGAGAGAAAACTGAAATTGGGTTTTGATAGTTGAAGGGCCGCACTTAAAAATGGCTTGAAAAAAGAGAGATTTCAGCATAAATTGGAGGTTGGGAAGTCTTTCGCTTTGTGTTTTGTCAGTGGAGGGTCATACGAAGAAAGCCTAATGTTTGTAGAATACACGTTCCATCTACGCAATTGGAAATTGTGAAATCGTATCTAGGCTTACAACTGTTAATGACTAAACAAGAGAAAAATAAATTGCAAGTTCTCAAACTCTATCCTGGCTCCTAAAAGATTTTGAGAAACAGAAGCTCCAAGGGCGCCTTTTTTGTGCGCTGCGATGTCACCGTGCGAGTTGCTCCTGATCTCATAAATATAATCTAGGAGGAACCTTTAGGCACACCTAAGATAAAGTTGATTCCCAGGCCCAATAACTTTTCATGTTGGGTTCTCTTTGTGCTCTAGTTTTTTTTGTTTTTTTTTTTTTTAAGTAAATTCGGCTTAAATAAAAGGTTGAAAGGCCAAATACTTATTTTGGGGGAAACTCATGGAATAAAAGGCATCATCCGAGGAGGTAAGTTGAGCCCCGGGCCGGCCAGGGTGGTGCCTTTGTGGATGTGTTTGCCCAAGGTCTGATGTCCTCCACTCCTTATCTGGCAGGGGAAGGGTCCCGCCTTGGGGCCAGCTTGGAACTGCTGCTCTGCTGATAAGGGCTGTGGTGCCTGGTGCCCAGGGGCTGGCAAATCTTGGTCAGAAACATCCTCCACTCGTGCTTGGATCCGCCACTCTTGTCTCCTCTGAGCAAAATGGGCAGCTGGTGCCTGCGTCCACGGTGCAGCTTAGGGGAAAAGTTAAAAAACAGTTGAAAACGTTTTAAAAAGCTTTAAAAAGGCCATCAGGTTGGCTTGTCCGACTAGAAAGAAGAAGAGAGCAAGTTGGTCCTGGCCCTGGAGGCAGCACAGCCGCAATTCCCCGCACGGCAGCGAGGGATGTTGGGCTGGGAGGTCAGTGCAGGTGCTCGGCAGAGGTTCACCGTGACGGTGAGGTTGGGTCCAGCAGTGTGTGGTGCTCTCATGGTCCTCTCCCTGCAGAGGAAGAGTCTCTCCTTCTGGCTAATTTGTCATGCAGATTATAGATCTTAAATACAGGAGAGCTTTCGTGATGAATTTGTGCATTAGTGGGATGAGTCAGGGATCTTCACTAAAAGGGTCAATGGGTTAAAATACACGAGGAAACATAGGAAATAAGGGCTGTTTTGTGTTTATAACTGTGCCCTAAGACACGGCTGCTGTCTCTGTCTTGTCTGGATGCAGGATCTAACACACAGTTAAGTTTCTGTAGTAGGAAGAAGGATTCGTGCACGTGTGCGTGGACGTGGGCTTCGGGAGAGCTTTTCCCTCCTCTCCTCCCTCTGCAGAGTGCGACCCAAGGAATAAGATGGACCTTAACCTTTCCTTGCAGCTTTGGTGACTCCCAGTTTGGGGACAAGGTTGCAGGTGTCGGTCTCTGAAGACCCCTGTGGTCGCCCTCCTCTTTGGCAAGACTTCGGCAGTACAAGTCCTGCCGTAGACTCCGTCTGGTCGCGCAGTTCAGGCTCTCGCCTCTCCTGCACAAGCAGCAGCGTTTCAAGCTTTTATGTCCTCAAGCTCTCCTGCTCCTTTGTTTTAAAATATTAACCCTCAGACACCAGCTGATTCACTTTAATTCAACATCTAACTTGTCTGATTTCTTTTCATATTCAAGTGAAGCCATCTGGCTTTAATGAACTCAAACTGCTTTTAATGCTGCTTCCAGTTGTTAACATCTGAATATTTCATGTGCCGATAGATTTGAAATGCAGAAGTAAGGCTGGAAGGTCCCAACCCTTTCCAGATCAGCTCTGCTCCATCGGTGCTTGTGTGTCCGATGCATCCCATCTTTGGGATGCCGCTCTGGAAGCATCGGACGTGGCTGGGGCTGTTTGCATTTACTGTCAATTTTGTGTATGTAAAACACAGGTGCTGCTTAGGAAATCCCAAATAACTCCTCAGACTTAACTCAGGGAGAATTTGAATCAACTCCAAGAGGAGCTACAAGTATTTGGCGTCTTTAAAAAAAAAAAAAAAAAACTCTTTTTGTGTGTGTGTGTGTAGGTGAAAATATTTCCACATTATTACAAGGAGAGATGAAGTTGGCTTTACGTGATCTGGCTTAGTTGTAGAAATTATACCCTAAATTGAAAATACCTTAATTGCATTTCACTTTTGCGGTACTTTGCCAGGGCAAAACTATTAAAAACTAGTGGTATGTCCCCAAATTTGCTGGACTACATGTGTCACTCAGGGTTTTGCAGTGTTCCCTGTGCTTTGCCTTAGCAGAATGGCAGTCGATAGAATAGACCATTACCGAGAAATAATTTGGTTAACGATTAAAGGCACGTTTTGCTGTTTGTCAAGCGTCCAGTGGGTTCCCAGTGATGCCAGTGGCATAAACGCGCAGTGGCCTAAATGCAAGCACAGCTTGTAGGTCTCTCTGTGAAGGAGGCACTCTTCAGAAAGGCAGGTGCCTTTAGCTTACCCCTGAGTGCCGCCAGGGTGACATTGCCACCTAGCAAGTTGGATGCCATGCCACCTGCAGCTCTTTTCTCTGTTTGGTCTTGTTTTTTTTAACAAAGTGGGCTATTTTTGCCTAATGAACCTTTAGCTTGCCCAGCAGTACAGCATTCAGTGTAGGTGTGTGTGTGTGTGTGTGTGTGTGTGTGTGTGTGTGTGTGTGTGTGTGTGTGCGCGCAAAGCAAACGGCTTCAGAGTGGTTTTTGTTTGTTTGTTTGTTTTTTTAAGATGTATGTGCAAATCTCTTGAAGGTTTGTGAAAAGCAAATTGCTAAAATATTAAAACGCAGCAACCTGAGCAGATGTTTGGTCAGGGCACTTCCCCAGCAGCAGTTTAGCTTTCTTGATCTTTCACATTTCCACCCATCCCACTAAGAACTTGATGCTTGTTCTAAGCCACAACTTGGTCACCTCCCTGCTTCCTAACCCTGTAGAGGCTCAGAGCACCTTTGGAGAGGGTGAAGGACAGAGGACAGGCGTTGAAAACAGGTTCTGTAACCGACTGCCTTTGGAATTTTTATTCCAGAGGCAGTTTTTGGTCTGCTGATGGGAGCATGTGTATACAGAAGCTAAAAGTAAATAAATGCAACACAGTGTCCTTGTTTGCTTTAAAGGTTTTAGCTTATTGCTGGAGAATAGTAATGTATCCAAGAGCAGTTAATATTAAATAATAATACCTGATACCAGATAATGATTTTCTTAAATATTTGTTATTTACAGGTTTGTTTTCCGCATCCCTTCTTGAATGTTGATAGGATCAAAGGTGGGAGACGACTCATGACCCCCAAAGCGTGACAGGCTTGGGCTGCGCTGCTTCTGGCTGCTTAGAATAACCCTGAGCCACTGTGGAGATGAATGGAGAACAGCAGTATGATGCAGGTAAGGCCTAAAGCTTCTCCAAATATTTGGCAACCGCAATGGGACCGAGGTGACTATGCGTTGAGGTGATGCACATTTTGTATGGCAGGTATGTTACGCTCTGCACTGTGCCAGGGGAAGCTCAAATTTCTCTTGCTGTGGGTTGGGTTCAGGCTGCCTGACTTCAGAGGAAAATTGCAGCCACCTTCATAACTGTGTTTTCAAGAAACCCCTTTAGGATTTCAGTTGGAAGTGAGTTTATGAAAATCTCAATGGCTTTTTAGCCATTACTCTGAGCTGTCTGTCAGGATCTTTAGTGTTATCTTGTTCTGGCCTTAGGTGCCTTCATCTGGTTCTTAATACTTGGCTGAAGTTGGGGTGCTGGATCCAAGCATCAAATACCGAAGCCATTTGGTTGCCTTATGGTCAGTCCCATTCTTCTGATGAGCCTTGCTGCCCACTTTGGACTTGAGGCACCTGCTTCTGAACTGCAACTTGGTGTATTTTGGTAAATTAGCTCAGGATTTGGATAACCTTGAAGCACCAGATTGGAAAGAGAGCCTGTGGCTGGGGATGCTAGTGGCTTTCTGAAAGAGTCATTACATTTTTTGCTCTTTTTTAGGATAAGGATCATCTAGGTTTCTGAGTACCGTGGTTTGTTCCTTTTCTTATACAAGATTCTGGCCCATAGTGTTCCTGCAGTTGTAGTTATCAGTACAAACCATTGGATTAAGATTTTATCTGAGTATTACTTTCTTTTAGTAACTCTCCAACAAGCAGCACTTCCCAGAGGACAGTTTTCTGTTGGTAGCTTTTGATTTTGTGAAAGTCAAGTTGCTCTCTCTGCTACTGAAGAAATGTTAGACAAATTCAGTGTACAGGGCCCTTAGCAGATACTAGCATCTGCTACGTGATGCAGAGCTATGCCTTCCAGTAATGAACTATAACCAACAGTTCAGCTTCTTGTCAACCTTATATCCTCAAATAAGCAAAAGAAGCAACACACACAGGTATGCAGAACTGCTCCAGACATGTCCAAAAGCAGTTTCTTCTGCTAATGAAAAGTGCTATCTTCTGTCATCTAATACAAGAAAGAGAAAAGAGTTTGAGCAGCCAAAAAAATACCATTGTATGTGGTCAGCAACAGGGTGTTCACAGCACATCCCTCTGTACTAAAACCCTTACTGATTTTTTTTTTTTCCCTCTTCCTTTAAAAATAGCAGAAGTTTTGGGAAGAGCTGTGAAGAGTTTGCTATTTTTTTGAGATTATTCAGCAGTTATTTTCCCGAGCATCCTTTTTGTGTCTGGTTAATATAAAATCAAACCATTATATAAGAGAGCTCTACTTGCTGAGCTCCTCCTTGGCTTCAGAAAATGCTAACCCAGTAAACATAGGCGCACTGGTTTGTTTTTTCTGCCCTCTTTCTAACAGCATTTTCCTTTGGTACTTTAAGTTAGACTAATCCCAACTAATTTACATTTTGATTAAGTCTTGGACCACTGAAAGAATCCCTTCATATTTTTTGACTGGTATAATGGTTTAGTTCATGAATTTTAGGAGTTTTTCGGTGATTCCCCTCCCCTTTTTTGTTGGTTTTATCTTAACCCCCGAATATGAGAGCGCAGACGGCAGCCAAGGCTGTCAGCTGCGATGCTGCCCTGCACTACCAGTGGGAACCACAACTTTTATTCTTGTCACCATCATCTTCAGCTGCCTGAATTGCATCATGCCTTTATTTATTCATGCCCTTGCAGATGGTATAGTTGAAAAAGATAAGCTGTTATTAAAATCAGATTGAAATATGTCCAGATTTCCCGGTGAGGAACCTCTAGATTCGTCTTTGTTGAAGGTCTTGCAGACTTTGGTGTGATGTAGTTAAGTTTCTCATACAACAATCTTCAAACTAAATTACATTAAAGTTGCATGAATGTTATTGACGGAAAGAATTTAACTTGAATTCAAGGATCAAAACAAAGTCCAGTGCAGACAACTTCCACTGCAGGTATTTCTAAGGACATATGTAGTCGTATCTCACCATTTTCTTGTGTCAAAATGGTGCAGTTCACTATTCATTCTCTTCATGCATGTGTCTGAGAGCAACGCACCAGATTTCATGGTAAGATTCAGAATGGAAGAGCTAGTATCGATAATAACACTAGGATAAATAGTGGTAGGAACATAGCTGTCTTGGAAATTTTTAATATTCTTGCAGACAATTTTCTCACCTCCAGAGTGAACAAACACTGTCCATATGAGCTCTTCAGGGCACTTCTCACTTTTACGTGAGAAAAGTTGATGCTTTTAAAGCTTTCTTGAGCAAAGCTCGTTGTGTGCTGAGGCCCCAGAGCTGCGAATCCCATCTGGTTTCTTTGCCTTCTCTCAAGTTGTGCTTTGCCATTGAACTAACCTGCATATAAAAACTAAATAGCAATTGGATTCCCACTCCCAAATATTTCCAGCCAGCTCAAGTCTTAACAGAGAGATGGTCCTTAGCCAAACTCTTGAAGTGTTGCTGCATCAGATGTAACAGATACTTGATTTCTGAGATTGTCCATGATTTATATCTTCCTAGCACATGTTTATTCCACAATTAGAAAAATAATTTGCTTCATAATTAGGCAAATAATTTACTTCTCTCACTGTGAAACATTTTATAGCATTTTGGCTTGGAGCTTTATTTAATAAGCTTTTCTTGTGCCATATTTGTTCAGTAAGTGCTGCACTAAATAACCTGAGGGCAAGGCAGTATGTGAGATACAAAATAGAGATTTGCCATATCATATAGATGCCCAAAGCCCTCAGCTGTACGTGGCAGTCTCCTAAAGGAAGGAAACCATCTACAGATTCCCCCTCTGCATGGTAAGTGGGTGACGTTCACAGCGACTAACCTAGTCTCATGTAATTGTACAGCCTAATGCAAGCTGAGATAGTCTTATGAACAAAAGAAGTTCTGGATGCTGCTTTAAAATGCTTTTAAAATGCTCCAACTCATTGAACCCGCAGTGCGTGGAAGACAGGAAATTGCGAGATTTCCATGGAAAAAGCACTCGGGTGGTGCTGATGAGATTTGAGCATTTTAGAAAACCAAGAAATCCGAGTCCCTCTTGCTACCGTGACGACCTGGAAGGAAACAGCTCTTCCAATATAAAAACCTATAGGCTACAGAAGCCATAGATTAGCAGAGTGAAAAAGGACCTGCGTGGATGCCAGTCTAGCTGGGAACTGTTTGCAAGAGCAGGATGCGAGGGCCTGGTCGCAGGAGTCCCTTGGAGCAATTAATTAGGAGCAGAAGCTCCTAATTGAGCCTTTCAGTGAGCTGTGACCTCATTTAAGGAGCTTAGCTGCCCCTTGAGCCCTTAGTTGACCCGTTACTGGGGACTTGGTAGGGATGTGGCAAGTCCCGGGACCCCACAGCCCAGCCCTCCTTTTGAATGGCAGCTGGGGCTTTTTCAATAGAAAGATCATCAAAATGCTTAAGGTAAAATTACTTATTCTTGTCCTCCGGGTCTGTTTCTTCAGTAAGTTAAAAATTATCCCCATGAAGTTCATGCCCCTATGCAAGCTCAGAGTGTTTTTGAGTGCTGTGACTGATGAAAGGCCACTGTAACTGGCTGTGATTGTTTAAAAACAGCAAAATGAAGCTTGGGAGATTGGAAGAGAAGCTGCCTTTAAACAGATACTGTCACGCACACTAAACACACTCTGCTAAATTTGGGGAAATCCTAATTCCTAGAGTTGCAATGAAAAGTCAACGATGAGCTTAACGTTGAGCTGGAGGAGAAGATGGACCTGCTTTACACTGAGCAGCTGAGTGGCTTTTTTATTTGTTTGTTCTTTTAGCTAATTTAAAGATGTTCAGGCTTTTGGGCAAATATTTGCCCCTCTCCGTTCAAGAAGGATGAGCTGTTATATCGGGTGTTTGTGCCCAAGGTCTCCTAAGGACACTTAGCAGTGGTTTCTGAACACACAACGTTTTAGTGCTTCCCTAGGAGCAGAAATGAGTGTTGAGCTGGGGCCCATGGGGTTTGAATCCGCTCAGACTGCAAATGCGTCCTGGAATGAGGTGGCCCTGGCTCTGCGGAAGGTGCTGCATGTTACGAACAGCTCTTCTAAGTGACTAAGGTGGACATTTCTTCTCTCCTGTATCAGAGGCGGAAACAACTTGGGCTTAAGCAAAATTCGGGGTTTTAGTCTCTCTCAGGCTCAATCCAATCCAAAGGATTCTCTAGTTTTGCAGGATTTGGGTCACTGGTGATACAAAGGAAAGTTAAATAGTATTGTAGGTGTTCGGAAGAGCGTAACTGAAGCTCTTTGGATGCTTGTGTAGGCAGTCATTTAAAAATGAAGTGCTCTTTCCTGTGGTTCTTAAAAGCTTCCAACTTAAGCCAGCAGATTGCAAAGTAGAAGGGTTTTTTTAATCTTTTCTTCCAGATTTTTTTTTTTTTAATCTTCTCTTCCAGATGCTGGTTCTGGTGTGGAAGAAATGGAATTCAATTGGGATGAGTATCTAGAAGACACAGGAGCAACTGCAGCCCCCCATGGATCTTTTAAACATGTGAGTGAGGGAGAGTATTTTTACTTACTGTCTACTGCTTTTTTTTTTATGCTGAATATTTACAGGTTTTTTTGAAAGAATTGAGGCACTCAAATCTAGAAGACAAACTAGAATCATGTTAAAGAGAAAGGAGGAATTTTACCTTTTTATTATTGTTTATCTTCTTCCTCTGTATATGTAGCGCTGTGTAATCCTGTCCTCAAGTGCTGGGAGTTAAGAGCTTTTGGTCTTTTCTGTACACCAGCAAATAAGCTTTGCTTCCTCCACTCACGTCCTCAAAACCTGAACTGGCCAGTCTCTCTTTTGGTCTTTGGTGCCAGACAAGTGCTTTGGAGGGGCTGGATTTTAGAGTGCACACAGTGAGTTCTTGAATAGTGAGTCTTTGATGTCTAGTCTTGCTTTCAGGGCAAGAGACATAACGTTCTCCATTAACCTAACTCCAGTCTTTGAAGAATCACAAACTTTTCCAAGACAAAAAGTAACTCATAGAAATTGTATTAATATAGCATGAAAGAAGCTCTAAAGAAGGTGTTTAGAGTGCAGTAAATGTAGACCTTGAAGAGGCTGTTTGGTACATCGGGATTGTGAGATTTTGTTCACAATTTGGGGTTGTAGTTTCTCAAGGGGAGAGACCTACGTTTGCTTTGGTGTTTTTATTAGTGTACGAAGGTCCTAGCAAGAACAAGCTTGCAGAGAGTGGTAATACCCATGGCAATACCAGCTTTATAGCAGCAGCCAAGTGAATTATCAGTTATATTTTGGTGGTCATCGGGTTACGCTTTCTGTGGCTTTGTTACCCTCTTACTGCAGCGTTTGCCAATGCAGCTATGGAAAGGAGAGGTAAGATTGCAGTGGCCATTAGAAATGCAATTAGTTAACGACAGTAATAAGGATCCACGCTTTTTATGATTATTATTTCTTAGGTGTGCAGCAGTTTTGCTGGTGTAATGTTGTCTTGGCGAGTGCTTTCCCCAGCAAGCATGGCTGGAGCGCAGCAGTGTCACCCTGTCCCTTCTGGGTGCATTGGATGTCCTCTTGCAGGCAAAGCCAGGGTGGCTCTCAGTGAATGGCCCTGGGGCTCTCCGTGCCAGGGCAGGAGAGACACAGACGCCAGAGGCGTTGCACGGTGGCACGAATGGATGGACATGAAAATAGGTGCCCGTGTGTTATCTGGGAAGGGGAGCTGTCAGACCGCATGACATTTGCCAGCAGACTTCCTTCAGTGGTTCCCAGGAAGCCAATTTTGATGTTTTCTATAATTTTCACAACATTTTTGGAAGCTAGTGCTGGCACAGAATTGACAAGCAGTGAATATTTACAGCAGTATCCCCTCAGCTAGGTCTTGCTCTTAATTGAGATTCAGTAGTGCAAGGTAATCAATCTGCTCAGGATTTCTGCTCGCTGTTAAAAGGGAACGGCTTGGAAAAGACAGCGGAGGAGAACGTGGGTGCCTCCCAGAGGCCAGTGACAACCTCTATGTGTGACAAAGCCCTGAGAAAAGGTTTGTGTGATTCCGGGATACATCCAGTGAGGGATCTTCAGTGCAGAGCACACACGCACACATGGATATCTTTGCTCTAGCTACTATTGGTTCCTCCAAGTGGAGTCTGTGCCATTCTCATTGAAGAGCAACAACTTTTATACCTTAAGCTGAAGCATAATCTTGCCATCATAAATGGGCATGTGCTGCCTACAAATTAATTTTAGATGGAAACTTAAGGAGGTTGGATTTGTTTGTTGTTTTTAAGCATTGCAGTTGTGAGATGCTTAAGTGCACCTGGCTTCAGGGGAAGCTCCATCCGTCATGGTTGTCTTTGTTTGGATATGGCTCTCCGTGGGATGCGGCCACAAGACTCTGCACAGAACATGGCTATAGAGAACTGCAAAGTTTCCAATTCCTCAGGCTTTATGTGGAGCTCCTGGCTTTTCTGGTTAACCAGTTGTTAACCTCCAAAATATCTACTGCATCTCCAACATATCGAAGCCTTTCTGGCCGTTGATTCAAAGAGGAGATGGGACTTCAGGACCGTTTGAGAAAGAAAACACCAGTAAAATTCAGCTGTGAACAGGGGCTCATCATATTTTTGAATTAAGCCTGAGGTTAGGGAACTAAGTGTAGCTGAGACTCATGCTTTGGTGGGAGCAGAGCAGGTAGGGTTATTTTGACCCTTATTTGGAGTCCTAGATAAAGAAGTTAAACATCCTTATTCTGCAGTATCTAAAGATTCACTTCTGCCTAAATGAACATGGTGGAGGAGACAGTGATGATACTATCTAAATATCTACTTTAAGCAGTATATACTTTAAGAGGCCTCTTGTCCAAAAAAGTTGAAGGAAATACTGTTGTTAACACCAAACATCAAGGTTGTATTGCTGAGTTTGACCTTTCGGTTGGTTTAGCTGGACAGCCCAGCTGTGAGTTAGAAAGCCCTAATGCGTGACGCATTTCCCAGGGCAGGACGATGCATTTATTAATTTAATGTTAAGAAGATACTCTCAAATGAGGAGGAGATTTCATTAATGATGACTGTGTGCAATTCAATTCGGGTCTTGTAACAAGACAACATTGCCTCTCTGAGGAGGTAGGATGGTGTTCTGCTTGAGGTTTTCACTATTGGACGTGTCTCAGTTGTTCTCCATGTTGTTCCACAAGGTTTCTGCGATGAAATGTGGCATCCTTCTCTCTCTTCAGGTGGATACAAGTCTGCAGAATGGTTTTGCCCCTGGTATGAAGCTAGAAGTTGCTGTCAAGTCTGACCAAAACACCTACTGGGTAGCCACCATCATTACTACGTGCGGGCAGTTGCTCCTGTTGCGCTACGATGGCTATGGAGAGGACCGCAAGGCTGACTTCTGGTGCGATATCATGACAGCTGATCTGCACCCCATCGGCTGGTGTGAGCAGAACAAGAAGATTCTCAAAGTGCCTGAAGGTAGAGGGAGTAGACACTTTCTTAACTATGCTTTTGTCCCTTGCTGGCCTGGCAAGGGGCCTTCCAATTTGCTGCCGCGAGTGGGTGGCGGTTTCATGGTGATGAGTTGAAGTTATCTGCTGTGTTTGCCTGAAATTTCGTGACTTAAGTTCCTCAGATTGTTACTTCCCTAGGGAGCTGTTAGCTTAGTTTCGGAACTGCGATTACTTTCACACCAAGATTTGTGGTCTCCATAATCATCATCCTCTGTTTCTGACCATCTTTCTTCCTTGCTTTTCATTTAGGTATTAAGGAGAAGATACCTGACCAGGAGCAGTTCCTTCAGCAGGTGCTGAAAGGAGCATCCAGTGCTCCTGCTAACTTGCTGGAGGGGGTAAGTGTTCAAATGGGCTGGGTTCAACTTGCAACGTGTCTTGTCTTTGCCAATGAAGATGCTGTTGGGTGACTACCTGTAATCAGTACCAGATCAACTTCAGAATCAGATTGTCAGGTCAAATCCTTTCATAAATATAGATGCCATTGTAGTATGATGCTGAATTTAAGAAAAAAAATATATTCATTGTCTAGTGTTTCCCATTCACAGTGTTTAATTTTAATAGTTTTATCCTGGAACATATTTGTGGCTACAGGTTTGGGCTGGCTGTTTATTCATTAGTTCTAGCAGAAGAAAGACCTTTTTCAACACCCTTTTGGACTCAGTCTACCTGCTTCTCCTTCACATAGCTCAGAGGAAATAGTCCTTTATTTTCGCTCACCTTTGGTGTTGCTGAAAGGACACTACTGAGAAATGGGACAGTCTTGTTGGTTTTGCTAATGCACAGATTACTGTTTCACTTGCATCTTGGATTTTTGCTAGATCTCAATTGTTATCCTCTTCTCTGCATTTAATGCCTGATCACCTCATATCAAGTCTGGTTGTAAAGTACAGAACATCTGTTTTTTGAAAACACTATTGAAATCTTCCTTGCAAGTAATGTTTTTATCATTGTATCCCTTCTATCTCATCACCTTTACTTGCTAGAGGAGTCTGTTTTTAAAACCTCTTACCCTTGTTTCCTTCAAACTTCAAATATGTAAGGGCTAATGCTTCTGAAAAAGATGAATAGGATTTAATGTGGAATGTATGGCTGTACCTACAGGCAGTACAAAAGCTCTGCTGCAAGCAGCAGAGATCCTAAACATTGTAAATTCTGTTGCCCTTAGTAAAAGACCTGTATTTCTTTACTGCTGTGTTGATGCTTCAGTTATTCAGGAAGAATAGTGTAACGGACAGGGTAGAAGTGGAAGGACAGAATGTACTTCTGTTGTATATAAAACTTTGGTTTATATTCTTTTTCTTCTCTTTTTGTAGCTACACAGAGGGAAAAATCCTTTGGATCTCATTGCACCTGGCTCCAGACTAGAACTGCAAAACTTCCAGGACTCCTTGGAAGCCTGGATTGTCAACGTGGTCGAAAACGTGGGTGGGAGGCTGCAGTTGCGATATGAAGGTTTGGAAGATTCTGACAAGTTTGACCAATGGATTTTCTACTTGGACCCTTTTCTTCATCAAGTGGGCTGGGCAGCTCAACAGGGATATGACCTGAAACCACCTTTAGGTACTTCAAAACATACATTTTTGTTATGTGTTTGTTTTCACGGACTTCAGAATGCTGCTCTGGCTTTGGTGCTCTAAATCTGTATTCCAGATACATACACTTGCATGTAATCAGTGTGTGATCTGGCAGATATTGCGCCTAAGTGAAATATAAATGAAAACAACAGTAAGTAGTGCTGCAAGACTCATGTGTTCAAATGTTGCTAGCTGCTTTTCCCTGTCAAAACCTTGTTTGTGCAAAGTGGTAGTATGTACACAGGAAAGAATTGCTTTTATACTTATTTTTGATAGGTTTGTATTTTTATGGGGAGAAAGTAACCTGTTGAGCACTGCAAGGTAGCTGGGGGTAAAGTAAACAAGGTTTTCAGGTTGAAATACTGCTCAGTGGGCACTTTCCCAGGAGGGACTCGAAGTCCTCTTAAGGCTCCATCTAAAGAGGCATCGTATGCATATAAAAACATCCTTAAAAAGGACAGGTGATGATATTCCACTGTTTGAGTGGACCGTAGCTGCTTCTGGTCATCCAATTACAGGGATGTAAAATGGCAAAGTGAGGTCTAAGACCAACTTGTTGAATGTTTCTCGAGAGTGTTTGCCCCTACTATATTGCTGTAAATCTTCCAGAACTTTGCCCTTCCCAGTAGTTATTCTGGGCTCTGGGCTTTTGCAGCCTTTATCTATTTCTGGGAAGGACTAATCAAACTTACCTTAGATTTTTGTCTGCCTCCTATGCAGGAGATGATTCTCCTGCCATTACAGGAGCCTTTCCTATCACCAATAAATCTCACAGCAATAAACCTTGGTAAAGCTCGCAGACACTGACAGAGGAGTTACCCTATAAAGCCTTTCTTCAAAGGCAGATACACATCTAAGATTCTGTCACACTTTATGCTATTAGTTGTGGGAAATCAGGGCTTTTAGAGCAGCTGTTTTTGTTGTGGGGTTTTTATGTGTTTTCCGTTTATGCTCAGAAGAAATCTGGTTCGTGCAAACAAAACAAATCTGCTTGAAATCACTTGGAGTGCTGCCTTGGCCTTGTGCTTGACCAGTATCTGCTGAAATTAGAGTGGTGAATTGGCTTCTACCTCTTCAATAACTGAAACGAGATGGCTGAATTTCAAAGCACTATTTAAATGACTAAGGCTATTTAAAAATATTAGGTCATGTTTTTAATCTAGTTTTTTGACTAGTTTTCTTTTTATGTGTACATGAGAGGCTTTGATATCCTCACAGGCTTCACTCCAGGGAGCCTTTACACGTATAGCTAGTAAAGGCAGTTCTCGTTGCATCAGAGATGGGCAATATGCAGTTACTGATGTTGAGAGAAAAATGTAGGCAGCAGGCACAGAATTGTGGGCATTTCTTTAGCTTCCTTCTTGCTTAAGCCTAAGACAATCTAACACTACTTGGCTACATGTTGTTTCCTGGTAATGTCTTTTCCCATCAGTTTTCCTCAGTGTTGACATGACATCTGCTTTCTAGAAAAAAATTAGCCCTCACCAACATACAGATCATCCAGTCTAGCTTGACTGTCGGCCTTTTTTTATGTCTAAACATGTAACAAAGCAGTAGGTTGTGAAGAAGAAATAAAATTGCACAGATCCTGAACAGATAGAAATCTATCATTTATAGGAGAACATATAGGCCTTTTGGCCTCACTTCTTGGCCTTTCTGAGAGAGGGAGAGAGAAGGTTACTTCATTCACCCTTTCCCTTGGTTTTTCCTCTAGCCATTAGGTCCTTGAAGAGTGAAGCAGATTGGCAAGAGATTGTGAAGAAGGTGAAAGAGGAAGAGGAGGAGTCATCAGTTCCTACTGATCTTTTTAAGGTAAAAACACAGTGTATAGAATTTAGTGCTACAGATAATATAATGGAAATGGTTTATTCCTAAGAAATGGTTGAGGAAAACTTTTTTTTTTAAAACTTTTTTACCTCTCTACCTTTAGTTAAGAACTGGATGGTTTTTTTTTTTTTTTTTTTTTTAAGTTCAACAACAAATCCTTCTACAACTACAAGCAAATATGCAAACCACTGCTATTTTTCAAGGAAAAATCTTTTTATCCTTTATAGTGGTATCTTCAGCTGTCAACCAGCTGGAGGAGTACAATGTAACTGCATTCTTCTTAGTTTTTATGTCAATCAGAAAGTTAAATGTGTGCATCACCTAATGCATAACCTGATAGAGCAATATTTATTGTATATGTACTTGATTAGTATGTCCTGTTAGATATTCTAAGTGCAAGCAACTGTTGCTGATAAGTTTGAATCTAACTTCATATAAATTGAAATAAAATTCCTGCTGCTCAGTAGGTTTTTTGAGAGAAATGGGAAAGTAAATTGAATCCATGATCGTCCTTAATTTGTCTTTCTCAGTTAAATTTAGGCCCATGAACAGAACAGAACAAGAGGAGTTGCTATTGATCTTGAGTGCAATTGCTAAAGGATCATATGCAGAGCAGGATGTTCTGAGTTCCAGAGCAGCAACCCTTTTGTGCAGGTTTTTATGTTAGGTTTCAGATGAACACTTCTAATGCTTACAGTTCTCTCTCAGTTTAGCTCGTGATGAGTACTGATTTTTACAATAAAACTCCTTTTAATTGACTTATTAGACTACCCTGTGTTATAAAATCTTCCTTCTGGAGAACGGGAGGAAGTCTTTGAGACTTAATTTTATAAAACTTTAGAAAACTGTCTATCTTTTATTTTCATTATACAGCCTTTGCTTGTCGTCTGACATGTTGATTCCTTAGAATGAACTAACGGAGGTTAAGGTTGTCCTCTATAGCTGAAGTATTAAGTTAAATATTTTTTAATATAGAGAGGTGGGTAATATCAACCTCGTTCTTGGTCTTTCAGGACAAACCTGTCATTGGAGTGCATTCCTTCTCTGAAGGCATGAAGCTGGAAGCTGTGGACCCACTGGCTCCTTTTGTCATCTCTCCTGCTACAGTTATCAGGGTACCAGAGTGTTTATTAACTTGTCATGATAAGATTCAATTGTCACTTCTGTTCTTAAGTGCTTAGAAAATTCTCTTTGACTGATTATCTTGAAATTTTGAAGCCGTGTTCAAATGAAAGAGCTGAATCTTAGGGGACAAGTGCCTGTGAAACAACTGCTGATGGGGGAGATATTGGGTTAAAAAGGAGGGGGAAAGTTCTATGAAGTTACAGGCTAATAGATTAAATGGCTAAAATTATCAAAGCTAGATTGTTAGAATGAAACACAATCTCCCATAATCTGAGTATTCAATTGAAATGGATTTTTGTTTTTCATTTTCACTGAAGTTAAAGTCATTATTTAAGTATAAGCTTTGAAGTATCTAGGCGGCCTAATTTTCAAACAAGGGCCCACACATGGATTTAGAAGTTGAAAGGAAAACTTCAAAACGTGAACTGGTTTTGAGCAATTTCTACCTTACTGTGTTAAAAAACTGGTGAAAAGTTCTCGAAGAGACCTGCTTTTATGTAGTAAACCAAAACTAGGGCATATTGTAATTTATTTGTTTATTTATTTTGTATTTTCCAGAAAATATTGCCTTTTCCTTTGGACAAATATTTTTTTCAATATGATACATGACTTTTCAGTGATCTCTCTCTCTTAAATTCTAACTTACAATCTCCTCCAACTGGATGCAAATGTATTTCTACAAAGGCATAACCAGTTCCAAGTGCAGCCCAATCATTTACTTTTCTAGATGTTTGTTCTGCTTCTCGTTACTTCAGGAATATAGTGGTTTTCCTAGTGACAGTATCCTAGTGACACAGCTAAATATTGTGAAAACAAGAAGTTTGCTTTTACAGTATAATAATAATAAACCACCGAACTCCAGTTTGTTTATTTTTCTGCAGTCAGTTCTTTATATTTTATTTGTGGTGAGAAGAACTTTAAAACCAAGATACCATGCACCCGCTTAACTGGCGCTCTCAGCTAAGCTTGTTAATTTGGAGTTGTTTAATGAGTTTCCTGGCATTTAGTGTTTTAATGAACCCATTTTTGTGTATGTGGTGTCACAAAACTTTCTGTGTTGCTCTTTAATAAAGTTACCAAGTGGGGGAGAGGGAGTAGTTCAATATCTGCTACTTTAAAGACCACCTGGTTCTCTTTTGGCTAACTACAGGTATACGATGACAAATATTTCATGATAGAAATTGATGACTTGAGACCAGAACGCACAACCAGCCAGTCTTACATTTGTCATGTCAACAGTGCTGGTATTTTCCCTGTGCAGTGGAGTCTGAAGAATGGCTTGCATCTCAGTCCCCCACTAGGTATGTTTGTGCAAGCTTGTCGTGCTCGCCAATCCCCAGAGTACCAGGTCTGGGACATCCCTTTTGCAGGATTACGTGCAGCAGCACAGGCAAAGGATAGGAAAGATCAGATTTTGAGAAACAGCAGCTTTGGAGCTGAAGCTTCCTGAGTGCCTCCTTTGGATTGGAGTAGATGAAAGTGGCCTGGGATGCTGGTCTTGAATAAAAGTTGGGGTATTTTAACGAACAGAGGATCTGCACCAGAGCCGAAGGCAATGATGATTTCAGCATTAATTGACACGATGTCAGAAGTCTGTAGTCACTGTAGTCACTGCATTAGCCTTTTTTTTTTTTTTTNACCCAGTGTCCTTTAATAGATTTAGGGTATCTTACCACTTAGAAGATAATTAAGTATTTTTTTTTTGAAGGACCTATGAGGCAAGATAGCAGATTGCTGGAACGTTGCTTGAGAACGTAAAGGAGCTGGGGAGGGACATTCAGGTGCTGAATTATTTACCCCTTTTCTCAAAATTGAAATGTCAGTGGTATTGTGAAACCAGGCCTCGGTATTGTTATTCACCACCACTGGATTGGGAATGTTTTGTTTTAACTGCTCATGACATCCAAGGAGCAGAGAGTATAGGATGCTCGTGTCTTCCCTCTCCTTGTAGGTTTAAAAAGTGCCTTTGCTTGACCTGGTGTTCCCTGGAGTTTTGTATGTGAGAGATGAAATGCATCTCCCTAGACCCATGACTAGGGCTGACAACAATTTTAAGCTTCTCTTTGGGTAGTACCTCTGGAAACGATGGGTATCTGAATTGTGCAAGTTCTCTAAACACCTGCTTATATTTGAACTAGGACTGGCAATAATTAATGGGTCCTGTTCTGGGTACCCCTCCACCCCTGAGGGGCAGTAGAGCTGAATGTTTTAAGATACTCACAGTTAAATCGTCATGGGGATACAACTTGCTTAGACTCATTTAAAAATTTCCTTTCATTTTTAAACCTTAGTCACAGGGATCCCTTGTAGGTGTAACTGCTGGGATAACTGCTTCTGTTATCCCTACATACCCTGCCAGTTGCAGGCTATCTTGGCAGTGCACTTCTTTCCCACCCACTTCCCGTCGTGTTTGTTATAACATGGAGAAGTATTTCCTCTAAGTAGAATTTAATTCATCCTTCTGTTGGAGAGAGAAATTCTCCGTCTCCTGATGCCTCACAGTTAAGACTTCTCCATTCAAACATGTAGAGAGATTTATAGCTATAAGCAACCTAGACTAACCTCTTAGGAACCACCTCTCTCTAATGGCTTGGTATTTTATATATTTAATAGGGTAATATATTGGTATTGAGTGCCTTTTGGGTGCTTTTTTTTCTTAAAAAAAAAAAAAAAAAAAAAAAGAGAGAAAAAAGAGAAAAGGTTCCAAACCTGCTGCAATGTGAATTAGAGGATCCAGAGTTGGCATTGCAGCAGTGGGATAATTTTGCAGGAATTTTGTCAGAATTTCCTCTGTGCCCTGTGAAAGGATGCGGGCGCTTCCTCGTGTTTTGCTTGCTGCTGCTGCCAGCTTAGCACATCTTGCACTTTAGCCAGACCTCAGCTCGTGCTCAGTGAAATAGCTTCATTTTTGTTTGAAGTCCTTTCACTCCAAAAACACGAATCAAGGTGAATACAATGAAAATAAGCTCTCTAAAGAGGGTATCTCAAAGATGACAGAAGGCAATATGGGCTGACTTCAGATGGCTTACTGAAACCGTAGTCTGCTGCCCAACTTGAGCTGGATTTCAGTGCCTTTCCCTGGTGTCAGCTTGACATGAGTCATTCGCTTTCATGCTGTTAAATTAACCCTTTTGCTTGTGTTTTGCTTAGGTTACCCTGGGCAGGACTTTGACTGGGCAGACTACCTCAAACAGTGCGGTGCTGAGGCAGCTCCCCAGAGCTGCTTCCCGGCGGTAAGTCCCTGGCAAAAAGCGACATGGTTATGTTCCTGACAGCGAGAGGAATTGTGTGCGAGCGTGTGGCTTAAACTATCTGTACTTGGTGAAACAGAGGAGTCCGGAGAGCGCAAATGAGGGTGAAGTAAAGTAGATTTAAGCCACATTCCTGCAAAGTAGGGGATAGACCAAATGGTGCAGTTGTGATAATGTAAATCAAAAAGAAACTGGTAGTTTGTGGAGGTAAGATGGGTAAGAATACATCATAACATAACAGCAATTCTTGGAGCTCATGTAATTGTGGAAACAGGGTCTCTTGGAGACCTCATTTCACTTACTTGGTGTTCTCTCTCAGTCTTTCCATACTTTTAGCTTGAAATTCTGTCTCACTAATCAGCACCAAGTTGTCTTTTATTAATACCAGATAATCATTATATTAATCAGTGCCTGAAGTACATGCTAGGTTTTGGGCTTCTTCGGGTTCAGTGATAGTATTACTGTCTTCCAGTGTAGACTACCCTGTCAAGCAGAGGAGGGTGCTGTCAACACCTCTCCTCCAGCTGCATTTACAATACTTGGGTCATCACAGTGCTTAGGGAAAGAAATTAGAAGGAATAATTAGCGATTTTGAAGAGGGTGTTGCTGGCTATGAGTTCTTCATGCCCTTTTTCTGTCTTGTCAGATGTGGCATCTCAGAACAGGTCACTGAATTTATCAGCTCTTCTCGGGAAAGAGATAATCAGTGTAGGCAAGTTCCAGAAGTCTATGTATTGATTTTGTAATTATGTTGCAGAGTGGATGTTGGAGGAAGAGTACTTTGGCTGTCACTTGTCATCTGTAATCCAGGCACTTCAGATCTACAAAAATCTCCATTCTTAGGTTATTGAAGTTTTTTGATAAATGTGAGCTAAATTAGGCCATGAATTAAAAATTTACTGGTCTGTCCAGACTGTCAAGAGAGGCTTTTTTTTTTTTTTTTAACCTAAAATTTGTGATTTATAACATGGCTTATTTGTATTGGTTTGCTAATTGCCTGAAATATTCTGTGACTGCTTGAATATCCCTCGGTAGTCAAATTACTCCATGATAGTCAAATGCTGAAGCTTTTGTGTGTTACTCCCTGTTCATGGCTTTCTGGCTTTTTCATAGTTGACTTCTGACCATGGATTTAAAGAGAATATGAAACTTGAGGCTGTGAATCCAGTTGATCCTGAGGAAGTCTGCATTGCCACAGTCACCAAGCTGAAAGGTTCCTATCTCTGGCTTCAGCTGGAAGGTAAGTCTGACGAAGGAGAAAATATTAACACTTATGTTATAGTATTGTCCAGTCTGTGCATTATTTGGAACAAATGTGCTATCTGCTAAATATAGGCAGCAAATCACCCTTTCCTGCGATAAAAACACAGCCCATTTTGGCCAAACTAGAAAGAGACCTTTTAGAAGTGCTCTTCAGCAAAACAGAGTCTGCAAAACAGGCCTGTGTCAGGTGTTCTCCATTATAATCCAATTTCTTTTGAATTGAAAGTGCATCAGCATGCATTTAGCATACACTGTGTACATCTGCTTAACTGTGGATGGTGGATTCCCATCTCCAGCCTTTAGGAGGAAATAAATGAGGTCAGGAAGGCGTCTGGTCGGTAAAGAGCATGGGTAAACAATTGATGATGTGTTTTACAGGAACCTTAAATAAAAGCAGCTTTACTGGCAAACAGATAGGAAGCATTAACCAAATGAGATTTTTCATTTGTTTGTTTCAATTTTTGTTTCTCCTAACAAAATAGGCTCCAAAAAGCCCATCCCTGACTGTATAGTGAGCGTGGAATCAATGAATATATTTCCAGTGGGTTGGTGTGAGACGAATGGATATCAGCTCAGACCTCCTCGCAAAGCAATAGGTATCAGTTCTGTTCTATTTGTAATACATAGCAGGATTGGTAAGAGGTAGTGAGACCTTCAAGAGCAGCTACTGCAGAATTTAATTCTGTCATCACTAAATTTGGAAACTTTCAGCCTGCACAGAGAATCTATGCCTTGTGCAGCTGTTCCTCTGTCTGGTCCAGCTGGGAGAGATGTTGGAGAGTTTGAATCCATAGAACAGCTCCAAAACAGGCAACGTTGGTATGAGATCCTTGCACGCTGTAAGAAGTGTGGGAAAACAATATATTAGCTACAATAAATAAATCTGTTTGAAATTGAATAAATCATATATTGCCATATTTATATATACATACATGCATGCATACACATACATATACTTTTAAGTGTGTGAGCTGTTCTCGCCATGTGTCTGGTGGAATGTTGGTTTTATGCTCTTATACTTCACAGAAGTAAAAATATAGAGCAACAGAACAGGGTTGAGTTTGTATACATTTTGGATTTGAAATATGGAGCTGATTTTGTAAATGGGCCAGATAGTCACGATCCCTTTCTGAGAAAATTTTGAAAAGTAAATCCTGCCTTAATTGCACTAGCAAGTAGTGTAAAATTAGTGTCTTCCCTCAACTGGTTAGAGAGCTCTACTTAAATTTAAGGGGAGGTTGGAAAAAGTGAAGAACTTCCTTCCTCCCTTATCCCATTAGATGGGATAAGATAGGAATGAGCTGTCATTTACTGCGAGTCAAAGCAAGAGAAACTCATCTGGGAAATGGCTGTAATGCCAAGGGCAGAGGACAAGTATTTTATAAGGGCAATTTCACTTCCTTGCCTCCTGTACTTAGCAAACTATATTTTCTTGTCCTTCTTTTTAGTAAACAAGCAGAAAAAAATTGCAGTAGTTCAACCAGAGAAACAGTAAGTAACAAGTATTTTTTTTTTTTTCTAATCAGTAGATCGTGCTAATTTTGTTGAAGTGTGTTACTGTGGCTTGAGTGATTTCACAGTCCATTTATTGTAATGCTCATGGTTCCTACTGGTGTGGAGAAACACCTCCTGCGCTGCTGAAATACAATGTAGTAAGCGTGGAGTTTGGATTTTTAACAACGTTAGCGGAGCTCAAGTGAATTATTAAATAACTCAAGTCATATTGGCTGTAGCTGTTCTTTTATTTTTAAAATACTCTATTATCTGTGCATGTTGTAGTGCACTTAACAAAACACTAGCCTAATCTCAAGTATGTGTTTATCAATATGTGCTTGAGCCTTTTTTTTAAAGGTGAGTGTGATAATAGGGAAAGTTGCTAGAAATTTCTTTGGCTCCCTTTTGGTTATATTCCTTTCTCAAATAATACAGGCTCTGTGATAGAGACGTGCATAGAAATATAGCTGCCGTAATGTGTGGTTGTGATTTTAACACAGTTTAATCAGAAATTCAAGCTTGTGTGAGAGTAGTATCATTCATTCAAGGAACCTCTAACATCTTCTTCTGGAATTGTTACGAAAACAGGCTGACCAAAGGAGGAGGAGGAGGAAAGAATAGTTCTAGGAGTGTCTACAATTAACCTACAAACTTTGTCTCACAATTGCGAGAGACTCCTTCATGTGACCCTGCCCAAGAAATGCTCTGTAGACTGCCTGACAGTTGGTTTTATTGACTCTTCCAGCACTATAAATACCAGATCTATCACGAGTCCTGCCAGTGTTTTCATTGCTCCTACAATACTGAGCAGACTGTTCTGCCATGTTTTTGTAACTGGGGTTTTTATCAGAGTAGTTGAGTCATTTTCGTTATGTTTGCTTTTAAATCCGTGGGTTTTTTTTTTTTTTCAAAATATGTAGGGTGACACTGTTGTTTTGCCTTGTGCCATGCAATAGAAAATGAAATTAAGAGAGGCAGAAGATGCAAACTCTGGTATTACCTTTGTATTACTTCTTTATCTGCATGGCAGCCCCTGTTACTTCAAGCAAGTAAAGATCACTGCTGGCTGGGGCAGTTGAGTAGTTCTTTGCAAACCAAAACCCATAGTCTTTGCATGAAAAAAAAAAAAAAAAGACCATCAGAATGGAGTAATATTTTTTTTTCAGTTTTTCAAATATTACAAAACAAGAGCTGTAAAAAAACCGACAAGAACAACAAAAAAGGTAGACTAATTTGGTTGGACCTGGAGTTAAGAAAATTGGGTTTAGCAGCTGCATTTTAGCAAGTGCGGAGCGAATATCTTTAACCATCTTTTCCTTTTCCCAACCATCTCCTTTTCATTTCAGAATTTTGTCTTCAAGGACGGTTCACGACGGACTAAAGAACCAGGAGCTAAACTCCTCTGACTCAGGTATTGGCCTGGAAGGATGAGGGTAACGCAAATAAAATGCTCTAAGCGCCGCCCAGCTGCTCAATGGGGCTTTGTAGGGGGAAAAGGGGTGAAAAAGGTTTGAGGTTTTTCATCCTTCATGATTTGTCAGATGGCAAAAAACTATAAAATGAGCAAAAGAAGACAATTACTTTTGTGTGTCCAGTAATTGAAACATGCATAGATTTTTATGCCAAACCTTCTCCGGCTGACTAGCAGGAGATACGTGGAGCCAAATACCTACTGTGACCCATGCAAGGGATCGTTATTATCACCTGCTGTGTTTAATAACATTGGGAGAAACGTAGTGGGCTCCTTGCCCCTGTGCTCTGAGCTATTAGCTTGGAGACGCAGGTTAGTCTGTTTTTTATAACTTTCTCATCATGATAAACAAAAGCAACTCAAACAGTAAACTGTTTTGTGTGCCAGATGGCAAAATCTAATAATTTTTTAAACTGTTGCAAGAATGAATATGACGAATAAGTACATCTGCTGGAGAGAGAGCAGATCTATTTGTTTGGCAACTAAATGCCTCTTCTGCTGTTCCTGCTCAGGGAAATGCACATCTGAGGCTGCACCAAATGTAAGCTGTATACAATTGATTAGTGCTTGCTTTGCATTTTAATTGGTTTTTAATAGAGTCATAATGTAAACACGACTTTGTTTATTTATCTGCCCATTATCAACTACTGAAATTTAGGTCTTTAAATGACAGTGATGCTCAGTCAAAGCTACAGCTCTGTTAGAGTACAACAATTCTGTTTTTATACATAAGCAACTCACAGTACATTTTATATAGAACTTAAATTTTGAGCAGCATTGAACCATTTAATAGATTTAACGAACTTGATGTGAACTACAAAGGTCATTTCATCGGTTGTTGCATTTTTTGTTTGCTAGTGAGGGAAAAGACTGTAAAAATGGAAATGGTTGTGATACTGCAGTTCAGGATGAACAGCACAGGAGAACTCTGCCCGCTCCAGTGACAACAGACGTTTGGGGGAGATATGATTACTTGACTGGAAATTTTGTATAGAATTAGTGTGTAGGAAGTGCCTCTGCTACCAAATAGTTGGGAGTGTTGTCATCTTGCCTGTTCTCCATGCTGTAATACCAAAAAACAGGAAAAAAAGACATATTTCTTTCCTGATTAATGACCGACTTTGTTTTGTTGTTTTGGTGGTTGAAATGTAGTCCCATCCACTGATCAGACCCCCTTGTTAATGTAGGTTTTGGAATAGGTTTACCAGTTTAATTTGTGCTATATATTAATCCAAATTAACTGGCATTACCAGGCTCTGAAACCAAGTTCACTCATCTGGGTCTTGTGTTTGGTGTGGAGGGCCTCTGTAGCCTGGCCAGATTTAGGTTTCTTCTCTGTTCTTCTGTCAGTGGTGCTTCTATATCAATTCAATTAGTCTGTTTACCTACAAAATCATTTTCTTGTGTGCAATCTAATTTAACCTGTCTAAAATTATCTTCTCAAAGAGAACACAGAAATGTCCTATCATGACTGATCTGTCTAGTCCTGGAGCCTGTCTTTCATAATGGCAAGAAGAGGAGCTGTTCAGAGAGAGCACATGAAGCTGGTCCACTTTTGTGGTCTATTCCCTTCATATTCCCCAATTTTTCTTAATTGTTTTCACGGGGACTTTGGGGGATTGATGCTTGGTTGGTTCTTTTAATTTATGGACCTTATCCAGAACTGGCAGAATCTCCAGAACTGAAGCATGTTCTTGTTTTTCTATAGAAGAAGGTAGTGTTCATCCTCACAGAAGCGCCCAGTAACATTTCTAGCCTTGGAGTTTATTTCCAAGTTGCTAAAGGTTTTGGGCGTTAGGGGTGACCGCAGGAGATCATCAGTCAGGGTGCAAAAATGAGGGGCGGCCAAAAGTACATGAGGAGTAATGGCCAAGTCATGGGGGGAAGTTTATTTTGTGGCTCGTGTTGTCACTTAGAGGACATTGTCATTCCACTGGTGATGTGCAAGCATGCAAGTCTGAAAAGCATTTTTTGTCATAACATTTAGTCAGTGATGGTGTCATTGCAAACCTGACTGCCGAGCCCCCCAAAAATCCCATGATTTAAGTCGTTTTTCCCTTTCTTTTTGCAGCAGGCACAATATTGAACTTTGCAAGCCACTCTTTGCCCTGAAGTGTGTGATTGACATCTTTGCTTTCTCGTTTCTCAGTGGTAATTAATGGAAAATACTGCTGCCCAAAGATCTACTTCAACCACCGGTGCTTCTCAGGGCCCTACCTTAACAAAGGCAGGATTGCTGAGCTGCCCCAGTCCGTGGGGCCCGGCAACTGTGTTCTCGTCCTGAAAGAGGTAAGACCCTGATACATGGGAGAGTGGCCATAGCAGCGTGTGATTGACCCTACCCTGCAGTGAGATAGGCGGCTAATTAATAAATTTAAGGGATTCAGAAGTTGATGATGACCAAAGAGTGCTGGTTTTGTTTAAAATGAAGTGCGAGTCATGCACTGTTTTATGAGTGGCTGGTAACAAAGTAAAAGTCTCTGTTTTCTTAGTCATTGTCAGTCTTCAACTGCCCAACTTTGTTTTAGGTTTAAAGTAGAATAGCTCGAAGTTACTGTGGCTGAAGGAGTTGGTTTATTTTTATGGCTGTAGTGCGGCTGTCATTTTTAATTAATAGAATGCAGTTTCACAAAAAAAAAAAAAAAAGTATTTGAGTTATCCAAGCTGAGAAACTGAATGTTTCTAATTTCTGTAATCTCTACCTTCCCTGCCATGTTTCATAAAAGAGGGAAAAGAATTTTGGTAATTCTTACTGGAGAGACAGGGACTTTCTAGCAGGGGTACTAGGAAACCAGAGTCTAGCTCTAGGAGCTGTCTTTAGGCCGTTTATTAAAAAAAATCCATTTTTGCATATGGAAAATCAGCTTGCTTCTCTCCTCTGCACCCACTTCTCCTTCCAAAGCAAAAGTCACAAAAATAAAACAATGACAAAAACAAAAACTCCAAATCCTTAGTCATTCCTTTAGTCATGGGATGAACTTCCAGGGCTTTGGCATCAGTGGAGGTGCCTGTTCAAGCTTTATCATTAGACAGAGCTTGCTTGATCCTGAGCAATTAGATGGTGGGCACAGGCAGTCCAGGACTCTGGACTGTATCCTTAGGTTGCGGGGGAAATCTGGCTTTAAGAGGTATCCCTTATTGGAAAAAATCTGCTACTTGCTCAATGCAGAGAACCTGTTTGTGTTAAATAACTGGAATTTCAGATAGGTGAATTAAAACCAGACATAAGTTTGCAACGATATGGGATAAAGGTGTATGCTTGAGACTGATGGCATTAGGACATGGAAGATTACATATTAGAATATGGAATCGAGAAGAGTTATTTACTGGTTTTGGAAGTGTCTGGCACTAGTGGCTGCTAAGATCAAATCCTGATTTCATGAAACAGTGGTTTGATCTGCCATAGAGAATCTGTATTCAGAGTGGAAGCTGCAGCTGCTATAACTGATGCCTAAGGACCTTTATTGCAATTTAAATGTCACTTGTTACTTTTCAAGCAACAGGTTGAAGAAATAGGGGAGAAAGGGGGAAAACCAGGTCCTGCAGCAAGCAGCAGGATCGGTCCTTATTTGTGGACTGGCTCTTGCAGTCCTGCTTTGGAGAGCTTCTTGTCTGCCCGCATGGCACGCTCATTTGCAAATGCTCAATATCCTTTCCCACGCAGGACGCTCCATGTGCTGATATGGTCGTTCTGTCACAGGGCAAGAACTGAGGAAATGCACAGTGTTTTTTTTCCCCCCCCCCTATCATTTCTGCACATTTCAGGGTTCTGAGATAAGCTGGAGTTGAGCTTTGCAGCACTCTGAAAGAGGGCTGTGAAATTCTGCGGCAGCTTCATTTAATCTTCAGGGCTTTTCCTTCTTCACCAGCTCAAGCATAAAGAACGCACAAATCCTGCTGATGTACAGATGCTGAGTGTTGCTAAAAGCTCAGCCCCATAAGCTTAGCTGCATTCGTTTCAGTAACGGCTATAATCATAGGTACAAATCCTCGAGCAAGTTTGATACTCGCATTATACTGAATGCCCAACACTGCAGCTCTAGTGCTCGGGACTGCTCTGTCAGTAGGATTGAAGCTGGTGTGGTCTGTGGTCTGGTGTGTTGAGGCTGCACACCAACTGGGAATGATTTGGGATAAGGTTATATTAAAAAAATACGTATTTTGGATGGAAATTTTTGTCCTACTCCCGCTAAATTCACCACTTTGAGTTCTTTTACAGTAACTGAAGAATTCTGGTTTTAGTATGCTGTAGGCATTACCATGGTTCGTGAAAGTAAGACCGAGCGTAAGCTTCTGAAGTATGATTTTTGTAGCAAGTAGTGCATTTGTAGACAGCAAAATCCTGCAGCAGTTGCTTGCATGTTAAACAGTCTCTAAGATAATAACTCAGATTTACGCAAGGCTATGCAAGTTTTGCAGTCCAGCAGTTTAATTTAGCAACATCTGAAACAAGGGTGGTGGTGAGGAATTGTTGGGTGCACTCGTGTCTGCAGTCGAATTCAGAAGGTTTGGCAAAGCCCTAAGTGTTGCCTGCTCTCACTTTTCATTTTGGCAGTGTTGGGCAGTATCTGTAATCCTGCTATGAATGAGTGTTTTGATGCTGGCTATTTCAGATGAATAGAAGTAATTTCCTATTCCACCCTAGCGCTTTAAAAAAGATTTATTGTGCAAATAACCTAAACACATTTTCTCCTCTTCCCCTCTGCCACTGCCTAGGTTCTCACTCTGTTGATCAATGCAGCCTACAAACCCAGCCGTGTCCTTCGAGAACTGCAGTTGGATGAAGAAGCTGCCTGGCATGGGCATGGAGAGACCCTAAAAGCCAAGTAAATTCTTCACCTCATTTTCACTCAGTGGATCCTAATAATAATGTGGTGCTTTAACTTGTTATATTTTGGATGGGAGAAAAAAAAATGCTTACAGTATATAAAAATGCTGCCAGACCGAACATCCGAATCCTTATCAAGTCCTTTGTGAACACCCAATGAAGTACATCTGATTTTAACACTCCTTAGTATGTCAAATGTGTCCTGAAACTGATATTGGTACAATGTGAATGGCTTCGTACTAGGGCAACAGCGTATGCACTGCCAGAGCAGCAGATGAGGCTTAAAAAATTTAATTCAGTTGAAGATAACTGTCAGTATTTTAGAGCAGAAAGCACTTTTTTAAAGCACTTACTGATTAGGAAGCTTCCCAGGCTGCAGGTTTCATAGTGGAGGAAGATTCCTCTGGAATTAAGTTGCAGCAAGGCCCTGAGATAACCTGGCATGGGAGTTTCGCTCTGCAACAGTCTGATATGATCCCTGTTTTTTCTACTAAGCCTTTGGAGCAGGAGCTTCTTTGCAAGACCATTCTATGGCTGGGAAAAAAAAATGCAAAGATTTGATAAATCTGGATGTTCCTCTGTGAAGTAGTTTGCTTACTAGAGGTTATTTTTTTCTCTGTGTGCTATAGCAGAGACTTTACCACATTGCCTTGAGCAAGCCAGTAATTTTGTTGGATCAGCTTCATGTGCAAAATGACACCTTCCATGCACCAAGGCATTAGTCTGTACTTAGAGATGGATTATAGGAAGGTCATAAGAAAACGTAATGTAAATAAGTCATAGCTGAAAAAGAGGGAAAAACATCTTTCAATCGGTTTTACTGAAAGTGCTGCTTACGCTTTCTCAGCACAGTAGTGAGATCGGAGCTCTCTGGATGATGAGAATATATCTGGTTTGGTTTGTTTTTCCAGTGTGTTAGCTGGAAACTTTCAGGTCTGAGACATACTTAATAGACCCCAGCCTGTGGCAGTTTCTGTGCTGGGAGAACAGGAAGCAGCAGTGGTGTGTGACTCAAGCAGGTATTTCACAGCACTGCCATTGGCGTCCTTGCGAGGCTAACAGACAAAAAAGAAAATACCCCTTTTTGCTTTAAAGTCAGACAAGAACCGTATCTGGAGTCACGGGGAGTGACTATCCTGACAAACTGATCAGCAGTGAGATGAAAGCTGCTGGAAAAGGTGGCCATTGTTCGTTTGTTTGCTGTGGTAGGTGCATGGCAGGCACGTAGCGAGTGCTTCCCAGAGGCTCTTTTGTTTCTTGCCTTTTACTGGCCGTGTTGGAAGGGATTTTTAAGGGAGGAAGGCTACCTGTTTCCTGGAATTGAGAGTCCATAGACTCAAGTTTTCCCTGGGTTTATCCATAAAGTAATAATTCTTATGCAGTTTTCAGTGAAGTGCTTTTATCCTGGTAACTGGAGGATTGCTGGATTATGACTCTGTTTCCAACGTTAGGTACAAAGGGAAGAGTTACCGTGCGACCGTGGAAGTTGTGAGGACAGCAGACCGGGTGGCCGATTTCTGCCGGAAAACGTGCATCAAGCTGGAGTGCTGCCCAAACCTCTTCGGTCCTCAGATGGTGCTAGATAAGTGCTCCGAGAACTGCTCAGTGCTCACAAAGACTAAATACAGTGAGTAGACAGTGAGCTGGGGCCTGGGCACATTTTGGTTTGGGTTTGTTTTGGCTTTGGCTCCAGAAGGAATCCAAAGTGCATTTCAGATCACGTTGCTCTGCTTACACAAGGAGCAGCCGAAGTGCTGCTCATGTAGGACTGCAGAATATCAATGTACCTGTACATGCGGGTGAAACATTAAATTTTCTATTAAATGCTAGAGCAACTGAATAACTTGTGGTCATAAGCCTAAAGCTTTATGTCCTTAATACAGCTTCTGGGACAAGAACTAAATCTAATGCCATTTAAGTGACATTGTATTTGCTTTTTCCATTTTGTTATGGAATGAAATAAAATCGCTTGGCCAAGGGAGGTAGTTTTGTGTTTTTTTCATCTAACTTGAACCGTTTGACATTGTGCAAGGAGGCTTTGCATTGAGACCGTGTTCAAAACCACAAAACACCATAAAATACAATGTCAAATTAGGCCAATCTGTAGCTCATGGTTTTGGCATAAAACATTGTCATTTGGGGCTCCTCAGAGATGGAGGAATTAAATTCCTCTTCATGGGACAAATAAAATTGAATAGTCAATTGAATAAAATTGAATAGTCTTCCTCATTAAACCATTAAATGGAAGAGAAAAATGCTGACATGCTCGTCCTGAAGTTTGGGTTTTCTAGTGGGGACTGTCCCGCTACTGATTTACCTGTCCTGACTGTTTATGAAGTTAAAAAGTGACACTGAAGGTATGTTTCAATATGATGGTTCAATATTTCTCTCCTGATAGCACATTATTATGGAAAGCGGAAAAACAAGCGGATAGGCAGGCCCCCGGGTGGCCACAGTAACCTGGAAGTAGCCATGAAGAAGCCAAATAAAAGACGGAAGAGGCGAAAACACTTTTTTGTTCATAAGAAAAAACGCCCTTCTACTTCAGTGGATAACACTCCCGCTGGATCTCCCCAGGTATGAGGCTGTCAGCAACTTTAACAGATATGGGATGTGATCTTGGACCAGCTGAAACTAAAACCGTGGATTTAATTCCTTAAAACCTCAGGTTACAGCTGACTAATGAGAGGCAATTGTAGCTTTTATCCTAAACTTGCAAGTTTTTGATTTTTTTTTCCCCTACCCCTTCAGGGCAGTGGGGGAGAAGAGGAGGATGACCAGGATGAGGTAGATGAAGAATCGCTGACGGAGGATAGTACGTCGGAGCAGCAGGACGAATTGCTCGAGGAGTCAGAAGTGTCAGAGAAGAAATCGCTCTCGTCCTCTCCTACGCAGAGTGAACTGTCTCATTCCCTGACTCAGGACCGAGACAAGCGGAAGAGGAAGCTCAGGACCTTTTCCTTTTCTGATGATGAAAATAAACCTCCTTCGCCAAAGGTAATTCAAAGATAAATTTGTGCCCGGCCTTGCTGAGTGCTGGGCAAACACAAATACCCTGGGAGTATTCACCATCATCATACATGTGTTTTTGTAACATACTCCGTTATCCCATAAAGGATGTTCTGAAGACGTTACTGAATAATTAAAAATCATGACATAGTCAAATTCATGATGTAGTCCAACAAATCATGTTAGAGGACTGTAACAAACACTTCTCTGGGTTCAACTGTACGGTGGTGTGGATCAAATCCTGGTTTTAGATCCCTGTTTTCTGGGCATAATGATGTAGCTTCCATCCCCAGCACAGAGGTGTGCTGAATACCTGTGAGAGTCAAGAAACCTGTATAATTTTGAGCTCTCCTTAGAGCTTTCTTTGGCAACTGAATGTTTTAAGTATGGGGGAGCAGAGGGCAGCATTGGGTTGTCACATGTGTAATGTTTTGGGATTTCTTTCTGTGGTGGGTGACTTATCTAGGAAATAAAGATTGAAGTTGCTGAAAAGCTACAGCTGGACAGTAACCCTCTGGAATGGAGTGTGTCTGATGTTGTACGATTCCTCAAGTCTACTGACTGTGCCCCGCTGGCAAGAATTTTCCTCGATCAGGTATGATTTATGCATCTGCTAAGCTGTTGAGACTGTTACTTTGCTGCTTATCCTCTGATGAATGAATCACAAATGAACCTGATTTTGATTATATAATCGGGTTTTGAGAAAACAAACGTGCACAAAGAGAGGTGAGGGAAGGGACAGAATCTTTGAGGTTTCTTTGATCTCAGAGAAGGAGGTTTTGGTGTGTGAGGTCTTTCAAAATCCCACAACTGAATAGGGAATGCCCACAACCAGCTTGTTTTCTGGCAGGAGATAGAATTTTGCCACTTGTCCTGACTTCTGAAAATGATAAATGTTTTCTATTCTGCAGGCTAATCACAGCCATCTCCTGGCGCTGTGCGGCTGCAAAAGCGAACAATTTTGCATTCAAGAAAGTGTGACAAATAGAATACTAACACGAGTAGATTTTAACGTTGTGCTTGCATCTTGGTCAAAATTTGCAATTAAAAAACACTGCCTAACGAGACTGTCTTACTAAGATGGCGATAGCATGATTTGTGAAAGTACAGAAAAAGTAGTTCACCTTATAGACCTTCTGTTTCTATAGAATGACAAGAGGTTACACAGGATGACTTTTGGCACAAAATTTCCTTGCTTTTTATTTTTTGTTGATTAAAAGTAGCTTCTCGTGAGGTGCTGTCCATTAGCCCGTGCACCTGAGCTCAGATTTAGGTAAGGAGACCACATGCTCAGCAGAAGTAGAAATTTTTAAGCTACCTGGTGTAGCATGAAAGAAAGGGCTAAGTCCCAGATGGGCACGTATCTGAAATGATGGCAAGTCCAAACCAAGGGCGTGGGAGAAATAAAGCTGCCAGTCACTGTATCTGTTAATGTTTTTGTCTTTTGGCAGGAAATTGATGGCCAGGCACTGCTGCTGCTCACGTTGCCCACTGTTCAGGAGTGTATGGACTTGAAACTGGGGCCAGCTATTAAACTTTGCCATCATATTGAGCGGGTGAAACTTGCCTTTTACCAGCAGTTTGCTAACTGAGGAGCAAGCGGCCCTTTGAAGCACAACTACAGCAACCTGCTCCTTTCTCTCTGGCAGGGAAAGTCAAGGGAAGCTGAACTGCGCGCTGGCAGCCTACGAGCATCCGGCAGCCTCGGTTTTCCGCTTTGAGGAAAGGAAGGCATCATCTGGAGGAAAATGCCAATACAAACACGCGGGCTGCTCTGTCAGCTTGGGAACACGATAGTCTCTTGCTCTATGGTTCCCTTTTTATAAATGTATTTTTTAATGATTACAGAGACGTCTCCTCTGCTGGGAAATGACATTTCAGTAGTTCTGTTGGCACAGAACTTTAAAAGGAGCGGTGGATCCCGTTTACTTTAGCAGGCTGCCAGAAACACCCTTGCTCTGTTCCCGACAGCTCACAGATCCCCTTGCCCTCCCTATGGATGAGCACTGGCTTTGGAGGGTGCTCCCTGCACATTCATGTGTTAATGCTGAGGTTTTTTAACAAATTTGTTCATTATTTGGACAACAATGTGGCCACAGGGTTCTGAATGTACAGTATAGCAAGAGTGTGGTTTCTTTTATTTTAAGTTTATTTTTGTTTAATTATATATTTTTTTGACTACCTCTGTAGCCTGAACAGTGAAAGTGATGGTCTAAAAAGGGAGGCAACTACTTCTTGTGGACAGATCGTAGGTAGCTGCAGAGCAGTGTCTCTCCTGGAGCAATGTCAAAAGGAGGAGCCAGTATCAGCCTGCGGAGCTGCTGTTCCAAAGCTTTAGTCGAAACCTGTGTCCCCGTAGTTTGGATGCTACCATGTTCTCCTAGGTTGGAAAACTTAATTATTTTGCACTTCTCTTACAGATGGGCTGTAGGGAAAAAAAGGAAGGGAAGAGAAAGTGCCTCTGCATTTTCTATATTTTGCTGGGTAGATAAAATTTCTCTGCTTTTTTTTTCTTTTTTCCCTATAAATTGTGTGAAGTTGTTCCCTATTCCTCAGAGCAGTTAACTGGGCTGTGTACACAGAGCCTGTCGGCAGCTCTTTGTGTTGCTACCTGAACACCTGGTTGGAGAATACACGAAGAAAACTGCGATCAAGAGAGGACTGCTCTGCCATTTTTTCATGCTGGAGACTATACTATGAGCATGATATTTTTAGACTGTTTAGTGATGCTCAGGATCAGACTGAAAAGTGGCATTTTTTGTTTGTTGGCTTGCTTTTGTGCGCCTTTCCTGGAGGAGCGGGAAGGGAAGGAAAAGGACCAGAGGAACATCTAGCTCCATCAGTAGAACCACAGTGTTGATGAATTGCTAATTTAAATTTTCCAGTGTGCTAAACCCAGTCAGCCACTAGCTTTGGACCTGTGCTTTTACACCCCTTTAAGTAACAGGGTTTAGCTACTTCTCATGAAAGTTGCGGGAAACTTGCTGTGGATGCTGCCAGTGAAGCTGTTTATAGTGAGCAAAGTCATTTTGGGCTTCCTCATGCTGCAAGGCTCCTGGAATAACTGCCTGGTGGAGGCAGAGTACTAAATTACAAAGATTTTTTTCCAAGTTATAAGCAGAGTATGAAAACATAGTTAAATTGAAATCAAAGTACCTCTTCCTTCCCTCTACCCACCCCACCTCTAGCTAGGGACACAATAAATGGATATTTTAACTATTTGTGTTGGACGTAGGTCATCCTCTTGTACTCTGTTCTCCTAATGCCAACTGATAAGCCATTAGGCTTGAAAAAAACATTTGAAAAGAAAACAATGTTGCTTTGTTTGCCAGCCTTTTGTCTTGCAAAGTTTGGCGAGCAGAGAAGAACCTCAGAGCTGGAAGAGGATGCTTTCGGATCACACTTCATTCAAGGTTTTCCAGAATTCTCTTGCATTGTAAAAGAAGCTGACTCCAAGCTGGACTGAGCTGCACAGCCCAAAGGTGGCATTTCCACCTTTCGCCATGGACAAAGATGCCTCCAGAGCAGGCGTCGGGAGAGCTTAAAGGGTGATAGAGTGAACCTGTTAAAATGGCGCCTAGAGTTTTAAAAATAAATGCCCTAGTCCTTGTAAACGAAGCAGTCAGCACTTTCAGAGGTTAGTTGGGTACTTCTGGTCACCTTTGGCGTGTTTTATAGGCTGGCTTTTTCTGCCTTGTTTTGGGAGGCACTGACAGTCTGGTCCCAATGGGATCTATTTTAGTTGAGATTTTCAAAAGGGATGTTTTCATTATTTGTGAAATGTTTTTATGCTGCACATTGATACTGTATACTCTGTTTCTTTGAAAAAAAATGCACTCTGTTTTATTGCTGGATTTAAAAGGGATAATTGAGGCTTTATGTTAACGGATGGTGTTTCTACTTGACTCTGTTTCAAGTTCCTTGTTTCTGTGTGTGGCAGATGACACAACTGGGCTCATATCTGTTTGTCCTGACTTAAAATGGGCTCGTGTGCTGCTTTTGTTGCTCTGTTTCCTCAGAACTTAATTTTGGGTAGCTTGATGGCTGAAACTTGGCTTTAGATGGTAACTCGTTCACCAGCAGGAGCTCCTGTGACTTCCATATTGAAACTGGGCGTCGGGGATTTGTGCTGTCCTCTGCCATAGCCACGTAAAACAGGAGGAAGGCAGTGGTGTCTTCCAAATGTCTTTGGTATCAGAAAAAGAGCTCTTCATTTGGTCTCATGTACTATTTATATGGAGGGTAGAAGGAAATACTACTTGGCTGAGCTGTTGAGGATTTAAGTTTTTGCTCATCTTGTATTTCTATGCACTACACGGTCTTGGTTTTGCACATCACAGCTTTAGGAGCCTTCCACGTGGCACTTGCTCGTACTGTGCTAAGCTTAGACGTGCTGGGCAGGAAAAAATTACGGCCGAGTTGCTGTACTGTGCTCGGTGCATCAACCAAAGGAGTCCTTAAGAGTAATATCAGAGCTCTAGGAATGAGATGCAAGGTTAACGTGCTTGAATTATCCCTAACACGAAAGAAGCTTGCAGTCTATTCGGTGGGTAAGGGTGACCCTTCCAGAAAATGGCACTTGGGGAATGAAGACCAGTTTATTTCTAACAGTAACGTTTCTGAAAATTGCTCTTTGAGGAAGAAAATGAAAGGCAAACTAATTTATTGGATTTTATAAGACACCAGTGGCCTTTGCTGTCCCTCATGGGACTAACGGAAACAGCATGTACAGAGAGTGACTGTTAAGGTTTACAGCCACTTTCAGGATGGCTGTTAAAATTACTTTCTTTTGTCATAACTTTCAGCAATATTTTGCTGTTGCTTTACACTTATTCAGCCTTGATTCCACTGATGTTTTACAGGAAGGAGGGAGCAGCTAGCTGCTAGGTCTGGGGAAGTGTAAATACCTTTACAGCTACTTGCACTGAGCTCTCTGTTCTGAGCAAAGTTCAAAGATTTGGTACGTTGTTGGCAAATGGCTCATGAGACTTTTCCGAATGTCGTAGAAAAGGCTTCAAAAGTGCTAAGATGAAATTGAGACTGAGCCACTTATTTTGCTGTGGACAACACAAGCGAAGCTGTTGCTAAAGGAGAGGTTACTAGATGAGGTAGCCTTCCCAGAAAGCCAAAAATAGGATGATCCTACACGGAACTGCTGCTTCCCAACCAGGCTTCCCAACATTTGGTTGCTTCCCAACCAAATGTATGAAACCTAACCAGCAAAACCAAGTAGAGGTTGCTGAAATTTGTCTCCATAGCCATGCCCGGCTTCTTCTAGGTCGTATTCTGCTTGCGTGGTGGGGGCGCGAGTGGCGAAGGCCAGGGGAAAATTAATCCTTGGCCATTGCAAAACCTTATAGGAAAAAAATAAGGAATCTCCCCTCATCTTGCTCTGCTTTCATTTTGGCTTTGTTACTGTTTAATTTTTTTTTTTTTTTTTAATCTATATAGACAATCAGAGGTTTTCTCAGAGGGTGCCAGCCCTCCCTGCGAGGGCCTCTTACGCGAACTCATCGGAACTGATGCACTTTTCCTGTATATCTTGTATTTTGCCTTTTTTTAATTAGCTGCTCATCCCTAAACAAAGATTTTGATGCCTGTTGTGTTACGTCCGTTCTGCCTGTTGCTTTATTTTATTATTTCTTTTAAATATATATATATATATATATATAATATGCAGTGAGACTCAAGTACTTAAGGGAAGAGAAACGCGCACAGGGCCCTATGTGTCCCCTGCCCCCCAC
>VZSV01000005.1:348264-372579 GCA_013398735.1 Nothocercus julius
AAAAAAAAAAAAAAAATACAGCTACATAGGTCAGTTGACCAAATTAGTTAAGTAAATTACTTCCTTCTACCATGCTAATGTCTCAGTGTTCTGTAATAAATCATCTATGTAGCTTGGCAAAATGCTGTAAGTTCTCATTTTCTGTAGAAGACGACAAGTTTTGCTGACAAACTTGTTTACTTTGTACAAAGCCAAGCACTAACTGTGTTGTGAAAATGCTCCGCGGCCCAACTGATCCTGTTTTAAGAGAAGCAGATAACCTTGAGAACTTAAGGGTAACAATTTGGAACCTGTTTTTCGTTTTGGAAACAGAAGACCAGTCTTGTTTCATAGTATGGTTAGATATGCATAGCTGCCATTATTGTAAGGAAGGCATCTTAATAATGTTTAGTGCTGTTTAAACTACATTACCTTGGTGGGTTTTATTCTTAAAATTATTTGCAGGATGCCTGAATCTTTGTTAGATAAAGATTGTAAGAGCACTTCAATGGCTTGCTTAATGTCCTGATAGTGGAACATCATGAATATTTTAGTGTCATTAAATACAGCAAGTCTTGAAATACCATGCCAGTAAAACTTAAAAAATAAATAAAAAAATTAAAAGGTGCATATTTTTAGGCAGTAATCTGCAACAAAGTTGAACTTTTAATAGTTATTTGAAGCTGTTGCTTTTCTTGTTATCTCAAAATGCAGTACTTTTTCTGATTACTCAGCTGATTGCTGCATATAATCATGTTCCAGATAATGAGATTGTTCTAAGTATAATTATGCATGTCATTCACTTTATGAAAAGTTTGGGAAAAAGGATAAGTTATGTTGACATTTAGAAATTATTGAAATGAGAAATTATCCAGAAGGGATTATTTAGCAGTGTTTAATTAGAACCAAATCATGGACTGACTTTAGCTAGTCTGTTGTTTAACAGTAAACTGTATAATGAGTTTTTGGTCTTGACTAATATTTTGTAATTGAATTTCCAAGGAGCTGATTTGTGCAAATATACATTATGCATTTTTGGTTTCTGCAGTGATGCTAATTTCATGGTTAATGAAGTTTACAGTTTCAAACTAGCATTTAACAAGGTCTTATCTGTGTGGATTATTGTGATGAAGTGAAAAATTGGGACTGTTTTCTCATGCCCTACGGTAGGAACTGCTGGGCCTTTTCACGTGGCACGTTCTCACTTGAACGTTCCCTGATCACAGCAAAATGTGTTCCCTATAATAATATTTATCATCTTAGTTTTACTGGCAGAGTGAGCATAAGCTTGGAGTTTGCACACAAATGCCTTTCCGAGTGGTATAAGGCTAACAGATTTTGATGAAGAGCGATTAAAATTGTTTTCCATATTGCTCAAGATACACAGTACTGATATTTTTGTAACTGACCCTGAATTACACGTTTTGTGATCTCATGAGTTTTGTTTATGTTCTCGCTTTGTCATATGGAATGAATGATGAGGGTGAAAATGTGCTAAAATGTTTTCCCAGTGCAAGTTCCTCATAGCTCAAGTTAGTAGTTGATTCACAGTTCAAGTCTCAGGTCTACTAAACCAGAACAGGAAAAGACCATCCCCAGGAAGGCACTAAACTTGTTTCTCTCTAGGTCATGGTGATTTTTTACTTTCAAGTTTGCTGGGCTTTATATTGTAATTTAAGTTAATATGTTTATATTAGTATTTTGACTTTCGTCATCTTGACTGTGGGTGCAGTTTTGCCTAACCCAGATTCTTGTGCTGGTTCCCTTGACAAAACAAGGGGGAAAAAAATCACTGTATTCCTCTTCTATCTACCTTGCAAAATATTGCTGGGGTGTATTGGTGAGCATGACTGTGATGCAAATGGAGATTTCAGGCTTTCATCTCAGCTCTAGTTCTAGATTCCTGATGCTGAGATGCAGCAAAAACAATTTGCACTCAGAACTGTAGCACATCTCTGGATAATGAGGTGTTTGTTTCAACGCCAGTTAGGGCTGGCCCAAAGTCCAACTGAATGCATTTGGAAAGACTGAAAAACATGAGTGTAGTTTTATGTTTGTTGCAGTTATTGTTCTGCTGTTTATAACTTAGTGGCTTGCAACAGGGAAGGAGGTTTGAATCCAGCCTAGCTCAGAAGATGGAGCGGTCTAAGACTGCACTTGGACTTTAAGCCTAAGATTTAAAATAAAAACTGGGGAGAAAAAAAAAAGAAAAAAAAAAAAAGTCGTCTTCTGTTTGATACCAAAGAGCTTGAGCTTTCTTATGATAGTATGGTTTTAGTGATGGCAGGATATTTTAGTGAAATTTGCACAAACCTTAAGAGGAATAAAACATTATTATTATTAAGAAGAATCCACATGTACATGGATTTCTAGCATGCTTTCATCTTCATTACAGAAGTTTAATGTCTCTAATACCTCATTGCCAGCTATGTTGTATGAAAGATGTCTGTGTAATTGGCCCCTGATGCTCTTGTGTCTTGATCTTGTATAAAGAAAATGCATGTAAGGCTGCTGTGTTATTTTTGTTTGCTTGTTTTTAAAGTAATTGCCTTACAGCATTAAGTGAGTGTTGCTTGCAATTCAGTGCTTTTCCATAGGCTCAGCAGCCTGGGGAGAACAAGTAAGCAAAGCTCTTTACAATTTAAATAGACTATAAATACACTCTTAAGTCAACTTGGGCCTTGATTTGATATATTTGCTGCGTTCATCATTTTCTACAAAGCAAAACACAGTTTTCCTTTTAGGTTTGGATGTGTATGAATGTCTTTTGGATTTGCTTTCTGTTTTTAAGATTGTTGCAATTGCTGCGATAATTACTTGATGTTTTAGGGAAGGAGATGCAAGTTTGCTGCTGTGCTTTTGTATTTTTTCAGTCCCCAAGAGCTAGTTTATAATAACTGACTTGAATGACTTAAAGTTCATTGATATCTGTTGTCTTACAAGTCATGTTGGGAAAGCTTCATCTATTATTGAGGTGAGCTTGTGAGTGCTGGAAGTGAAAATGGCGCTGCGAATGGCAAATTGTTGCTTAGCACAGATTAATGTGTATTGATTCTATTTAAATTATACTAAATAATTCAATTTTCCTAAATAGGTCTAACTTTTAATACAAAAAAAAAAATCCATTTGAACTTTCAACTCTCGTTAGGCATATATGTAGCATGTTTCCCTTGTGCCCTGCCCTTTTTTTTTTTTTTTGTATATGCTTAAAAGCCTTTGCTTCAGAGTATAAAGGTGTTTGCAAACAAGCTGTGTATAAAATTGAACTTCTAAAGCAAATCTTACAGCTTCTTTTCTTACTGGAAGATTAGGTTGCTCATGTTTCAGTTATCTCCCATCTGTTGAGGAAACAGAATAATGCATCCCTTTGTATCTGTGATTTCCAAGAAATTGTAATTTATTTTGACTGTTCAAACAGAGTGTCCCTTGACAGAGCAGTACTACCTATGTTAAATAAAAAGGTAATGACAGCCTGTCTGAAAGAAAAGACACTTACTTGTGTATAAGTTTGGATAAATACTTCCTTAGCCACGTATACTGTTTGCCTTAAAGTGTTTTGTTTTTAGCATTGTTCTGCTGTTGCAGGCCTTTCGGGACTGAATGCCACTTTGGCACCATTTTAGGTGTAAAATGTATAAATGTTAGGAATAAAAATCCCCTCCCAAAACGCATCTGTCTGTCCTTCCTGAAGGAGCAAGATTTTTCTTTTTGTCACCTGCTTCTCTTCTCCTCCTCTCTGCTGCCAAGATATTCATCAGCTCGCACAAGACCTTCGTAGAGACAAACTTTACAGGTGAGAAGATGGTTTCACCCGGGGAGCTTCCAGTAAATGCAGTTCTCCCATGCTTATCAAGCAACCACAGATGGCCACTTGTTATGTTAGGTGAAATTTGAGGCAAACGCGTCATTTTACATGTGCTGTGTCAAGACAAACAGTGGTGACCATGAGATGGGCTGAGCGCCAGCCAAGCCCTGTTCAGGTTGTTTAATTTTACAGTAAAACAGAGCATGTTGTTCTGCTGGTTTGGAAGGAGTGTCGGTCAGACCTTTCTGTTACAAAGTCTTCACTGCCTAAAAGCTGCAGCCAAAGCGCTGCTTTAACCTCTGCCTTTGCAACTAAGAGTCTGGGGTAAGTTCTGCAATTCTGCAGGCACCACGTGGCTTTCCAGACATTAAGTCATTAGTCTCATGATGTCCCTGAATAACCATCTGGCTCATTGAACTTTATTGTGTCCATTGCTTCTGTAAAGTTTCTCCCTGGGTGACCATGTGTAATGGGCTTTTTTTATGGAAATTACGTACCTGTCTCCCTCTACTGAGGGCAAGGACATGATGGAATCCTCAAAGGGACTGGGCACACGTGTGTCACACTCCTCTCTGTTTTGCGGAAGTTTTAACAGTTTTTTTGAAAAGCAAGTTTTTGCACTTGGTGGTATGTCAGTCTTCAGTGTGGGCTAGAACAAAATTTTCCTTTGAACCAATTATTTCATAGCTGCTCTCTTCAAAATGCCAAAACCACAGCTTCTGGTATCTTTCTCTGATAGCTCTGTGTCCCTGGATATAGTCAGGGATCACTTGCTGCAGTCGGCTCTCTGTTCTCCTACACTTAGTGTCTAAGAGTGGTGATTAGGTGAATTAAGCAACAGGGCAAGGGAGAATTGTTGGGGTTCTTAAGTGGGGAAATAACCCATCGGCTTTGAGGGTGTCCTGTGAAAGGGAGAACTGCAGTGCAGGAAAAATTTGGTTTCTGAGAATACTGTACATTGCCTTTTTTTTCATAGAGAGGAATTAGGAACAAGACAAAAACAATTGTTCTTTTGGTCTTTTGTGTGAACAAAGCAATGCATTTTAACCACTCTTTCAGAAAAAAAAAAAGAAAGAAAAAAGAAAAAAGCCTTTTTTTTTTTTTTTTTTTTTTTCTATTACTATACAGGTACAGGAGGTGCTGTGCTCATTATGTGTCACACCAAGTGCATAGGAATTAATTATGTTGCTTACACATATAGGTACAAACCTACCTACATGCACACATTTTATAAGGTATTGTTTTAGCCAGTTGTCATTAGATATGTCATTTCTTGTAAAGATAATTAAAAATACATTATTTGACCTGAGGAAGGCTGTAATTTCCCCTTCCTTTTTTTGCTGCTACCAACAATATAATGCAGGGATCAAATGAAACAGCAAGTGCGAGCCTCTTGAAAGATTTACTGTGGTGTGAAAAGGAGATGAGTTCAAAGTGATGATAAAGATCGCTGGAAACACAAAGTTCAGCGATAGCCGCTGTTCTGTAGTGGTGTGAATCATTTATCTCTGCAGATTTTCATGAATTATTAGTGTGCATGTACTCATTCGCAAGGCACTGTTGACCCACTGTTGTGGCCAAAGGGCTGAAGGCATCAGGATGGCAGCAAGCAATACAGTTTTTATGATAACCTTCAGAATTAAAATTAAAATTTTGAAAACTGGTACTTTGATGATTTGATGAGTTTGCTTTTTTTTTTTCAGATTTAGAAATTGCAGGATTAAATTTATGATGGTTATGTACTCTTCGCTAACCAAGCATACTGAAAAGAATATAGGTGTCCGAAAGCAGCAATGTGAAATTGGAAATCAAATTCTAGTTTGGATATTAATGCTCGATTGAGTTGTTCTGCTCTTATTCCATATGTAGTTAGTAAAATAAAGAGTGCTGCAAAAACCTTTACTACTTTATCTTGAATGTTGACACTTTTATGGATATGGTAGTGGAGACAGGATCATGCTACTCTTTCTTCCTCTGGACTTTGTTCACCACTGGTGTCAGAAACACAGAGAGAGGGCTATGAAAGGAGAAATTGTATCAGATACTTTTTCTTTGACCGGTTTCTGAATACGATTTGATGAGCGCTGGAGATACAGGTGAAATACCTGCTTCTGTCATGAAAAGGTCAGTGTACGTTTGCAGAAAAAAATTGGACATGTTGAATATCCTTTAGCTTATATTCCTTTGAATTTTGAATTTGTGAGCTAGAGAAGTCATCTTACATCTTTATTTGAAATGGAAAGATTCTTATTGCCAAGTGCCAGAATGTGTGTCTAAGAAATGTAATAATATAAGATGTTTTAAAATGTCAGTGGTAAATATTCTTCCTGCTTACAGGATGCACACACATATATAAATATATATTTATATATGCATATGGATACACATTACTTTTTGTGGAGGAATAGAAAGTTTCTGGGACATTTGAGTTGGGCCAGTTTGGTGTTGGTGTGAGAAGGACAGTCAAAAAACTTGGAGTTTTTAGATCTGTGTTGAAATTATTTTATGTTAGTAAGATCTTTTATAAGTGTTTTTCTTTTTAGGAGTGAAGGAGGGAAAGCTTAGTTACAAGTACAGATTAAAGGATTGCTTTCCATAGTGTTAGTTTGGAGAGGTTTTAATCTGCTCTGTATTCTTCATGTACAACCTTTATTGCTCCCTCAATTCCCCTTTTTGGAATACTTACTGCAAAACTCATATCTGAAGTAACTTAAAAACCCTTTCACAGTACTCTGGCATCAATTATTCCTAGAAATTGGGCCTGAACACTTTTTAATGAACTCTAGTTTTTCCTTTTCTGAGCAGTTCCAGCATAGACATGCTGCTAGCTTATACATTCCTTCTTCCCTTGCAATTCGGCGTGAGATGCTGCATGCAATGAATTAATATTAAATGTGGTATCGTGCACCGGATTCAAGCATATGCAAGGGCATCACCTCACCGTGCTCGGCGAGGAGCTGGCAGATTGAGCTCTGTCAGCTCCGCTGGGGCCGGGCCAGGTCTCCCATTGGCAAGGGGAACTGCGAGGATGGCTGGAAGTGCCTGCAACAGCACCTTGATTTGGGCAAGAGTTGCTTTCCCTCCCTGATCTCCTAGGGTTTTACAAAAAAAATCTTTATTTGCAAATACTTGAGGGCTTTCGGTTGCAAAATAATTTCTTAATGGCAAGTAAGTGACAATGGCTACATCAGCCTAGTTGTCTACAACCTCTTGCCTTTTTGCCTAACTTCCCTTCCCAGCTGTATGCAGCCATATGGAAAACGCGCAGTACGCTCAATGCTAGGGAAGAAGCTGAACCTCGAACCACTCTGATGTGGGCAGGCAGCATAACCCGAATACTGCCCCACGGTTCCTGTCCGCAATACTAGATGTACAGCGGCACGAAAGCAGCCTGAGGAAGCAGCCTTATTTCATGTGAATCTGCACGGTAACATCAGGCAATGTGACAAAATGTTTCTGCATGGGCTGGGGTAGTATAGAAATAATACAGTGAGTGGATATTTCAGCCTCTGAAATAAGGCCCAGCTTTTTCAGATGTCACAGTGCAACCTTTGGGGGTTTCAAAAGTGCAGGTACCTCTTCATCAGGTCACAACTTCTGCAGCCATTTGGAAAGATCATCTCAGCAAATCTATGTGGTGAGCAGTGTGATCTTTGTTGTTGTTGTTTTGATGTTTTGTAAAAATGACACCAATTTCAGTAATTGATAGCATGAGTAGGAAGGGCTTTTCCTAGACATTAGGCTGGTTAACTTAGATGAGTATCCGTATTTCTAACAACAGTCTTCTACTTAAATCATGCTCTTCACCCGGAAAAGAAACTAGTAGCTGATCTTGCTGTTACAACTTTCTCTTCAGTGCAAGTGTGCAGCCCTTTCGCCCGGTGTCATTTCTAATGGTGGTAATAGCTGTAAGTGAAACAGTTGCTCTGCTGCCAGAAGAGTGAGAATACAGAAAGAGAAATGGCAAGTTGTTAGCTGTGTCCTGTTTGCAAATGCTGCACATCTACCCCAGGGTCTAATTTTCTTAAGATATTGGGGTGATTTTAGTAATACCTTATTGTACAAGGACTCTTTTATATATATATATATATATCATCCTGCTCAAAAGCCAAATTCATCTCCAATACCCAGAGAAACAGGTTGGCAACGTGGTGTTTAGGTGTTTTAGTCTGGCTGTTCCTCCTATGCTCTTTGCCTCTACACAGACTTCCGAAGTCGAACGTGAGAGGGGGAAACAAGTCTTAAAGTTTCTTTTTTTCTGAGGGAGAGAGCTTCTGAAGTAGGAGCATAAATAATTTTTCTTCATGGTCTAGATTGTTTATTTGCATTGCCAAAATCCTGGGAGGTTGGAGGACAACAGGGCAGGCTGGAGGGAAGGGATATTAGTCAGTACTCAGTTTTCTTTGGTCCGTCGTTGGCAAACAATGAATTAATAGCTTACAACTGTAACAGAAGATTAATTCGTATTGCAAATTGTATTAAGAAGGAAATAGCAATATGATCTATCTTTTACTGTTGTATAGTTGGCATCACTTTTAATATTTGATCTTTGGCTTGAGCTTTTTGTAGAGTGATAAGCATCATTTCTATCAAGGGATTATCTGATTTGGAAAATTTGTCTTGTTTTCCCTTTGGAATTCAAGTTGCAGGCAAAAAATGAGTTTGTCATCCATAAAATGTGGGACTTTGTCAGATAATATATTTGTCCCATTATTAATTGTTCTGATTTCTTTCTGATATTGTAGATTTATCCTATAGTGCGAGACTATTTTCCTGTTTGAGTTTTGGTCTTAGGGAGCAAGAGAAACTGCCATTTGTAATGTTATCCTGAATGTGCTCTCCTATCTGAAATTAAATTTTCTGCATGGGCAATCCTGAACGCTAAGGCTCATGCAGTGGTGATTGGGTCAAGGATTATTTTTTCCTGGGAGGTATATATTGCTGCTTAAACAATAGATTTGTAGGAACTCGAAGCTGACAGAAGGAAGACACTTTATCTTTCCATACCTCCCCTCAGGGATTGATAGTGAAATGCACTTGTGGAAAATCTAATTTATATAAGAATAAAACATTTCGGCAAGATGCTTTGCTTTTGCTTTCTTATGTTTTTGTTGGTTTAGGAGTTGCTGATTTCTTTTTTTTCTTTTTTTTCCTTTTCTCTAGTAAAACGCTTCAGAGAACCAAAGCATGAAAGACGTCCTTGGAGGATATGGTATGCTTCCATTTGTGTCATTTTGAGCTGCTGGTTTCTTGATGTTTTAGGGATTGAAAGAATGATCATTTGCTTATGATAATGATACCTGAAACTGATGGGCAAAAAGTGACCAATGCAAAAAGTCAATGCAAAACTGTTACCTTCTCTTCTGTTTTCCTGATGGCTTGTTTTTCCTAACCACTTCCTGGACTTGACAGAAGTCACATTTTGAGTATGAAGCTTCAAGTTGCACTTCCTCACAAAGACAAAAGATCTCACCAAGTTCTATTTTTTAATGTATTTGGCACATGTATCAAATGAATAAAAGACCTTTCAATGTATACAAGATTATCTTCAAAGTCTGATTAAATCTGTAGCTCTCAGCGTACCAGTCTGCAGGAATGCAAGAACCAGCAAGTCGGGTTGCTTCTCTGAGCTACTACTTTATAATAAGCTCTCAGCTACACATAAACAAAATGTATGTTCCAGAACAATTCTACTGTGTACAAGATAGAGGACAGAATGGCACAAGAGGTAGATATAAACCATAAAAAAATATAAGGTGTAAAAAGTGTGTGTATGTATATGTGTTTGTTTATTTTTACTTTTTGATTTATTTATTTTTACTATTTTTACTCTTTAACTTTCACTAGTTTCAATTCATCTCATACAACATGGCTTTTCCAAACTAATCTTGACCTTCAGGTTACTGAAAACATAAATATTGGAAAGAAGAACACAATCTTTTGATTTGAACTGCTCCGCGTGTGTGTGTATATGTATATACACACACACACACACACACACACACACACACACACACATACACATATATGCAGTATGTTGCACTGATTAGCACTGATTCTCACCCCATCATCACTGCTTCCAGTGCTGTGAGATCAGTGTGAGAGGATGAAGTTTAAGATCAGATTGTCAGGGAGGAGAGAGAAACTCAGGCATAAAATACTGGCATAAAATACTGTTTTGATCTACTGGACTTCTTAACCAGGAAATGACAAGCAAAGTGAATGCTGATCTATATAAAGAGCGCACAATTGCCTACATACTGCTTTTGACACAACTCATATATTCAGCATATTTAATAGCATGTCTTTTAGTTCAGATTTTGTATAAGAAATTGTAATAAAAGAACATTATTAAGGGTCTGGAATCAATATTGAATGATTACGTAAGCATATAAAATGAAGATATATATATATATATATTTTTTTTTTTTTTTCTCTCCATGTAAGTAGTGAAGTGTTTTACCCTGTTTCATTCATCTGCCTTGGAAATAGAGCCCTTGGGGTTGGAATTCTTTTGCAGTGAGGTCTAAGCTGTTGTATTTTAGTTGAAATTTGGTGTGGCCATTTCATACGTTCAGGTGAAAAAACCCTATGTTGGCTTTTCAGTAAAATACTATGGGTTAAGCAGTTATTAGCCAGCTGTTATATTGTAAAATGAGATGTGTGATGAGCATTTTATTCCTGTCTGTGCCATATATGTGCTAAAAACACATGAATGTATAAGGACTGAAATATTTAGCAAGGTTGGTATAGTTGTTGTTTGCAGAAGGTTATTAAAGACTTAGCTGGGTTTAGTGAGTTTTAGCTCTTAGATAAAGCTGCAAGGTTCTCGCTAGACTTTAAATTACAGCACCAAGGTCTCAAGTTGTTGCAATCCAATTATTGTTAGCACTATTAAAGAAAAAAAATTAGCAAGGGTTTGAGTTGAAACTGGAACAATGTCAAACAAGCTAAGTACTGTAACATGTTATCCTTGTTTTGTTCTTATTTAAAAAGAAAAAAAAGAATTGGGATAGAATTTTAATTAAAATAAATTTTGCCATGTCCTACTATGTTTTATTTGTTTGTTTCTTAAAATCTACTACTTTTACTCTCTTCCTAGGTTTTTAGATACTTCCAAGCAAGCCATAGGGATGTTGTTCATCCACTTTGCAAACGTGTATCTATCAGACCTTACAGAAGAAGACCCCTGTTCACTGTGAGTGTTGAATCCAGACTAATTGGTCTCTGTGGAAGCTCTCCTGTTGAGTTTGATGCTGTGTGTTTGGACAAGAATGCAAACAGCCTCTGAGAGACAATTTTTAGTGCTTCAGTCACTTTTGAAAACTTGTGTTTTAAGTGTAGTTAGTCCTGGATTAAAAAGCTGATATTTTAGTTCATGTTTGACAGGGTCTGGGAGTGCTTTAGCTGGTCTGTGTGTGGATATTTTAGACTGAGGGCAAACTCTATTGCTGCTCCCCCAGGTAATCAATAGAGACTTCAGAGGCGTGTGTAATATGAGGCAATTTACTGAGGCAGGTAAGAGATACCAGGCACCAGTGAAAACAAATATCAAACTGCATGTGCTGACCTCCAAAAGTTGTTCACTGCAACCAGCCTTTCCTGTGAAGCCAGGTAGCTTTCAGGGATATCAAGCAAAAACTTGTATTTTCTTCTAAAAATCTACGTTAGCTCCTGAAGTAGTATTTTCACGTAATAGCAGGAAATCTTGCTTGGTACCCAGACATTTAATACAGAAATGAATTTTGCAATCTCATGCTTGGAGCAGTGTGACTAAGTTGATAAGCATTTCACTGTAGTATATTAAACCTGAAGAGTTTATGACTAAGACCCCTTCAGTCTCTTTACAGAAGCTGCTGAAGCAAACAGTAATTGTTTGAGTTTGTTCTTGATAGGGCTCATGCTCAAAGCCTGCAGGTTTCTGGTGACAGAAGCTGTGAAATTACTCTGAAAAGCCCAATAATTTGCCCTTTAAGACCAGTGCATTTGTTCTTCTGTGGCAGCTGCTCGTTGTTGTTCTTTGGTAATGAAAGTAGTTAGGTACCTCAAGGACTCTGTGTTTGTATTGCTGCTCACATCTATGTGTTTTATTTATTTTATTTCTGCATAGTTTGCTTGGTGTTCCTGTGTGCTATAAACAGAGGCTGTTTTTCCTCCCACCAAAAAACATTTTATTTTATTGCATTTATTTTAATCAGCTAACTATAAAGGTTAAGATATAGCTATGAGAGTTTCGATAATACCAAGCATCAGAGTGGGATTTTTCCTGCTTACTGATCTAGGAATTTCCTCAGAGACTTATAAATCTGGCTGGTGAAAATTAATCGTATTTTATTTTTATATATGATCTAACCAAGACATGTCCCAAATTGTCAGTGTTTAAAGCTTAAGCATAGTACTTTATTAAAATATTTAGAAAATAACTTTGCATGGTGTATGTACTGAATTTTCAAAATAGCATTTGCTAAGCATCCAGAAACAGACCTTTGGTACTAAGCGGTTTTCGACAGAAGCAGCCGGTATCGAGTAAGTGAATTTTCTTTGCATGATACTACTACTACAAATACTACTGGTTCTGAAGTCTTCCTCATTATTTTAACATGAAACATATTGATTTGACTGTAAATAGTATATGAATATTGGCCTTATAAGTAGCAAAGACAGAAGATACCTCAGTATGTTTTATGCACTTTAAAAGCTCCATTTGTGCATTCTCTTCTACATCTGATTTAATACAGTTTATGTAACTGTCAGGTGGTTCAGATACCACCTTACACATAAATTTAACCAAGTATGCACAAAAAGAAAGAGGGTAGGTGAAAGGACTCTTATTCTGCTTTCAAGATGACAAAAATTGCTATGTTAAGCTGTATATTTCCTCAGATAGGTCAAAATTCTTGAATAAAACCAAGATTTTTGCAAGTTTCAGTAATGGTAAGCATTTAGCTCAACCAAATGGATATTATGAATATTTTTCTGTTCTTTCCTGTTTTGTAGTTCATGGATTATTTTCATAATAAAAACGATAAACATGGTTTTAGGCAACGTTGTATTTAAAAGCTTGGCAAGAACAATGGTGGTAATTGCCATTCGTTAGTATGCTGCTATAATTATTATACTGCTAGAATTCAGGCAGGTACGTGAGAGGTGAAAGCTGATTAAAATGTCCATTAAAGCACCTCAAGACAGATGGGTTGTAATTTGAATGTTTTTAAGTAGAAAAGCAAGCAGTATGTTGTACACCAGGAATTCCGTAGAGACTGCAGCGTTTTTCTCACTGAACCCTCAGCCAAATCTGTTTGTTTGATGGACAGCAACCTGTTTCCTTGTCTGTGCCTGCGCACAGATCCCACGTCAGTAAGATTAATGCAGTGCATTGCAGAATGATAATTTTGCTTATATATAGTGAGCCTGATGTGTTCGGAAATATCAGCTGTGCTGTGCTGACACAGTAAGGTGCAATTTGGTGTGGGATCCCTGCTCCTGCTGGGAGCCTTCCTGGTATTTTCCAGCTATAGACTTGCAGCAGCCCCTTGTGGTCTTAAAATGGCATGTGTAGGTTTGTAGTTACTGGGTTTCCCCTGCCAGGCACTAAACAGAAATTTTAATGTGTGTCTAATGTGTTATGGGTGAGTCTTGGCTGAAACAAGAGATACTGAATGACTCCCAAGGCTCAGCCCAAATCCTTCTCAAAGAGCTGGCTTTGCAAGCATGGTTTCTGCATTTGCGTTCAACGTTTGGCTGTGATTTTGTGCACAAAGACTTGTTCTGCAGCTGCTGGAAGCCCTCAGCTTTCTCCAATTTGTTATTTTTATTCCTACAGATCTGTTCCTATAGACAGGAAAGCTTATCTTAAATATTTAGAAATACTGTTTACTGATTTGCAAGATGTTATGAAGTTCATGTGCATAATTTAATGAAGAGAGAATTTAATACTTAATTTGAAACCCAGTTTAATATGCAGTTTACTGAAGCCTAAGAATGATCCTGGACTTTTTTTAAAAAAACAAAATTAGTAATGAAGCAGGTGTCTGTCTATTGAAATAATAAAAAAAAATATATATTTTCCTCTCAAATCTAACTATGTTGAAATTTGGTGTAGGTAACGATGGTAATATGTAGACCTTCTTCTATAGGTAACCTATCATATTCTACTGCTTGTTGTTTCTTGTTGAGGCTGAGAGAGCACTCCTCTAAACAAGAAAAGATGCTCGTAGTTTTAGCAGTGGTATCTTTCTCCATTGGAATGCAAGTGTGTGTTTGTTTTGGTTTTGTTATTCCTTTGGACTTTCTTGAGGTGTCTTTTTAAGATTTTTTTTTGTTTTTATTCCTCTTCTGGTTTTATTCAAATGCATTTTTTTTCCATACAGAATGGACTGAACAGTAGGGGGGAAAAAAGGGAAATCTAGTTTCAGTTTGAAGGAATAAAATGAAAACTGGAGTTTATGTAGTGTGTTCGCACACATGTGTGCGCACACACACACACACAGTCACACAGCAGAGTTAGTGGAAATATAACTGGAAGCTTAACATCAAGCCCAGAAACAGGAACTCTTTTAAAGCTATTTTAAAACTTAGACCAACTTTGCAGTTTTGGGACTAAGTGGGCAAGCGATCAATTTTTAGTCTTAAAATACTCTCGCTTTATATGCAGATAACTTCTACTGTCAACTGTAGTGTTACAATAAACTGAACTTTTCGAAAACTCACCCTTGATTTCTTTTACCTGTTTTTTTTTTTTTTTTCTTTCAGGTACCTTATAAACTTCTTGTTAGATGCCACACTAGGAATGCTGTTAATCTACGCTGGGATTCGGGCAGTCAGCAGCATTGTGGAGTGGCAACAGTGGGAGTCCCTTCGCTTTGGTGAATATGGTAAATGTTTCTGTACTTGTGCTGAGATATTTCTGAGACAGAATTTCAGAATATTTCAGTTATCAGACTATCCTAAAATCATTATCTATCTCACAAGAGTCTTTTTAAGTTCTGTAGTTTGCCATGCAGTCTCTATGTTTAATAAATGTTGGTTGCAGGTGCCCAAAAAAAAGCAGTTTCAGATGTATACTCTTAGGAGAAATAAGTATTATTAATGTAACTATAGAAATAACTATAGTACCATTAGTGCAGTTGTAACTTTAGTTATATATTCTCATTTATGTAGACTAGTTATGTAGCCCTTTGGGTGCAGTTCTGTGACCATTTAAGCTGCTTTATCAGCACTGCCTGTTTATCTACTTTACTCCCATCTACCACTCTCCAAATGCTTCTCCTCTTTTCCTTGGACTTGGACTCTGACCCTTTAGGGGATTGATTTGGAAAGCAAAGCCAATAGAAAATTTACCATAGAGTAATAAATAGCTGTATTTTAGATCAGTTCCCAGACTTGGGTCTCCAAAAGATTGGGGTCCTACTGGGGACACTGCTAAATTACCCTTAAACTCCCCTTTTCTGATTGTCAGTTTGGCTTGGAGTCCTTTCCGTCTGAGCACCTTGTAGACCATGTAAAATTGGCGTTATGTTTAGAGCAATCTTTTTTTCCTGCATCTGTTACATAACCATAACTCAAAAAATAGTGTTGTTTTTTTTTTTTCTTATGACATACCCTGTTTTTTTTTCTATAGTGAACCTGTTTGTATTTTAGTAAATAATAAGGCATCTGTGATTGAATTAGCTAAGTTCTTAATGTCAGCAAGTGAATGTGCTGCCTTCTGCAGGGAAGGCAGGGTGGGATCCTCTATTGTCATTTTGAGTTAGGAGATAGAAAATGCTTAGAACTTGTTCATCAAGTATTTCTTCTTGTGCATGCATATAAGTGATGCATGAAATAATGTAATTCCTCTTTCCAGTATCAGAACGTTTTCTCAGTGGCTGACGTCCATTTTTGTGTCTTCGTTTAATTTGCTGTCTCTGAACATAGTTATTAGAAAGTATGTTGCACATCAGTATTTTCATTAATTATTTCGGGAACGCTCCTTATATAAAGAGAATTAGAGAATGGGTGGAAAGTGATTAGACTGCTGTGTGGTAAGTTAGACCTTATATAAGAATTAAGGAAGTGTCTATAAGTTGCATTGCAATAGACCTTATATAAGAATGAAGTGTCTATAAGGTGCATTGCAACATTCAGCACCCTCTTGTTAAGTACACATTTTGTCAAGCACCATTTAAAAAGGAAGGAGGAAGAATATGTTTAGGTTTAGTATTTGCAGGAAAACGTGGGCGTGTAGAGCACATCTTAGAGAATTTGAGAATTTTATTGGAAATAGAAAGGAACTCCATGCGTTTTCATCTGTTAACAAGTGAGGAAAAACAAGCAGGAGCCCCCAAACGCCTCCTCTTTTGCCTGAGCTCTGCTGTTTGTGTAGGTAGCACCCAAATAATGATTTGTCTCAGTTCTCATGGTGAGCTCATTTCCCTACTTAGCTCTATTACTTGATCCCTGGTGATTCACTGCTTGAGAAGCTATCACCGAAATAGCAGTGGTCCTGCTGGGTTTAAAAGGCTCTCTTTATATGGAGGGTAGTTTTTAAGTGGAAATGCCTCAAGGAGAGAATGGATACCAAAATACAAACATTCAGAAATAGTTGCTGTTTACAGAGCAGAGTGACCCTGCGTGCTGATTTATGGGCCAAGCAGCCTGACGCTGCCACAAGGGCTTTTTGTGGCACAATTGCCACATTTATTAGGTTTCTGGTCCTGTTGTCACACTCAGCACGTGAGGAGATGGATTTTAATAGAAGCATGGAATCAGCTCATGTACTTGAGCACATAAGGAAGATAAAAACAGTTGTGATTTGTACAGAGAAGAATGTTCCCTGATACCATAAATACAAAACATTCTCCGTCCCGTCTATATTAGATTTCTTTAGCTGTTGCAAGTAGGAAACAGGTGTTTAAATCCCTCTTTTTCAAAATGACCTATATTGGCAACCAGACTCTTCTGTGCTCTTTGCTTGCCCTTGCTTCTCATCTGGGAAAGTTTAGGAACAGTATTTGCTGCATCTTTTTTGCTCTAGCTCTTTGTGTGCTTTGCAAAATAATGTCATTAATTTATGTACAGTCTTGCAGAGTAGACACTTACCACAAAGCTGTTTTAAGTTATTTTGGAGGAGGTCTGTGAGCTTTTTAAAGGAAATTCTTCCGGGCATGAAAAGAAGCAAGTTACCACACAGAGGACATAGAGTGTTTTGTTCAAGAGCTGCCTATAAGCACTCTTCCACTGAGCAACTGACTAAACTCTGCTTAGTACGTACTAGTTCCTTCATTGCTCAGCATTTTCAAAAAATGGCACTACTGTTGTCAGCTATTGTTTCCTGAGGACTCAAAATTTTCAGTTTTAATATGCTTTTCTTGCTGCAACAACATCTCTAGTTATTTGCTACTTTATTCTACATGTGTAAGTTCTGTGTGATAGATGTAAAATCAGAAATCGAGATAGACTGGCCAAGAATGTTTGGAAACAGCATTAATGTTTATTACTTCAACATCGGAATTTGAGTTCAGTTTGTGTACTGAATCTTTGCATGTGCAAATGTCCAAAAAATTCTTGGGATAAACCTATTGGATGTGATGATGCTATTAACTTCTACTTTTTCCTCTTTGGTTGCATAGTTTGTAAAACAGTAGAAAAAAATTGGTTGGAAAGCATCTCTGGAGGTCCCCTAATCTGATCCCCTCCTCAAAACAGGGTTAACTTCAAAGCTAGATCAGGTTGCTCAGGGCCTTGTCCAGTGCAGTTTTGAATTTAACCATGATGGAGATTTACCAAACCCTTGGGCAAGCTGCTCCAGTGCTAACCACTCTTATTGTGAGTTTTTTTTTTTTTTTCTCTGTGTTGAGCAGAATTTTCCTTGCTGTAACTTGTGACTGCTGCCTCTTGACTTTCTCTGTGCATCTTGGGGAAGGCGGGGGCTCACATTTTCCCCTACTTTATGTAGCACAAGGCTACAGTTATATTCTCCCTTCTCCTTTAGTCCTGTCCAAAGAGAGCAATCCCAGGTCCTCAGCTTCTCCTTGTGTAGCTCATGGTCTGGTCCCTTCTGTACCAGCCACAGAACTTTCTATTTGCTGTTGCTGCATTTCATGGGATTCCTGCTGGTCCAGTTCTCCAACGTGCCCAGGACCACCCCTCCAAAATAGCAGCACTGTCCTCCAGGGAGAAAACCATTCCTGCCAATTTGGTCTCATCGCTGACTTCTCTTAGGGTGTATTTCTTCCCATGGAGGGGTAACATACTCTTGATCCCAGTATCTACCGTTGCAGGGTGTGACTAATAGCCAGCTACCAGTTAGTTTTCAAAGTCTTTGACCCTGACAGTCAAGTAAAGCTTTTTGTCTACATTTTGCAATGTAATTTTACGATTTAAGTCCACCCATCCAGTCCCTGTCTCCCCAGTTTGTCTACCAAGATACTGTGGAAGACACTGTCAAAAGACTTGCTAAGGTCAAGATGAACCACATCCACTGTTTCTGGCTGTTCTCCCCTCTTACAATTAGAGTCAAAAGCTAATTTTAAAAGTACAGTAGAGCACACACAAAAGTCAGATAGAATTTAATATATGCAACTTTTAGTTTTCCTAAATAAAGTGACATCCATCATGGAGAAGAGTGCTCATGGGTGACAGTGCTCAACTGAATTTGTAATAAAGAGTTTCACAATTTTTGGACATGCTACATGGCCAACCTCATGCTGCAGTTGGAAGCAGATGGGAAAAGGGCTCAGAATAAATGGCTAAGACTTCAACAGTAATACTGTCTATCCTAAAGTTAGATTGTTTTTTCTGTATTCTTTTCTTAATGAAGAAAAATGGAGAATGCTGATAAAGATGTGGTGTATAAAAACTCATCGTTAAAATTTCATTCTCCAATATAGTTCAGGACTTGTATCCCCCAAAGAATCACAATTGCTTCAAGTCACTGCTGATGTTTTTCTCTCAGATTTCTTTCTCTCCCTGTCCTTTTTTAAGCACCGTAAGCCTTAAACTGCAGGAAAAAATGAAAAACTTGAGCTTTTTAACCATTTTCTATTTACTATTTAGTGGTGATCAACACGCTGTAAATTTATGTAGGAAAATTCTTTTGTTTTAGACTCCAGTCTGATTTATCAGTTTCTTTGCTGTAGCATTTCAGCAGCAAGCAATAAATCTCAAGATAATTATTAAGTATTAATGCTGAAAGCCTTTCAAAAATGTTCCAGAAAAGGAAGCAGCCATTAGGCATTACAAATATACAATGGCATCTGATTTTCCATTGCACATTATTCTTCCCCAGGCTTGAAATTTTTAAGCTCTGTTCGAAGATGTTGCAGGAAACTTTGGGGATGTCTCAAGAAAACCAGCAGTCTTCCAAATCTTCTGGTTTCCAATTAAGTTTTGCAAGTGTATTTGACCTGTGAAATCTTGATGATACAATGCACTGTCCCTTATTTTATTTCTTTTTCTTTCTTCATTCTTTCGTATAGTGTCTCATGGTCTACATAGTTTTGCTGTTCAAATATTTATGCCAGATGGTTTTTATTCTCTACTGGCAGATAACTTTTTCTTTCACTGTGCTGCATCCTCATAAGATTGAGCAGAATTTCAAAGCCTTTCAGACTGAAATTAGAATCAGTTCTTAATTTTTTGTTCAATTAATTTTTCTTCTGGCAAGTAGCTTTTATATCAACCCTTCTACCACCTGTTGCCACAATTACAATTGGTTAGTTTCAGTTACTAGCTTTCTATAGGAAAATAATTTTCTTAAGGTAGACTATCAAGATTGGCAGAAATATCACGCTTAAATCTTTTGCTTCACGCTATGTAATTTTTAATACTTTTTTCTTTCCCACTTAGGAAACTTAGTGCTTTAGGATAGAGAGAGAAAATGAAAATTTAGTGAGAAACAAATTGAATTGTTCGGTGTAGAAGAGCATGTAACCAGCTCCTGCAGAATCAGCTAAAATCCTGTTACCTTCAGTTTCTATTACAAAATTAGAGGGATGGGGTGGAGCAAGAACACTAAGGAGGCTGGTGATGACACTTTAAAAGGATGAATCAGCTGGGTCTCTTCTAATCTTCTCTAAAATATTTGTTGAAGTAAAATAATATGATGTACCTGTGGAACCTTTTCTCTTTTTTGCAGGTGACCCGCTGCAGTGCAGCGCTTGGATGGGCCAGTGTGTTCTGTACATAATGATCATGACGTTTGAGAAAACTATCATCATTATAGTTCTTCTAATACCTCAGTGGAAAGAGGTTGGTGTTTTCACAGCATTTGACAGATGCATGAATTTCTAGTGGAAGAAGTCACAAAGCAGTAGCTTATTTAATACTGTTTTTTAGCTTGGCTTATCTCCCAGTGTCACAACTTCCTACACGTGCTGCCATTTAGCTCTGAGTGTTATGTTCTTGTACCTTGTTTAGGATACAGCTAATTAGGCTTTCTGGCATGCATTGCTGGTGATATCCTATTATATTTTGGTTTTACTGTATACTGTGGTGTGTAAAATTACACTGTATCTACTTGTCTGAGCACTCTAGAAAGAACTAAATGGTTCCTCTTTCTCTATTTAGCCCAAATTATTATTTTTTTTTTTTTTTGGTGTTCTTTTCTGTAGTATTTTGAAGAATCACTTTTATGTGACCTTGTTGCTTCATCTAAACTGTACAATTCCAGTAGTTCACAATGGATTAGTGAAATCATTGCTGATGGTTAGAAACACGTCTATTTTAATAGAATCTGTGCACTTTAATATTCAAAGTGATGGTGCTTGTTGCTATAGCAAATTGAAGCCCGTTAGTCGCTTAATGCATATTCTAGACTCATCTCGAAACTAGGAGTCTTCTCTTACTGTGTATTTTGTAAAGCTTTAATTGAAACTTCAGTTGGAGTTTAAATTACCTAAACGTGCAACTTATAACATGTTCCTTGGGAGCTCTGAAATGTTTTAGATAATTCTTAAAGTTCCGCAGACTTCTGTAAACAGAAGTGACTAAGATGTCAGCCCCACTTACTACTGCTGCAATTTATTAGCTGTCCTAAATACTTTCCTTTTCTACGAAGCTGCCCTTTTTGGTTTGTATACGCTGTTTCTGTAGCATTAGCTAGTGCATGAACAACTGCACTAACTAATCCAGTTGTGTGCACATGCTGCTGTGATCTGAATTTGATCCTTTTCTTTTCACAGGTAGCTTTATTGAATCCTATAGAGAATCCCCAGTTGGAGCTGGCTATCGTCATGCTGATAGTTCCCTTCTTTGTTAATGTTAGTACAACTGCATGCTTCTCTGAGATAGTTACATGTATTTCCTTCTCCCATCTGTTAAATTATTAACATTAATCCTTAAAGTACAATGTGCCTTGGTGTTTAAGTTGTCTTAATTTTAAAAAGGGTATTAAAAAGTGGATAAAATGCAGGTATGTAGATTTATTATAGCCAAAATCCATATTGAGTAACTGTCTTCAGTAACTGGTCTCAGGAGAAGTGCAGCAATGCCTCATAGACCTCCTTGGGCTTATGGCTTCAGTAAATTGGATGCAATATTGCAATACTGTCATAGAGATTCTAAAATTACGGTGAAATTTGCATTAGGAAGTACTTGATCTAATAATAACTGTACAACTGTATATCCTGTGTCTCACTGAAACTAATAGTGGTTGGCATAGGAAGGAGCAGAATAAAAAGGCGAGCATACACTGATACATCCCTAAATATTCCCTTCCAGCAATCTGGGGTTTAGGGTCTAGAGCCAGAGATAACATCTTTGCAGTTTATAACCCCTCCTGATTGTTTTTTTTCTTTCATTAATTTGTTCAAGCATGGACTTTATCCTTTGAGAAGGAAAGCTTCATTGCGCTAAGGTGTCTGCCTGAGACTGTTCACATTTCTATATGAAGAGTTAATATGTCATCACTGAATAGCAGCTACTTTGCTTACTGTTTCCTTTTCTACCAAGGAATAAATTAGCCATTTCCTAGAGCATTCATGCAGTGTAAAATAACCCATGTGCCCCTATGCTTGTACAAGATTTTGTCAGTTTGGCAAACTTGCTTTTATTGTTACATGTCCCTAGTTCTGTCCAAATGTTGACTAAGTGAACATACAGTAACCTAAAGAAAACTGAACTGTCCCTTCCCACTTCTCTTTACCAGGCATTAATGTTCTGGGTAGTAGATAACTTTCTTATGAAGAAAGGGAAGACAAAAGCTAAACTTGAAGAGAAGGAAGCAGGACAAGATTCAAGAAATGGAAGTAAAGTCCGATACAGAAGAGCAGCATCACATGAAGAATCAGAGTCAGAGGTATGTAGACTTAGCTACTGCCATTAACCTATAGTCCAGTTGCTCCCTCATGTTGCCAGTTTCCTTGTAATACCGTCAGTTTTGTTTCGATTTTCTTTGTATCCACCTCTGACCCATGGTTCCTAATATTTGTAGTTAAATGCAGGTTAAGAAAATGGCAGTGTCGCAACGTGCACTGGTAGTTATTTTCCTTCCAGACAGATAGGAGGACATAAGAATATACCTAAATATCACAAGTGAACTGTTACAAATGCTTCTAAAAATGCCTACATAGAATACAGAATGAATTCCAATCTAATAAAGCTATTAGCTTGCTTTTGAAAGTGAGAGGAGGGGGACAAAATAACTGGCTGGATTTTTGGAGGAGTATTTGTTAGGGCTAGCGTGGTCTCAAGGATGAGGGTGCAGTAGTGGGCACAGTCACTGGGGACAAGTTGGAGGATATGAAGAGAGCAGCTCTGCCGTCCTGTTGTTGTCTCCATGGATTTGTTAGCTCTTGAGGCAGGAGGGCGTTTGGATATGGATGGCTTAAAGTTTTAATATGGTTGGTGTTTTAGGATATGCACAAATATGAGGTTGCTCAAAATGTGTTGCATTTTATTACAGAATAAATTAACCTTTTAAGCATCTGATCATCATGCAGATATTACAGGATGCAAAGATCTTCAAATCTGCTCAACTAATTAGTTTTCAGTGTTATGCAAATAAACATCAGCTTCCTTTTTTAGCATTGCACATAATCTTGTATCTGAATTTGAATTGATTTAATTAGAGTAAGAGTATCTGTTCTTTCGCTTCATTTTCAAAATGTCACAAACAGAACAGTGAAATTTGAGTGGGTCAGGAGTGCTTGTGTGCAGTGGTACTACTTAACTACATATTTTCTAAACCTGTCAGAAAAACAAAGATGTAAGAGCCTCTGCTGTATATGCAGCTAACTGCCATACAGTTCCTTTTCTTTTTTCATAGTATTACAAAATGATTTTCAGCTGTATCCTGAAGTAAAAGATGCAAAAAAAGGAGGAAAAAAAAATTGCTTATGTTATTGCCTTTGAGTAAAACTTTATTCTGAATTAAGTGATTAGTTTTCAGTTTGCCTGAAGGATGGGCAGAATTCTTGAAAATAAGTTTCTAGTCACAGTTGGCTGATGCTATGTTCCTGAATTACAAACAGTGCTCATAAAACAACTGTTATATTGCAAATGTGGGTAGAGACGTAGTGTGGTCTTTCCCGCTTGTTTTTGCAGCAAACCACCTGCACCACTCTGGGGGTGCAGGCATCGCTTCTGTGCGTTTAGAGTCCATGATTCCAGTAGAGATTAATACCTTTCATTTGAAATTTATTTTCAGGTAGTACTGACAGTAAGTCCAAATGAGGTTCAGTAGTCTTGGGCAAATAATAAGGTGTTTTGTGAGCGTAACAAAGTAAAGGGTTAAAAGTAGAATGAGGGAAGAAAGTGACTTTGCTTCATGTTGCTCAGAAGCTGTAATTTCTTATTTTTTTTTTTCAGATCCTCATTTCGGCAGATGATGAGATGGAGGAATCTGATGCTGAAGAGGATCTGCGCAGACTGACCAACTTAAAGCCCATTAAGAAAAAGAAGCATCGTTTTGGTCTGCCTGTATGACACATTCCCTGACCTGTGTATTTGCAGGCATCATGGCAAAAACTTCTCAGTCAGTGGGTTTCAAGGCTGCAATTGCATCTCCCTTTTCATACAGACTGACTCAAAAAACAAGGTCTGCCAACAGAATGCAAACAGTTGGAAGACTTCCAGTTCAGTTGCACTACAGACACACTGACCAATTATGCAAGAATGTCTTTTCATCATGTGTGAAAGCACAGTGTTGTTGAGGACTAGTCACTAAAGTGATTTGTATCTGACATTTCAGAGAAGATCATAGAAAACAGATACAGGGATCTTTCATTTATGGTTTCTGAATGATGCAGTTTAAGATGTTCTCAAAAAAGGCATCAGAATCAACTAAGTTAGCGGAGTATGTTTTGCTACTAAAACTGGCTTTTGCAGCGTAAGTCGTAGAGCAGAATAGTTTATGGTTACAAGCTGTAACTTAATGTTATTTTTTTAAGTACAAGATGTTTACTTGCTACAAGGTACCTATGGAACTAATAGGTGGAACAAAGATTTTTTTCCAGGTCTCCTCAAACCTGTTTGACTATTTTATATTTAAGTTATATTTTCATACAGTTGTATTTAAAGATTCTCTTTGTTAGAGAAAACATTGCAGTTTT
>VZSV01000005.1:378249-442239 GCA_013398735.1 Nothocercus julius
AAAAAAAAAAAAAAGTCTGCCTTTAATTGCAATTAAAAGTCAGGCTTAGAGTTTCTTAATAAAGAAAATACATAGGGGGCAAATCTTGCACTTTGGAGAAGGCTTTAGTGCCGTCAGTGCATATGTTGGGGGCGCTGACCTAGTCTGAGTAAGCCATTCTTGTTCCCCATATGGGGGGAACGATTAAGTTTTCTCACACAGCTGTAAGTAGAAAGTGATTTTATCTTCCCGAGTGTGCGTGAGCTGGCATCAGAGTGAGTTCAGTAGCAGAGGGTGAAACATTGCACTTATTAATGATCCAAACCACACGCAACACTAGCATTGACTTCCCGACGCAAATGACGTTAGAGAGGACACAGTTACGCACTTCCAGTCCATAGGATGCATCTAATGTTTACAGAACGTGGGCTTTCGTGTACAGGGTAAGAGGCGCTGTGCTGTTGTCCTCCCATCCCGAGGCAGCTTTGTGTCCATAACAAAGCTTTGCCTTTTAGAGTTATAAATAGAGCCCCCGCAGGCTCCCCGGCCGCCGTCTCCGCGCGAGCTCAGCTGTCTCGCCGAGCTCCAGCCACCACCAAAATCCTGCACGCCCGAGTCATCCCTAAGAATAAACCTCCCGGGAACAACGACCCGCGTCAACCGGGAACACCCCAGGCTCTGCTCTGGGAAAGTGACCCAGCTCCCGACTCCCCGCTAGGTGCTCTATATAAGCCCAGGAAAACAACAGGCGCAGAGGACAGTGGATCAAAGCTGGGGAACATCCCGTGGGAAGGATTACGGGAGCTCTGCCGTTATGTCACAGGTATGGGGCACCCGGGAGACCCAGCAAATCCACTGCTGCTTTAGGTGGTTTGCACCAGGGGCTGGTTAGCAAGTTGTTCTCAGGAAGCAGGGAATTCTGCTCCTCTCATCTAGTTGACCTCTTTCGTTATTTAGAAGTGGTTAAGCACTTCGTCGACAGAGTATAACAAGTCAGTTGTGATGAGTGATTATTTGATGAAGAAAGCAAACAACTCCCCCCTGCATGGCTGATTAGTTTAGCGTTTAATATTCTGATTTACCATAAATATTATAGGGAAGGAGAAAATATTTGTATTGCCCTAGTTTATAGTATTTCTCTGTAGGAATGTTTTCTGCTTTTCCAGCACACTTTCTCAAGGCAAGATTTGAAATTCTTGAGGAATATACACAAATTGACAGTAGCTTTGAAAGGACATGGTATTCTGAAATGTGCTGTCTCTCCTCTAAAGTAAATCTTAACCTAATAACATGCAGGAAAAAAAGGGGGGTGGTTACGACTGGAAATTACAGCTATTAGGATGAAATACCGGAGACTGAAATTTTGTACTAGAAAATTCTCATGTTCAATTTGTAACTAATGGTTTTGCTTTACCATGCTCTCTAATTTTCAAAGTGATCCTAAAATTAGCTCTGGATTTTTGCGTTTTTCGTACGCTGTCTACTTGAACACAAGTTTACGGGTGCCCGACACAGACCTCTTCATCATGAGAGTTCTGCGCGGTGGGTAAATAGCAGCGTAAGAGCAAGGAGGGAGGAGAGAGATCCTTTGAAGCCGTGCGGAGGAACCCGCTTCTGCTTATTCTCTTCACTCCGGATGAGAAGAGCCTGGCAAGCTCCCTCTCAGCTCCTGTAAACCAACACATTGCCCCTTGACAGCGGGAGATAAAGCACAGGCGGGCTCGCCATGCACGCAGGGCACGGCTCCTGGCGAGGCCCGCTCCCGAATCCGATCGCGCTCGGCAGCCATCGTGCAGCTCCGACGCTGGCACTGGCAGCAGCTGGTGACAGCCGGCCCAGCCATCGCCCTCCGAGGCTCCTGACACGCCGCCCTGGGCGGTGGTTTTGCTTTTGGGGACTAACTGGTTGGCTGGAAAATCATCTGTAGTCTAAACAGGAGAGGTTTCACCCTAAATTAGCTGGATGCCTTCACCCCTTCTACCTCTGAGCACCTAAACTGTCTCCTTTGCCACCCTCCCTCCCTAAAAGCTGCTTTGTCCTATTAGGGAGAAAAAAGCCTTGAAGTTAGAGTGTCCCATCAGTGAAAGGTAAAGGATTTAGCAGGTTCCTTATTCCTGATAAGGAAACAAGTTGCTGCCCTGCGTGTGCTGGCAGACCCCAGGGCTGCTCCCAAGCTCTGCGCCGTGTCGGAGACACGGGGAGTCGGCTCCATCGCGTGCCCATTCCCCATGGAGCCGTGCAAATGTACCTGGAGAGGAGCCACTTGGGGAACAAGCCAAGTGACCCAAGACGGTTATGAATTCAGCAGGGTTTTACAGCAGCCCTCTCCCCTGGCTTTCTTTGGCTATTTGGAGGGTGTTTTTCCCTCGAGATGTTGCAAAAGTCTTGTTTCCCACAGCACATGGAAATGGTGCTGACATCCATCTATTTTTGAGCATTCTTGGGAGTTCTCTGCCAGTAGGAAACATGTTGAACTTCCCAGTGCAGCCGTCTTCCTCTGCCAGGAGCTGTGCTTGCGTAAGCTCCCTTGAACTTATAGCCAAGCCTATAGGTTTGACTCCTTGAATCACACAACTGTGTTTAGCTTTGCAGGTACTGACCCAGAAATGTGTAAGTAGGATCCATCACTGCCAAAATCCAAGCATGAGAAGCCCTGTGTCTGTAGCACTGGACAAAGAGCTTTCTTGTCTGGTTCTGTGCACAAATGTATGAAAATTGGAGTGTTTGAACGTTTAATCAAGTCTTCTGTGAGGGTAGTGGGGGTCTGATGATTGATCTGCTCTCTCTGCCCACTCCTTTGAGGTCTGTATAGTGGGACCTTGACCCCCTGGCCTTGAAATACTAAACCAAAGAGGGGATATTAATAGTCCCAATTGCAGCTGACTGATGTTGTGGATTTGAAATAGTGATTTAGGGGCAGGAGTAGCTGAGATTTTGGAGTGTTATCCCTATTTTCTACTAGCAGGGTAAACTGTAAACAGGGTTTTCTTGGAAAATCTAATGCGCCAGCTGATGGCACATCTGTTTTGGTGTTAGACTTTCTTTTCCTTCTGTAGGTTTGATGTTAAAGGTGTGTTCAATACCTTGTAAACAGCCCCTCTGAGTGCTCAGCTCTCTAAATTTAGAGGCTGAGATATGTAATGGTTGGTTCTCAAGTGTCTTTTGTGCTTTCTTGTTCAAGTTTTTCCTAGTTCAGGTCTGATAAATAACTGTGGGTCAAGCTTATCCCAATGAGTAGAAACAAAATAATTTAGTAATGAAGATGTAAGGGTTTTTTCAGCTGTTTTTGTTAGATCTTCCTGAACATAAAACTTCATTAATTTTTTGGTTTGGTTTCTAATTAGCACTCCATTAGCGCCTGGACACTGAGTATCTGTGTAGGATTTGCTTCCCCTGGTTTGGCTACTTGCAGTTGTGCTGTTGTACAGCTGTGTAAGGGGCCAAATGCTGCGTGTGTAATCCCAAAGATTAATTAGATGGGCTAATGAATTAGCAACTTTGGGTCTTGTAGCCTTGGGATAATGCAGCTTTATTTCCTGTGTTTCTAAACGTGAAATACTGATGTGCTGGCAATACATCTTTCTCAGCCGGCCCCTGTGAAGAAGAAACGTCCTCCAGTGAAGGAAGAAGATCTCAAAGGAGCCAGAGGAAACCTTTCCAAAAACCAGGAAATTAAATCCAAAACCTACCAAGTCATGAAGCAGTGTGGTAAGTCACTTTTCCCTACTAGAAACAATTAAGCAATCTTCCAAAGTAAATCATTAACTCAATTTCTATCTTCAGCTGAAACGACACCCATGTTCACGTACCCTCACCTGGCTGTGCAGGCTCTTGAATCCATGATGGGCCCAATTGACACTCACCAGTAGGTGCCAACAGGGCTCTGCCTCAAGGGATCTTTCTTCCTGACTCAGCTTTGCAAAGGGGGAGGTTGAGCCCTGACTTTGCCTTCTGAGTCAGGGTTCAGAGCAAGTTCTGGTCCATATGGTCAATGTTGATGAATAGTTGAAGATCTGGAGGCTGGGGGAGATCAGGGGATTTCTGGCCTCTTTGGTGGATGAGTTCTACATGGCTGAGATGAAACGTGTTGGGGGCAAGAAAGGGCAGAAGGTAGGAGAGGCCTTACAAACTGACTACTCTCTGCATGGTGCTCTGCTTCCATCACCAGCGGGGAGGTACAAGCAAAACTGAAGAACCTTAACCCTTTTTCCAGCAGTGTATTCCAAACATGAAACTAGTTTCCAGCTTTCTAAAGCACCTGCAGGGCCGACCCCACCTTGAGGGGCCACTCAGCGGTGGTGCCTGCTGTTAACTGCCATAGTTCTGTGTGCCTCAAAATTGACTGCCTCTTCTGCTTTTCTTTTTCAAGAGCAAATGGGCTCTGTGGCACCTTCCATATTCAGCCGAGATCGGACCGGGGGTGAAACAGTTTTTGAGAAGCCTAAAGAAGAGCCAGCCAAGAGCGTCTTTGGTTGACAGAGGAGTCGGACATGCGTCACTTGGGAGACTGTTACCACACTTGTCTAGATTGCTGTTCCTTGCATTATACTCACTGCAGAGCTAAGTAGTTAACTTAATTTCTACTGTAAATCATTAAATAGGGAAAGGACTCATGTCTAAGGATACAACTTTCTTTTTTTATTATGTTTTCTATATGTTGGATGGCGTTTGCTATGATGGTTTAATTTAAAAAAAAAATAATAAAAAAAAAAGATCAGGCCCAGCTTAGTATGTAGTAGTGACCAATTTCAGCTTATGCTTAAAGGAATTCTGTGGACTTTTTGGCATTAAAGTGATGATCTAGTCTAGCTGTCATATGCAAAGAATAAATATTTGAAAGACATGATTTCAGTGTCAGTGCAATTTCTTCAAACTGCTTTTGCAAACAGGGAGACAGAGGGAGACAAGAGGAGCCGGGTTGTAGAGGTAACAAAAGTCTGGAGCTTTTTGAAATCTCTCCTCAGCCACAGACCTCCCTGTCTAATGTGCTCTGGTTCCCTGCTTGCTGGGAAAACAGATTTTAATTCCCTGGATGTCTGAATTGCAGTGAGGTCTCTGATCCTGTAGAAGAGGGAACGGAGTACCTGAAAACACAGGGATACCTGATCAGTTTTAGCATTATTTAAAAACTAAAGCAAGAGAGACATAACTGTTTGAAAGTTTTTCAGCAAATCGTTTCCCTTCCCCTTGGTCAAATTTCCTTGCAGTACTACCCTCTTTAAAAAAAAGCAAAAAAGAAAAACAAAAAATAAAAAAACAACCTCTCCCACCCTGCTGCAAATATTAAAACCCTGTTTTGAAAAAACATATAATCGGATTCCCATGGCAGCTCTGCTTTTCTGGTTTAAATTCTTTCATGGAAAATTCCAGCACACAGTGCCCTGAGGGGCTCTGCCAAGGACATGACGGAGTCCTCCAGAGACGTTGCATGACATCCCCTTCTCCACAGCCATCCCGGAAAGCAAAATCCTGCAGCATGATCCAGAAGTCCCAGTAATCGCAGGGAAGAGCTGTGGCTGCTTCAGCAAGGTCTGTGCACCATCCCACAGCTGTAAGTACCTGCCACGTGTCCTGCGGGGCCAAGGCTGAAGGAATCGCACGCGGAGGGACAAAACCCAAGCCATGTTTTGGTCCCACTAGAAGTAAGGTGAGACACAAATGATGTGAGCAGCAGCCCTGTCCCATTGGACTATAGAGTCTCCTTAAAAAAATAAAGCTCATTCAAGTTGCCTTTTTTGTTTGTTTGTTTTGTTTTTGTTTTTTTTTTTTGTAACAATATTTCTTTACATGTGTTGATTTATTGGATTAAAGTTAAACATCAAACCTATTTTTCCCCTAGGTTATAATATGGAGTTTTTCCCCTGAGCTGGATCTTTTGATTAAAACGTGAATAATCCTCTGCTTTACGGACATCTACTGCAGTTCCTGCAAACTATGAATTCGTGGTGAAACATTTCGGGACATTAAGGTAGGTGCCACTTTTATTTAAACACCAGTTTTTAGTTTTGCAAAGCCCAGAGCTAGTTAAGGGGGGAAAGTTATATAAAAGTTCTCTGAGCCAAGTGAACAATGCCCAAGAATTTCTTCTCTGACTCTTGTATCCCAAACACATAATGCATAAAACTTACTGCTTTCTACGGAGATTGCAGAAGGGCTTGGAAAAACAAAAGCAGATGGCATACTCTGTGTAGCTGCACATGCAATAGCAAAGTCCTTGAGCTTTAACGACTGCTTTCCTGAAGAAAAATATCCTCAAAGATATCCCTGGTGTGTTGCCGTTCTTCTAAGGGCACCCATTTGTCCATATTTATAAATATTACTGACAAAATTAGTCAAAGTGTCACTGATATATAATCTTTGCTGGCGAGAGATGACTGAGCTGGGGCTTTAGCAAAGCCTTGGCAGCTGCTTGGCAGCTTCCCAAAGCAAACAGGGAGCCACTCGGGGCTCAGGAGCCAAAATCCTGATTGGGATGAAGGAAAACACTGCGCTGTCCTCCTTTTCTGAGCTCCTCTGCCTCCTATTCAGATTTCTCAGGAGAAGACCCAGCTCCATGGGGGATTTCATAGTCCTGCACCCTGCAAGTCCCAGGTAACAGCTTAAACCCCTGAAGGTTTCACCCATTTGCCCTCTTAAAACTATTTGCTCACACGTGTGTCCCAGACACCCCAGGGAAGCAAGGCGAGGTATCAATTAGCAGTGTGGAATTTTGCTAACAGCTTTATTTAGAGGATACCTTTAGGCTCAATTATTTATGATGGCTTTCCAGTAAGTACTAACTACCAGGAATCTTTTAAATTATTTTTCTTTCTTTTTTAAGGTAGACCTCATTTGCAAAAACACTTTGGAGCCCCGTTCAGGACTGTCTTGTCCCTGGTATTACAGGAGATACTTCCCATTAGGAAAATGGCCAAAAAAGCTGCCTGTAAAGAACTGCTGAGAACCGGGGGTGCAGCACCCCCATCAGAGCCTGTTCCCTTCCCATGGACTGCCAGGAGTGACATGGTGATGGAAAAGCCTTGGAAGCCCTGACTTTGTGCAGCTAAAGCACCTGTTTAATACCTGACTTTTGCATATGGGTATTAAAAAACGAGCACTAGATCCACTTCATTAAAACTAAAGCATTGGCAGTTGGCTCTCTCAAGCCATAAACCCTCTATTTTAAGGACTGAAGCTTTTCAAAAGATACCAAAGTTAATCCAGTGTTTTATCAATTTATCTCCTAAAAGATATATATTTGTATTCTCTCTTGTAAATGACACAATGCTTGCAAGCAATACAAAGGATTTGCCTGCAAGTAGGGAAATTTATTTTTTAAGTAGTTACTGAGAACAAAGCTGTGCTCAACAGAGTGTTTTATAGTAAACATTCAAAGGTCTGTTGAAGTGATAATTTATCAAGTACTGTGTTAATGTCTTTGTGGCACATGTGATGCCAAAGGCTCTCAGAAAGCACGGAAATGTTGTCTCCAGAATATCCGTGAGGTGGGCAGGGATGCATGCATTTCCCTGCCGCTTCAAGCAGGCTGCTGCAGCTTCCTGAGATGGAGCAGTGTGTCGGGAATAGCATTTCTAGGGCTTTGGGAGGGAAAGATGGGAAAGCATCGCGGTCTCAGTGGCAGCGAGGCCAGTTTTGAGCCAGCTTGGAGGAGTCGTTGAAGCAGCATTTTGGAAAATGCAAGATATCAGTTGAAGTGAAGCCCAAGCCGTTGGCCAAGCTCTGAGCTCCAGCCCCAGGATGTGTTATTTTTCCTCTTCAGTTGATACTTCCTCCAGAGGTGAGCCTTGGGAATACAGCAAGGATAGGGTTCCCTGAGGTTCTAGTTTCTCACTGGTGAATTCCCACTTTGTCCACAGCGATGCCTAGAAAAATTATTATTTCTCCACAGTGTGAAATGAGATCGACATTACAATATACTAGTATACTCAGATGGAGAAACATCTTTTAAGTAGTCACACTTGCTTCTTTAGTTAGGAAAAGTCCCTAAGCACCAAAGGAGAGCGCCTGTGTTTTAGCATACAGCATTAGCCATAAATATTCCCGTATAAAACCAGGATCTTTTAGCAGAATCTCTTTTTTTTAGGTCCACGAGCCAACCCTTGACCAGCAGCAAGCTCAGAAGCACCTTTGGGTGTCCCGCCTGGATGGAAATGTTTCTGTAACATCGCTGTGAAGGTGGTGAGAGCAGCATCCCAGCATCTGTGCAGGTAAAAGCAGATGCAGAGCCTCCCCACTGAGTGTTTTGACACAGGCCAGTTGGTTCAGGAGACACAGAGCTCGATGACATCACCAGCACCAAAACCTCATACGGATTTTGCATGTCTTTACCCAAACTCAAGCACTTGAGAAATTTGGAGCTGGCAAAGACATGCCCTTTCAAACTGTTGCCATTTGACGGGTTGGAGATTGAAGCCTGCAGAAATTCAGCCTGCACACACAACTAGTCATCTTCCCACATGTTTTTTTCACACACATTTTAGTGGAATTGAAGTTTAAACAGAAACACGAAGATTTCTTAAGCCAAGACTTCATCAAACGTGAAAATTCTAACATTTAAGAGCAGAGATCTGATGGAATAATAAAGTCACCAAGGTCCAGTTTGCAACTGTATTTAACATGTCAATATTAAGTTTCTGGGTTTCCTCTCAAAGCCTGCATAATATCCCCAAGTGCAGGTTACTCATTAACTGATTAAGATAAACGATGTTTTCATTTTCAGATCAGGTCTTCCCAAAATGGAGAGAGCAGTGCTCGCCTTGGTGGTGATCTCCTCGCTTGCAGCGTTCGCAGACACCATCACCCCAAAGGTATTTGCTCTGCTTTTTATAACACCTCTTTTTTGCTCGCCTCCCTGCGCCACGTGGACTCTGTGTGTCAATGGCAGTAGCAGACCCGTTCTCAGCAGGCAACGCTGATAATTCCTGCGGTGCCCGCACGGCATCGTGTACCCAATCCAAGGGTTTAGGATCCCGTTGAGGCTTGGAGGGCAGAGCGGGGGCAAACACAGCATACGGGAAGGTCTAACACCTCTACCAAAGAGGGTGATAAAATACCAAATCGACAGACCCTTGAGATCTGCCTTGGAGACCTGCGATGTGGACATGGCAACACGGCATCAAGACTGAACGAGAGCCATTGAAATGCCAGGTTGTTTTGGACAGGCCTTGAGGATTTTATATGGAACACCAAGGAGAGGCAAGACAGTGATTTGTACTGCCAGGAAGAGCAAACAGGGCATTTGGCAGCATCGCAGGATGTGACCTGACTTAAAAATCCTTAAGGCCCCTTGCCCAGCAGTGCCACTGGCAGGGACTGTCCCGTCATCCCGCAGCGCATCCTGGCCGCGTCTCCGGGCAGGATTGATGCTGGCTGAGCTCCTCCCCTGCCACAGGGATGCTGGGGCCGCCCGGGCGGAGCTGCTGCCACTGCTAGTCACTGTCCCGGGAGAGCAGGTACCAGAATCGCCACAATCCCAATCACCCCTTCCCAATCCTCCCTGTTCCCCACCCTGAAATTGTTTTGCTTGACAAATATCTTTGTTTTTTTTCTTTTACCCGCATTTTTTTTGGAAATTATCCGGTGTCAGGAGCTGGGCACAATCTGCCAATGTCTAACGACAAAAGAAACGACTGTTACTCACACAGAGGTGGCTCCTGCAGTGACGCCTGTCCGCTGAGCTGCAGTCGCCCTTGCATAGGAGGGCCATGTTTAAAGCAATTAAATTTTTGAATTTAGGCCAGTGTTTTAACTGAGAAGAGGCCGGGCACTTCCTAAGTTAAGGAGATAAATTATTGAAAAGAACTAGGAATCAATTAGCCATTGAAAAGATTTGTGAGTCTGAAAAAAGCAAAAAATAGGAGTTGTTGATCTATTTTGATACAGAGTTTTTATATTTTGATAAACTATTGGACGGCTGTGAGGCTGCTGATGTCCAGACCAACCTTTTGTACTGTTGCTACTGGCTGCTTAGGGTCTGTGCTGAAGGCAACACACTGCCTTTAAAATGAAAATCTTGAATGAACAAGTAGGTGTGGAGAGAAGCTTGAGAAGATGCTGTGGGAGGGCCACGTTTCTCCGGATTTTTTTCTGAGGGGATGCCTGGGGAGGGGCCCTCTCCGAGCCGTGACGGCCCCCAAAGCAGCAGCGCCACAAGCGCGCAAAGGGCATCCCCTGCTTGTGCAAACAGAGCGGGATGGAGGCCCATGAAGGGTGCAGCACATGTGGCCACAAGCTGCCCAGCTGAAAAACAGGCAGCAAAGTCAATAGCTGGAAGAGCAAATAAAGTAAAATGGATCAGGCTGCTTTCCACGGTTGCTTAAAGAGGCATTTGTTTTTTGGGCTCTTTTTTTTTTTGCAGTTTGTCTTAGGAGAGGAATTGGTGACACAGTACCTGCTTATCAGAGTAACATGAGGCGAGAAGGTTGCAGAACGAGGCTCGACAAAAGCCTGTGGGACAACAGAACATGTAGATTTAGCTGCTGTTTTGTGCAGGGATGTGGTCATAGCAGCAGGGGCGTGCAGAAGGTACAAGCAGGAGGCCAGTCCCACCACAGGGGTTCCCAGGGGAGAGCAGAGCTTGGGCCTGCTTGGTACAGAGCACACAGTCATGAACACTGCGCCCTCCATGAACCCAGCTGGGCTCTCTAAGCTATTTTATTTATCAGACCTTTCAAATAACAGCACCTCTAACCTTGGTAAGGACCGACGAGCGGTGACAGTTGGTCTTTTAGTTTTAATTTCCACGTGTTCCTTTCTTCCAGCATGGTATCGAAATCTACAGCCTCCACGTGGACTGCAAAGTCACGTCCCGATTTGCTCACACTGCCATCACCAGCAAAATTGTCAACCGGGCAAATGAATCCCGCGAGGCCACCTTTGAAGTGGAGCTACCCAAGACCGCCTTCATCTCCAACTTCTCCATGTAGGACTAGCCCTTTCCTGTGGTGTTGGCGAGGCAGCCTTGGGGTGGAGGGATGTTCATTCCTCTTCTGAGGAGCCATACAAGAGGCTAGGCCAGCTTGGTGGGGGTGTCTCCAAGCGAGCCTCAAGGACGGGGAGGGATGGGGTTTTTCTCTGTTTGTGCCCAGAGGGTCACAAAATACCGGGTTCCTCTTGTTTCTTGCACAGCAGATTCTTTCTAACATTAATACGATTTTATGGAAAACAGGACCATCGACGGCGAAGTGTATCCAGGAATAATAAAGGAGAAAGCATCTGCTCAGCAGCAGTATGACGCTGCGGTCTCGCAGGGCCAAAGCGCTGGCCTCGTGAAGTAAGCTGCCGTTCTGCGCAAGGTTGTTTGCACACTCATAAACCTTCCCATGTGTCCGAGGGCTGAGTCAAACCCTGAAGCCCCCCTCTGTGCAGGATCAATATAAAAAACAGCTTGGGCTCCTCTTGGGAGGGGTGACAGGGCCAGGGAAGCTTGTTTGGACAAATGTCCAGCATGGGGCCAGAGCAGGAGCTGGTCGGTGGCTGAGGGACGCACTGGGACCCGGCAGGACCGTGGGTGGCCTGGGACAGCGTGTCTGTGTGTGCAGCCAGGAGCATGGGGGAATGCCTCCCTCCAGCACCAGTTTTTAGCTGAAACAACCTGTTGAACCCTGGATAGCATCTAATCTTTCCAGTCAAGTAGAATTAAGAGTAAATTGAGCTTAAAAGCAATAGCAAGAAACGTCCTTCTTCTGCTATCAGGTTGAGCACTCTGCTCCTCCTTTAACAACTCATTTCACAGAAATCTAAATAATAGATGCAGCCACTTATTTATATGAATCCGCATCCATCCCTCCATCCATGTCATTTTTATCTGACCCTGCAACGGGCTTCTGCTGCAGGCATCGGTGTTTTGTGTTACCCTGGGACTTGCTGCGCTTGGTCGTTTAACCTGATTCCCCACAAAGGTAGATGACTTTGCCACTTGAGCTTCACTCTAGAGGTGTGTGTTGATGGGACACATTCAGTCCCATATGGATTTCTGCTACAAATCTCAGCTTGAATATGCAGCAGCTATGACACACAAATGCTTTAGTTGGAACATGCAATATCTCCTGAAACAGCTGCTTTGTGAGCAGTAAGATGCTCTCCCTTTGCTCCTCTTTGCTTTGTGTTTGGCCATTACTTAGCTCACGTTGCTGACTTTGGCCTTTCCGTGCACACCTGCTCTGCAAGAGGTAAATCTGTGTTCTGTCTCGCAGAATCACGGGGAGAAAACTGGAGCAGTTTCAGGTCTCGGTTAGCGTCGCAGCGGGCAGCAAGGTCACTTTTGAGCTGACTTACGAGGAGCTGCTGAAGCGGGAGCTGGGCAAGTATGAGCTGCTGCTCAAGGTGAGGCCAAAGCAGCTTGTTCAACACTTCCAGGTGAGTGGCCGGGTGAGGGCTGGGGAAGGAGCCTTGCAGCCCATCTTGGGGGCCTCCGCCGGGCTCACGAGGGTCTCTCCTCCACCAGATGGACGTGCACATCTTCGAGCCCCAAGGCATTCGCTTCCTGGAGACCGACAGCACTTTCCTGACAAATGAGCTAACGGAGGCGCTCACAAAAGTGCAAAACAAAACTAAGGTAGGAGAGCAGCTGCCAGTTGCACGTGGCAGTTTGGGGCATCTCTGCGTTGCTTTGAGTCCGGGCTTTTGCTTGCCTTTCAGGCTCATATTCTGTTTAAACCAACGGTGGACCAGCAAAAAAATCCTGACGTGGGTGAAACTCTCCTCAACGGTGATTTCATTGTACGTTATGACGTTGAGAGAGATGCGACTGCAGGTGATATACAGGTAAAAAAAAAAAAGGAAGATTACAAATAAGCTGCTTTCACATCATTAATATGTTTTAATGTGAAGCACAGTGAGCATCACAGTTTGGGAAGACCCAGGGTGACAGAAAGAGCTATTTCCACTAATCCTAACTCAGTGGGAACTGATCATGATGTTCAGTAAAATCCCCGAGACACTAAACCTGTTGCAGGAAGGGAGCAGTCCTGGAAAACCAATTTTTCAAATGTTGTTTCAATGCCAAGTCTCTCTCATTTATTTTTATTCTTTAAACTTTGGCGGATCTAAGATGTATTGTTGCTTCTTGCAAGTGAAGCTTAGGGGAGTATGATTTATACAGCCATTATATTCACAGTTTCATTTTCTTTTGCTTTTTTTAACCGAGACAGCTGAAGGGAGCAGGAGCTTAAAAATATTTATGGCGCAATGCATATTCCAGAGGAAAAAGTGCGTGTGCCTTCCATACAGTGTCACTAAAGAAGGATGCATGGATGTGCAAAAAGATGGTAGTAGCAGGCCATGAGCAGAGCTGTGCACACATGTATATGGTATTGAGATGTATATTACATGTAATATAAAAAAGCAAAGCTTCGAAGTTTGAATTAAACTTCTGTTTTCTTTAAAGAAAATAATTAAATATGTTGACTAAAAAATCGTTCCTCTAGCCATGTTCCTTTGATGGTGTGTATAGATCCAGATACCTCTGTTTTTCCTGCCATTCATGCTACCAGACTGTGCCACAGATTTGCACACAAAAAAAAATTGTGCAGGGGCTCCATCTAGCATTTTGAACTGCTCATGCAGCTCTGAAGCTGATTCAAAATGTGGTCGTGCAGGACTAATAGGAAATGTCCTTCACGCGTCTCCCCTGTAGCATCCATCACTCCTGCTGAAACTGTGCAGTAAATCAAACAACACATCACGCTTTGCGCCAGACCACATTTCACTTCCACACATCTTCCTTTACTAAATTCCTTTCCCTCAGCTCCAGGGTGTCTCTGCACATCTTCTTGAAACACCAATCTTTGAAGAAGTGGGATTAAGATTTAATATTTAAGGTTGGGATTAAAATACTGATTGATACAGACTGCTTACACTTACATGCTAATGTTAGAAAACGCTTTGTCTATTAGCAAAAAATATTAACAGTAAAATATGAAATGTATTTTTACATAAGGTTTTGTTTATTCTTAGCTTGAAGTGAAGAAAGGGCACTAGCTTTGCTTTTGTTCCTAATCATTTGTGTTTTGATGGTCATGGATATATAAGCTCCTGCCTGCAGTATATGGGCATATAAAACATGTATTTAAAAGTGAATCTCTTGTATAAAGTTCTGAAGGGAAGGCTGAGAATAAAATGTGCTGATTGATGATGGACTTTGGACTTAAAACTTAGGTGCCCAGGGCCCCTTCACCAAGGGAAAGATGACCTGGCAGCCACCCCAAACGGGTGCTGTCTTGGGGAGGTGAGGACCATGTCTCCGTTCTCCTGTAATTGGCTTTTGAAGGATAGTATCACTTCCAGCTAAGTAATACATTTTACTGGTTCTTTGGTTTGGATCTATTTCTAAAGAATTACTTTTAATAGTTCTTTGATCTAGATAAACCAAATGCTGACCATGGACCACTACTCTTGGTGTGCCAGAATATTAAGAGATGATATTTATTTATTTATGTGCAGTGTTATACTTACATAACTTTGTATTTCAGATCGTCAATGGATATTTTGTGCATTATTTTGCACCCCACGAAATGCCAGTGTTTCCCAAAAATGTCATCTTTGTGATAGATCGAAGTGGCTCTATGGCAGGCAGAAAAATTGAGCAGGTAACTTGCTTGAAACACTGACTTCTGCTCGCACCCCCTGTGCAAGTGCTCCCGGTGCTGAAGGCGCTTTCCTCTGTAGGCTCTTGGGGAGGTTGCTTTAGAAACAGAGGCTATTCTTGTTCACAGCAAAACTTCCAGAAGTATAGAAATATATGGAAATACGAACGCACGGGTTTAAGCTATTGAAGTGCAGCGCTTGTCCGATGTGGGTGGGTTGCTTGCCTTGAGACAGAGAGCATTTCTCTCCCTCTTTATGCAGTATTTTGTTTTCTCTTTACAAACAGACAAGGGATGCTCTCCTAAAGATCTTGCAAGATCTGCGAGCAGAGGACCACTTCAGCTTTATCACCTTTAACAGCAAAGTTTCAGAGTGGAGGAGCTCCCTGCTGGAAGCCACGGCGGAGAACGTGGCGAGCGCTGCGGCATTCGTGCAAACTCTGAGCGCTACCGGAGGTACCAGGCAGTAGCATGTTACTTAGAACCCTAAATATACACCCAACAGCACAACAAATAGTGTTTAGGAAAAAAAAAAAATACTGTGCTATTGCTTATGTCATGCCATGCCATGCCATTATGGTCAGTGATGACAAAACGAGCGACTGCACAGGCAATTTTTAATAATTGTAAGCAATGATAGAATAGATAGGATAGAAAAGTTTATTATGGGAATGGGCCAACCAGTGACTACATTATGATATGCATATAGGAGAGATGGTTACATCCCATCAGTGAGTTGTATGAGCTAGGAGGTTTTGTCCAAGATATTTATAACAGAAATAGGTGAAAAATTTCCAAGAGACCACTTTTTTTTTTTCCTTCATAAAAATAGCAATTCACTCAAACTAGAAATGTTTCATGGCCACTTACTGATGAGTTTATACCAGAGACCGCTCATAAATAAAATATAAACAAAGTTATATGCCTGTGGTTCTCTTCACACATTGTATTATAAGCTACAGCACAGAAACAAAGTAGTCAAAAAAAGCATGAAACCTTTCAGTTGTTGCATTGCTCAGTCCGATTTATTTTTATGCATGCTTTTAAGCAGATCTAAAAGGCTATTTCTGTGTTTAATGGTAAGTTGTTAATTTTCCTGTAGGTTTTCTTGTCCCAGTAGCTAGCATCAATGAAGACCACCTGTGTCTAGCTCTTTTCTTTGACTTCTCAAATACTTAATGCTTAAATGCTGGGGTAATAGGTGTTAGTGTGTTTGAGGAAGCATCTCCAGTGGATCTAGACAGATTCTGTAAAAGGTCAGACGGTGGCGTTTACCATCACATGGCAAAAAATGCTTCCCTAGGAGAACTCCAGCTTTGCCATTGCAGTATAACCTCCCATGGCCAAGCGTGACGTGCCAAGCCCCTAAAAACTCACCTCTCTGAAGAATCACCTCCAGCAGCAAACTTAAAACAACCCCGCCTCTGGAAATGAAGCCTAGTGATTCCTTGGGACGATTATCCTGTTTCTGGTGAGTGAAGCTGCTCCCTCATTACAGGCACAGACATCCACCGGGCCCTGCTGAGAGCGGTGGACACGCTGCACAAAGCTGAGGCGCTGCCCGAACGGAGCGTATCCATGATCATTTTGCTGACAGATGGCCAGCCCACCTCTGGTAAGTAAAACTCACCTCAATGCACTCCCTCCTCCGTGATTCTGCACCCTTATATCCCATTTTGCATCCTTACGTTCAGCCAAAAAGCCTCTTTTGGCCCCTTCATAATCTTTTAAGCGATGTCGTGCTTAGCTATGATGATATGAGTAGAAGTGACACTTTAAGCAGTGTTTTCCTGTAAATCCTCTGCTGTTCTTTTATACTTAAAACACGCATATTCTGTGGCTATTTATTTTTTTTAATCACAGGTGAGACCAAGGTGGAAGTAATCCAAGAAAACATCCAGAAAGCCATCGGTGGGAAGTTTGCCCTCTTCTGCCTCGGCTTCGGTTTCGACGTCAGCTATAAGTTCCTTGAGAAAATGGCCCTGAGCAATGGGGGACTCGCACGACGTATATATGAAAACGCAGACGCAGCCTTGCAGCTCCAGGTGAGGACTGACCCTTTGTGGCTACCTCTGCTTGGCCTCATTTCAGTGAGCTGCACAGGTTGAAAAGCTTCACCTAACACCAGTCCAAACGCAGTGAAATTGCCCGCTAGAGAAAAGTCCCTGATTTTAGGCAAATTGAAGAAAAGAGCTGTGAGAAGTCATTTAAAAGAGCCACCAATGACGGGACATTCCTAAGGGGGATGCTATGGAAGTACTTGGATTATCTTCAGCATTTTCAGCAGTTTATACTAACGGCTCCTACCTGTCTCTGCTCAAAGAAGCTTAATTCCTTTCTTTTTTGAGGGGTTTTTGATGGTTTTGGCAGTTTGCTTTGCTTAATTTTGCAATCGTTTGTGCTCCTTCTCTGTGCTTCTCCTTAGGGTTTTTATCAAGAGGTGGCTACTCCAATATTAATGCAAATTGAAATGCACTATCCAGAAAATGCCATTGAGGGGTTAACCAAGAACAATTTCAAGCTGTTTTTTGAGGGCTCTGAAATCGTGGTGTCTGGAAAAATCAGCAATGAGCTTGATCTTCTGCCAGTAGAAATTAAAGCTCAGTCAGTAAGTGTTTACCTTGCTGAGTTGCGAAAGAAATGCTGTGTTTTATGGGGCAATAGGAAACTTTAAAACAACTTTTTATGTTCTCTACATTTGGACATTCAGAAATGTTGCCACTCTAGGGAAATTTATAAGAATTTGATTAACTTTTCCATCTTAAAGCTCCTGGAATAGAAAAATCTTTGAGTATTTTCACAAATAAACAAATATCAAATTTTATCAATTTTTATGATATTTTGGTCATTCAAGCATTATTTTTAAGGAAACTAGTTTATGTTTTTAGAATGAAGCAGGAAACACGATTATTTTTTCACTTTGAAAATGTCGAAATAGAACCTCGGAGCAATTTCATGCCTCCTTTTTTCAACATTGTTTCGAGGCCAGAAATGTATACCCAGAAACATGCATTTGATGGTTTTGTTTTGCATATTCCAGTGGAAAAACAGCTCGCCAAAAACTTAGACTATATTCTGGTCAAAAATGTTATATCACTTGATACCTTATAGATCTCTGTGACTTCAGTCCAGTCAAGCAAAACAAAAATTCAGTATAACATTTGAGTAGAGAAAATGACTGAATGTATCTAATGAAACACAGAGAGATCATTAAATGTAAAAATGTGTCACCAAGTAGCTGCTGCTTTTCTTGACTGAACTAAAAAGTTGGAACTCTAGTTAAGACTAAAAATAATTGTTTTGTTCTCATGACGTGTGGCATAAACCCACCAATTTTACTGAAGGAGTAAGTAGTGAAAGATCCCTATATTGTGAATAATAGCCTTCTGCTCTGTAAGGTGTGGCTTGATGCATTATATGCTGATTTGTTATAAAATTTGTAGATTTAGTTGATTAAATCAAACGATGCTCTTGGCGAGCATGCATTTTGTAGCACCATTCAAAGTGAGTGGATGCCACAAATGTTCCTATGGGTTTCTACGGCATAGGCCAGTTCCGTGGGTCAGAAAGGTACAATGGTGCTGAAAGATGTTCTTTCAAGCCTAATAATGTGACTATAAAAGGAGTCTATAGCTGTTCTTTTGACGGTTATTTGTGTCCCCTTTCAGCATACTAGTGACTTGACTCTTAAAGAAGAAGCAAACGTTAAAGAGAAGGAGCAAGTATTTCAAAACCAGAGCTACATCTTTGGAAATTTCATTGAGAGACTGTGGGCTTATTTAACCATCCAGCAGCTTCTAGAAAAATCGTAAGCTAATTTCAGGTTTTGCATGATGCATCTCTAGTTTCTTCAAGCACTCTAACCTCCTTATTCGCAAATTATATGATGGGCAAATGTACAGCAACAAATAACTTTGTCCATAGATTTACAAATATTACCTACTGCAAGAATACAGCACTACTGTGAGTGATGTGAGATGCTTTTCAGTGTGAGAGAGGGTTGCACCATTTAGGAAAGAAAGAAGGAAATTTATGAAGTATTTTCTTCACAGCGTTTCTTTGAAACAGATCTTAATTGTATTGCTTGTATTGAGCTGTTGTTACACATCTAGCAATATTGTCTGTAGAGATGTGAATGGTAATAGCTAGTAAAGAGAGTCATAATAATAAGTATGTCCAGCGGACATTTCCCAGTTCATATATCTATAATTTGTATGTGTCTGACCCATATGTAGGCTTGGTGTGCCAAACAGTTGAGCATTTCTCTGATTTCAAGCACGTGAATAGCTGACTTATCCCAACAGAGCTACACATCCATGAGAGAAAATCCCTGTTAAGACATAGCTAAGATATTTGGAAAAGCAACCTGTTAAGAGCTTACAAAAGCCACCTCCTGCTCGCAGGCCCAGCGTTTCAGTGCCTTGTCACTAACGTAGACTTCAGCATTTCAGCACCGGCCGCCCAGCAGAAGGCCCTGGAGGCGCGTGCCCTGGAGCTGTCCCTGCAGTTTGGCTTCGTCACCCCCCTCACCTCCTTGCTGGTCACCAAACCCGCGGAGCAGCCGCAGGCAGAGCTGGCCAACAAGCCCAGCGAGGCCGGTAAGGGGCACCTGGGCCACCTGCGGCTTGGGGGACACCATGCGGGGTACCCAGCTGGGACTGGAGGGTAGCGAGCAGCCTCCTTTGGAGATAAGATGCCTGGGGCTTTTTAGAAGGTGAGGGGGGAAAATGGTCTGCTGAAAATGGGAATTTGTTTAAATATCAGTTGAACTGTTGTTCCTGAGCATTCCCTGCCACTGCAAAGCAAACTCTGCATCTTGGCCTGTGGCATTAAGGCTGAGCAAAAGAATGCAGGAAAGCAAAACCATCATGTCTAGGAGTCTTCGACGTGCTACATCTACCCATCCTTCAGCACATAAAACCACCTCCCTCGTGCACCCCCTTCTCCCAGTTTTCTGATTTGCACATGAGCAAGGTGGTTAATTGTTGACTGTCTGACATTGATTTATCCCTCTTCCCTGGATTAGATAATGAGAAGCGCAGAAGCTCCCTGGGAGGTAAGTGTTGTCTTCTACTCCAATCACACTGATCTTTAATTAGCTCCTGTTGAAAACAAGAAAACAAACAAAAAATCATGGTGGTCCAGTAGCGGGGAGTATCTGGATTTTGGAAAAATGGACATCAAGGCAAATGGGAGCAGAATTTAGCAAGCTCTTTGTTGAGGTTGGGTGAATAACATGGTCCACCAGTGAAAATCTCTCATTCTGAAAGAGAGAGAGGCCAAAATTGTCTTTACTCATGAGCAAAAGTACTTTTTTAAGTGAATGGTCCTAATTCTGTTTTCTACTTCTTCTTGCCATGCATGAAGCATCTGTCAGAAAATTAAGCTTGAGACCTTTTGGAAAGATTTATGAGGATGACTTAGGTATATTTTTTTCCTATTTTTCTGGGAATAATGGAAGCACTTCTGTGAATATTATTCTAAAACTGTCAGCAGTATTAATCCCATAATTGGCAGTTCTGAAGCAAGATTCATCCAGAGGATGAATCTTCTATGATTCTATGATAATCTCAGCCATGCTGATAGCCCATGGTCTGGTTTATTGGGGTGCTGGCAGAGGGAAGAGGGATTCGGCCTCGTCGTGCCCATGTGCTCCAGGGTCAGCGTCCACACATTGCTGTCCCTTGTCCCCACGACCTCGCTGCTGCCGGCCCCGGGCTGGGTGTCCATGGGGAGCAGGTAGATAACACAGTAAAGAATGAAATCCTGCCACTCTTCTCTCTTTCCCCAGATGCCTATAGAATGAGGAGTGGATCAGTTCCTGGTAAGTGCTCCCGTTCTCCATATTCAGAAAAGTCATATAAAATCATCTTGATACTTTTTCAGAAATAAAAAATGTAAGCCTCTTGAGAATGAATGCAAAAGATGTGGAAAAACTTCCTTTATAAGCTGGAGGAAATGTGGCCAAGTAACGCAATAATTTCCAGGGCTTTAATCATAGGTAGGCCCACAGCTGTAACGCTAGTAACAAGCTGGGTCCCACTGCACTGGGCATAGCTCGCCCCAGTGCTGGCAAAAGCACTAGCAAGGTTGCAGAGACAGTCAGGGTCCTTCAGCATCTCAGCCACATCCATGTTGTGCAGAATGGAGGGAAAAAAGCTCCTTTTGGAAAGTGAGGGCTGGTGTGCGTGGCTGCAGTTTGGCAAAACTGGGCTAGCCGCAGCAGTGCAGCGTTGCAAAACTTCCCTTGCAGGTCGCTGGCGCTCCCTGCTCCAGTCTGGCAGCAACAAGAAACTGCACTCGCCAGGTAATTCCTTATCCCTGCGCACGAGGAGGAGCCAGCGGGTGCTGCCAGGCTCCTGCTGCCTGTCACAAATGCACAAACCTGTCTCTGAAGCACCAGGCAGCAAAGGGACAACGTGGCCAAGTGGCCCAGCCACTGCCCAGCTCACACACATCAGCCTCCAGCACTCCATATGGGGGCTTCTCGCTGCTTCAGTCCAACTCTGCAGAAGTCAGTGGCAAGCTCTGCCAAAAGGGTTAGTTAGCCAAGTCAGAGGGAAAACACAAGTGTTTCACTAAACTCCTATTACTTTTAAATATTTCAGTTCTCAGGTTAATGGAACAAGGAAGATCCCAGCCCCTTGGTAAGTAATATAAGGACTCCCATTTTAATATAATTATTAATATAACCATAACATACAGTTTGTCGTTAAATCTTTTTTTTTTTTTTTTTTTTTTCCTGGCTATATCTATTTCTCTGATTCAAAATCACTCATTACCTCGTCTTGAAAACCTTGGCTTGTTCTTTCCATGAAAGCATAAAGTAACCCCATGCCCCATGAGACAGCCTTTCCAGCTTCAGGGTATAACTAGCAACAGAAATGTAGCACATATATAAATCTTCAGCCAAAATAGCCTCAAAGTTTTAAAATCTGTTGTTTTCATTATTAGCATTATTGCTTTTAATTGTTCTACAAAAGCTATGACTAATATTTTCATTTTCTTATTCTTTTGGCTTTTCAGCCAGTGAATATCCCCAGCTTCTCTTGCAATTACCTGGACAAAATGAAATCATCTGCTTAAATACTGGTGGACAAGCACAGTCTTCTGCAGACCTGCTGTCTGATCCCGTGCAAGGTGAGCAAGTCGTGTCCCTGCACCAGCCGTGCTGAGGACCTTGATCCAGATGTGAGACACGAGAAAGAGTTATTTCCATGGCCCTGCCTCCTCCTAGCCCACTGCAGCCTCCCCTTGGATCAAGGGAAAGGAGAGACGCTTCAGTCTGAGAGCCACCAGTGCCTTAGGAATGTCCCCATCTCATTATCATCTACTGTCCTTTTTGCAGTGACCAGAGAGGCTGTGATGATCCTTTCAGTTAGGCTACAGTCATCATCTGCACTGACTGGGGACTGAAAAACCTCCGGGAGAGGACGAGGATCCCCCATGTTGACGTAGACAAGGGTGACTTTGGTGACACTGCCACGCAGTCTTAGGGACTTGGATATATTAAAGACAGGAGAGGCTGCGGAGCTGCTGTGCCTCCCATAACTGTATTTTAAACCCTTAGGTCCAACAACCTGAGGCAGTTCTGTTAGGACTAACCCTGCTTTGTCAACATGGTTGTGTGACAAATTTGTGTCAATGTCATTAAAGGAATCTCCGTCACTGGGAATCTTGGGGACAAAACAAATCACTTTGTGCAGTTTGAAATTACCTACGTGAATCCTCCTGTGCAAGTGCACGTCTCCACGGACGCCGTGATCATCCGCCGGGACCACGAGGCCACGCGGCTGCCGTGGGCCGAGTCTGCCACCTCCGTGGCCCAGGGGTAAGCACTGTCACTGCGCCAGCTCCCTCAATTGAAAATACAAATCTGATCATTTTGCATCCATGCCTTCGCTTTCACACCTGCCATTTGCTTCAGGTAAGTGCTCCCAAATGTCCCTACCAGGTGGGTGACTCGTACACAAAAACAAGACACAGCCACATCTGCCCTTTTCAAGTGCTGGAAAGATTTGGCTTTAATTCTCTGGTCTCGTATAACTCACTCCTTCCTGCCTCGGCTTGGGAGGCAGGACATTTGTGGTTGGATGGAGGGGCTGTGCTGCAAGGAGCATGTCCCATCCAGCTGCCTGGTTTCCCCTTGCACGAGAGAAAGGGTAGTTCAAATATATACTTGATTTGTCTGACTAATTTGGGTGATATCCCTCACTGCCACGCAAGAGAGCTGAATTTAGGGTGCGGGCACTTAGTTCCACTAGCTCTTTTGTACACCCAAAATAAACCTCTGGGATGACCTGCTGATCCTGTGCCTCCTCACGGAGCAGAGCGCCTCCTCCTTCCTTACCTTTCTAATCCAAACTGATCCATGTCCACGTGCAATTTGCCTTTCCCCAAGCAGCATTTTCCTCCAGCTTCAAACCAGGATTTGGGCCCTTGCAACTGCAGCACTGCAGATCTGCAAGGGAAAAAATGGTAGTGGATATCTGTGTTCTGCAAGCCCACCTGGGCTCAAAGTAATTTGTGGATTATACAAAGGCCAAATTCTGAAGCATTTCACTCGTTCTTAGAATTTATTATTTTATATAGTCTACTCTTTCTTTTTTCTTTGTCAAATGATGGGAAAAAATATTCTCTTTTTTTCTCCAAATTTTTTTCTTTTGTCATCATGGATAAGAAGGTCATCAGCAAAAAGTTCTTCTCCACTAGTGTATTTGTATGTAGTCTGCAGTGATATAGACCAGTTGTATGGCATCTGGAGAAAAGATGGGTGCTTAATAGTTTCCAACTGAAAAAATAACCACCAAAAGATCACAAAAAATACAAATGCAGAGGCAAAAGGCACCAATTAAATTATTTCATTCATGGTATGAAATCTGTCTTGATATTGTTCTTGGAAATGAACTGTGTCACTTCCTAGGCTGAGAATCTCGGTTGAAAAGGAACGAAGCCTGACACTGTCACTGCCTGATACCGTCACAGTAAAAGTGTCCTTCGTAAAGCAGCCAGAGGATTTTCTTGGACTGTATTTCTTGGACACCAACCATTTTTCTGACAAAGTCAGTGGATTTCTTGGTATGTATCATTATGCAATTTGTATTATTTATTATGTAGCAAAGACGACCAATTTGTAACTAAGCTGCTGGACAGTGTGTGGTGGGTCCAAGCTCTGTTTCCATCTCCTGTTGGGACTTTGCAGGGACTTGACACATGGACAAGGGCATTTTCACCTGGCAAAGTCTTTGGGTGATAAGTCTGTCAAATAAGCTTACAAATAAGACTAAAATACGGCTAGCTGTTGCAAAACAAACAGTCAAAAAACCTATAAAATATTGAAATGCCAAATCCTGTTGTACCCCCTGTTATTTAAAGGTTAGTTCCCCATTCCTGTTGATCCCTAAGGCTGAGCATGGGCTCCTGGGGTTAGGACACCCTGACTTGCAAGGAGAGGGAAGAGTCTTCTCAGCATCTCCAAGCTGCAGCAGCCCGCCTGGGTACAGACGTTGAGGCCTCTCCTTCCTGCTTTACCTGGTGCTTGAAATATGTCCTTATCTGGTAGGCATTCAAAATAGGGGGGAAAATCACACTTTTCCATGTGCGATTGCTTTTAGGGGCCTAAATATTTCAATGTGAATTTTTAATTCCATGGAAAAGCGGCCCGTGAAGTAGATCCTAAATTATACCTTCTCTGAGCCAAATCGAAAGTCCTTATTCAATTTTTGGCTCCTGCAAGTTCTGTGAAAGTCAGTGGGCTGGCAGCAGGGACTCCGCATTTCATTTCTTCTCAGACATCTAATGTCACCTTTTCCTGCAGTGCAGTAAATGCAGGCCAGCTTTTCCTGCAGAGCAACCGAGAACCAGGGATTCATGAGGCAGGAAACCTTTCTGGGGCAGGCAGCTGCTTTCCCGGTGTCCTAGCTGCTGTTTGGATTAAATGAACAACCAGGCACCGATGGTTCGTGTCAAGGAGCTGTAAAGCAACTTGTGTGTCTTTTGCTCAGGTCAACTGTATTCAAAAGCACAAGTGGAGATTAAGCCCAGTGTAAACCAGAGAGATGATGAAAGACTCCTAAGCGTGTCCGGATCTGAGCACAGAGTTACCAGGTAATGGATATGGGATAAGGGGGAGGGAAGCACATGCTTCATGTGATTGATTTTATCAGCAGACAGCAGACATCCAAAGAAATAAAGAGATCATTGATAAGAACACCCGTCCTTCGTGTAAAGGACAGGATCTTGCTGTGTTTAGAGCAAGAAAAATATTTCAGCTTCCTTTGCAGCCAGCTCAAGGGGTGGGATGTACCAGCTCTTCCCACGCGGAGACCCTCAGACTTCTGGTACCAGCTGCAAACATAGAGTGTGGAGAAGAGTGTAGAGTCCAGGCCTGCTCTTTGAGGGTTTTGTCACAAATTTTGGTCTACTTTTGGTTTTGTTTCAGGCAACACAAGAAAGACTACAGGCTTGAGTCAGCCGGTGATCCTGTGTCCTGCTGGTCATTAGATTATTCACCTCAAGAATAATAATTTGAGCAACACTGCAAGCAACGCTCTTCCGAACATTTTTGATACTCTCTCATTGAGAAAACTGCACAGTTACAGCCTTACTTGTTAATGCCAGAATTCCATGAATATCTTACCTCAAAATCGTTACACTTTTAAGAAGAGAATTTGCTTGCTTGTTTGTAATCTTTAAATGGGTTCTAATACTCAGGTGGGGTGTGTTGTGGAAGATTAATGTAAACTAAATAAAATCAACATCACCAGCTTCCAGTTTCATATGGAGAGGCAGACTCAGTTTTCTGAATAAAAATCAGGAGTTCTTTTGTCTATTCCAGCACACCTGTTATGCAAAGAGTACTCAACTTCCAATGTTTACACGCAGTGTATTCCCAGGTACGAGGGATAATGTTCTTGAACTGTGTGTTTTGTAAAAAAGGAGTAGGAAACCAAAAGCAATATTAGTTTATTGTTTCTCTCATTGGTTAATTGATGAAAAACAGAGAGCCTTGGTGGATAACATTTTTAGTGATAGTTTTGTAGCAATGTTCAAAGCTGCTGAAATGGGCAATAGTAACGTGGGTGGTGTCAGGTAGGCAACAGCAGCAGTATTCCTGGGCAGGGCCGCAAGGTTTCTCAGGCTGGTTCTGCTTTACACATCTCTGATGTGTGTCTCTCTCTGATTTTCTTGCAAAAGATGGCATTTCAATCCCCAAATGTAGCAACTTTTGGGACAAGGTTTCCTGCAACGTTTGTTTTACAGCTAATGAACAGCTCAGTGTGTGGTGCATGAAGAGTAATGTGTTTTTGTTTTTTTTTTTTGTTGATTTTAAGATCATTCTGTATTTTAGAATTTCACTTCCTGGGCATCTTTGAAGTCAGAAATATGCCATCCAGTGCCAGCATTGCAAGGTTTTAGAAAAGTTGCTTTCTTTCCCACTAGTAATATGTAACTAGGAAAGCATAATAGTATTAATGCAATGCATGGAGAAAGAGGCAATTTCTAGCCAACAAGGCAGTAAGATGGAGCAAGCTAATTACAGGCCTGTTTTGTGCTGTGTTTATGCAAGTGGCTCGTGCTTCCGAGGGAGGTGCAGCTTTGGACTCACGGCTGGACAAATTACACGCCAGGAGGCAGAGACTTTGGAAACTGAGAACACCAGATTGCTTCCCTTGCTGCATCCTCAAGAGGCTTAGCAATTTAAAAAGCAGGAGGTTATTTCTGTTATGATTAGCTCGGTATTTGAATTACAAGCTGTTGATGCTGCCTTGTATCAGCTGCGTGGTTTCCAGTGAAGAATTCCCTGCTGCCAGGGCACCTCTGTGCTCCCTTCTCCACCTTCCTGCTAAGGGCAAGGACAGAAAACAGCGCTGAAACCAGGGGGCTTCCGCTCGCGTGTGGCTCACCTGTGCACAGACCCGTCCTGGGAGCTGCTCTTTCCCCCTGCCTGCTAAAACCTGCAGTGACAGAGATCTCCCCAAAGCAGCTCGCTGCTCTTCCCAAGAGCCACAAAGGTAGGATCTCATTTTATTGCATGAACTGCGTCCTAACTTATTGTTTACTGACTTTTTTCCTGCCCTTTGCAAGCCCTCGCGGGTCTCTAACTTCCTGCATTTCTTTCCCTTCCTAACAAGCCGCTGTTAAATAGAAACAGACACGAAGCTGTAATGAATATTTTGCTTTCTGCAATTTTTACTTTTGATGAGATTATACAGTATATTAAATCATTCCTCCTCTTCCTTTCCTGTCCCTTATTCAAGTTCTGGCCAAGCTTGCTTTCTTTCCTGTCCCACTCCGTTTCCTCTCAACTGGCATTGTACCAGCAGCTGATAAAACTGGTATCTAACCAGTTTCCACAATTATCTGGTCTCACCCCACCTCTTCCTGTTTCTCTCCAAGCCTTCCTCACATGTTTTTGGTAATTTGTTACTTTATGTTGGAAACTACTGTTTTCTTTCACCATTTTGACCGTTTTGCACAGGCGGAGCCATCTCACCACCATGACCCTGCCAGAATTGATTTTTCTGTTTGAGTTTTGTTCCTATAAACTGCAGCTTATCGTAAAGCATTTCGCTCTGGGAAACAGCCGGCCTCTCCCCTTCATTTAGCAATAAATGTCTTTTTACCCTCTTTTTTTTTTTTTTTTCCTGTTTGATTTTTCCAGTTGCAGTTTGGTCACCTCTGTCTTTTCTTAGTTCAGTTTTCCCTACCACGGCTTAGGCTGACTCCTGTTTTTTTCCCCACTGCACTCCTCTTTCCCCAAATACTGTGCCCTAAGTTCCCACCCCCTGACTTTGGTTTATAACTACTAGGCAGAATTTCTACTTCAGCAAATAAGACTGCAGTAGTCTTGTTATGTCCGATTTGGTTAAAATAAAACGCCACATATATGAGAAATCTGCTTATTATTGTTTTAGAAATAGCTTGCTTTGCATAATATCTTCTGAAGTTATATCTCTACTGTCTTCTCATAGAAAGTGAATAAATTCAACACTTTTTGCCTTGAAATGCATACAGTAATTCCTTTATGGGAGTGAAGGAAAGGATTTTACTGGAAGACAGTAATGAAGTTTGTCCAAAAACTCTTTAAAAACAAAACATACAAAAAAAAGAAAAACCTGTCCGCGAGACAACTGCTACCCACTATCTAAAACTAACTGCTCTTTGGTATTGGCGATATTTCAGTAAGTTATAACGTGCCATTCAAAAATTATATTCAAATTAAAATACTAGGAGACAGAAGTGTGGGATTTCAACCAGCTGTCTCAGGGGCTTTACCAGCTCTGAGCAAAGTGCAGCCAATTCATCACGTGGTTTTAAGCACTACAGATTTATGGATTATCCCGAAATATGTTGTTGGTCTGTCAGCTCTTCTGCTGTGCTGCATTTCAAGAAGCATCTGGCATCCTGTGCTTTGTGAAATGGGCATTAAAACACAGAGGGCCACTGGAATAAGAGACAAGGCATTAACTTTTGATGCTTTTATTTAAAACTTCCATGATACTCAATTACAAATCAAACAGAATGTTCCTATTGTATCTTAAAGAGCAGAATTGTAAATCAGAATTTTAAAATTAGTAAATTTATTCAGTAAACCAAGGATATTTTAGGGGATGAGTGATATACCTGTTTAGCACTCAAGATCTGGTCATACAGTAGGGCTGTCTTGAGAACCTGTCATACGTTGGCATTGCCAAACAGGGCAAACTTATGTATTTTAATACGCCTTAAGCATTGAAAAGCGTTATTCTTTCAGGAAAAAAAAAAAAAAAAAACCTCTGTACACCCATGATATAAGAGGAAGCTGCAGCTATTTAAAATAGGCTGGAAACAATATAGTCTGTGTGAACACCATCTATGAGCCCAGCTCCATTGTTGTGAACGAACCAGCAGGGAATATCAGTGCCATTCTTGGGATCTTTTCTGTAATCCTTCTGCCATCCCCTAGAGTAGGAAATAGAGTAATCAATAGATTTGAAGCAGAAATTACTCCGTGCTAGGGCAACCTCTGCCAGATCTGCGCTAAAACCAGATTTAATTTTTTACCTTGTTACTGTCAGCTCGTTGTTTTTAACAATCATCGTGGCATCTGGTTTCTTGGGGTCAGACCCAGGGTGAATTTCCAGTATAGTGAAGTCAATGGGGTGGAAAAACTGGCCTAGAAATAGAAGACTTTACCATTTCAGGATGTTGGTGTGTTCAAACAAACAAAAACCCAAATGAGACAAACCGCAGAACTCCTACGCAGAGCTTTATGCGATGGATGTAATGAGCACAGATGCTGTTTGCAGAATGAATTACAGAGCCAAATCAATGATGAGGAGAACGGGAGGAGAGATGGAAGTTTCTGCGACTGCAACATGATGTAGCCACATGTCACACGGGCTTTTTTTGCCCAGCTCTTCTGCTCTGAAGTGCGTTCCAGGCTTGAGAAGAGTAACTTCACAGCAGTTCATTATTTTCCACAGTGGGTGAACTTACCCAATGTGAATGTTTGCTGCCTTTCTTTAATGTTGTAAGAGTAAATTGGAAGGCAAGAAAAAATGGCTGCTATTTGTGAAAGCTGACAGTATTTCCCAGAGAGGGATGCAGACTATCAAACCCAGTCGTTGGCAAAAAAAAACACGATTAACTGGGTCAAAATTTTCATCCCTCAATTACCAGCCTTTCCTTCTATTAGAATAAGGAACAGATTAGCTAATGTGTGGAAAATCCTAGGGGTTACAAGGTGTGGAAAGCAAAATGCTAACTGAAATCTTACCTAATAATCCATGGGTCTGTTTAGATAGTTTACCACTGTCCAACGTATAGAGTCCTAAGAAATCCTGGTGGAGAGGATGTTTCTTCCATACTTGGTGCAAAACAATGACAAAGGAGGCCCCGCTGCCCATTGACAGCACCAGATTTTTTTTTCTGTTAATTATCAAAGTTAAACTGAGGAAAAAAGAAAAAGCAGATTTAGGACATTTTGTTCCACAGAGTTAACAGCGATGAAAGGACCTGAGAAAAGAAATGCATCCAAAAAAATCAAGCATGGCTTTATAAATTGCTGAAAGCCTTTCAAAATAAAGGTTGCACTGCATAGCTTGGTCTGTGTGAATCTCTGTGTTCACGGGCAGATCAAGACTCAAACCAAAATACAGACCAAAATACAGTGCAACAGGCTACCTTGCTTTTAAATGTCAGGATTTTTTTTTTTTTTTTTTTTTTTTTTTTTTGCAAAAATTACTCCTATAACAGCACAATTAATCACAGGTAAGTTAGTGCCATTTAGGTACAGTAATTCATACTCATTAATAAAAGTGTTGATAAAGCCCTCAGTTCTTTCCTTGGCTACTGCCTGACACCTTTGTCTTTTGTTTTACAGACAAGAGGACTCCTGAACTGTCTAGGTCAGCTCCTAAAGGGTCTAGGGTAGTGCTAGGACAAAGGCAACCGGCTTCTGAATGTGCGAGTGATATCACCAACAAAGCTGACGTAAATAAATAAAAAAATGTAGTAAGTATCCTCTAGGAATGACTCTTCTGCTCTTTCTGTTGCAGTTTCATGCTCGGAGAAGATGATTGTGTTCCAAGTACACATCAAAAATGCAGAGGAGGAGGAAGAGGTCCCATCACTCCTTTTTAAAACTTTGTTTTGCAAAGGTATAAATGATTCTACAATAGGTAAGTCTTAAAAAAAATATACCTGCTCCACATGCCAAACTGTTCCAATAATATCATGATTTCCATTTCTTAGAATGGAGATTGGTTGCAACACATAGTTTTATCTTTGTCTGAAAAATTCCATTACGTCCAAATTTATTCCTTAAGGGTTTGCTAGTCACTGTTGCATTAAGGCCTGACACTAAATCTAGCTTTACCTGAGCTTTGCTAACAGAAAATTCGGGCGACTTTTGCTGTTATTTATTTCAGGGATAGAAATTTATGAATTATCATTCAGCAGTTGTGTATCAAGGCATAGAACCAGTTTCTTTTCTATATTCAGACAATGTATCTTAAAAGTATATCACTGATGAAAGACAAAAAGAAAAGTAATAGCACAGGAACTTCATATTCTGTCTGCAAGCCTCACCCTTCTTGCTGCAAGGTGACCGAGTCGAGCCAGGTGAAACCTGTCTTTTCAGCACCGTTCTGAACTGTGATCTTCTCAGGAGTCACTGTCAGTCTTAAATTCAGGTGCTTATTTGTAATGCCAAGTTTTCCAAAATAAGTATTCTGGATCTTAGAATCATTGTTTGCTTTCTTATCACCAATAAGCTCTCCATTGACTGTGATACCTAATGGAAAAAGGAAATGTAAAATACTGCTTTATAGATAGCACCTGATCAACCAGTGGCAATTTCACAACAGTTCCAGGAAACAAATACTTTGCCTGTTTCGCTTGTGCCAAAGTAAAGGATTAAAGCAATGGGGGCTGTCCTAAAGATTTACACCAAGAAGGCAAACACCTTATTGGAAATAACTGATTATTTCCTAGAGTACAAACAGCCTTTGTACCATGACTCTCTCTTTGCCTGGTACTCCATGAAATGGCAACGTAGGGATTATTTTATTTCTTCTACTTCCATTCACTGGAACAAGTTACACCTCTCAGCTCTCACAGTGGTTTTCAAGCAAGGTTAATTTTCCTTCAGGGAGTGAAAACAGTCGTGCTAACAGCACCTATCACACTTACAGTAACTGCTAATAAGTTTGCTGGAAAAAGAGCTTACACAGTATAAAAAGAGAGAGATTACCCTTAAATGTGAGATATTTGGTTGTCAGTATCCTAATTTACTATATCTTAAAAACAAAAAACTCACCTGTAACGGGGTCCTTTATTAAATTTAATACAGCACCCGGGTTTTCATTGATATTGAAACAAATGGCATCTTCTTTTTGCGGCACGGATATAATGAAGTGTGGGTCTCCATCGACTGTAAACACAAATCACTAGTGTTTGCCAAGTGCTGCACAAGCTCCGAGTGCTGCACGAGCACTGACATTGCGGCAGTGACTCTGCTGCTGCTGGAGACCAGCTCCATCCTCGAAAGAAATGGTGGGATCCCACGGAAGCTGCCACCACCTCCCCAGACTGAAGTATCTCCTGCTTCCCCTCATGAGACACCCATCCTGCAATTCCAGACCCCTTCCAATTTGTTAGGTGGGTTCAGGATGGGTAACTTGATTTTAAAGAACAGGTAACTCTATATATTAGTGATGCTTAAACTAAAATACTAGCCCACTGGGAGCAAAAATGACTGCTTTTGTAGAAAGGAGTTTCTAAAAGACTGATTATAGTGGTGCAGGTTAGTCTTAAATACCCTCATCATTTTTCCTTCTAAGCAGATACAGTTCAAACGCTTCCAAAGTAACTCACCACTAGTGTACCATGTAGGGCTTAACGCAGATGTGTAAGATGGTGCTACAGCTGCGGGGAATTGAAGAACAAAAATTGTCAGAAAAACTAACATCAAAATGAAATATTTATTTACACACTATCTGCACCTACGTGTTAAGATATCAACAAATTAATATGATTTCTAAATTGCTAATTTAAAGTATAGTCCATGGAATGGTGGTTTGTGCGCTTTTTAAATCAAGCAAAATTTTCTGGATAGACACAGATGTCTTTTATAGACTGGATTGCTCTGAGCGGTTCCAAAGCCTAGGTAATGCGTCTGTAGCAATGCAAACATCCCAGATTTTAGCTGAAAGCCAGGTTAGAAATGTACCACCATCCAATGAAACCTTCGCGGGGTTTGGTATTTGTCAGAATGAACCTGAGACTTTTTAAAGACTTGAGAAAACTAGACAAAGAGAGAGAGAGAGAGAAAGAGATTGATTGATCTCCAGGAGAAAAAAAAAAAAGAAAAAAAAACCTTAGCTCTCCCATTTCCAGGAAAGGCTCAAGCAGCAATCTGAAGCATCAATTTCTGTCTCACTCTCTTCTTTACATATAAGTAGCTGAAAACATTAACTAAACCAGAGATACAGATATCATAGTCCTCCGCAAGGAGTAATTCCCCGGAAGAGTCAAATTGAAGTCCATGCCCTGTATATAGGAAACAGGTTTCAGGAAAGATTTGCCATTTACTCATAAAAGGCTATTTAGCTAAAACTTTTTCCAATCTGGTGTAGCTCAATCTTAAGGACGTTTTTAGCATTTAGAGCAATCTGGCATCATTTGTTAAATAAAGCTGTAAAGCCAGATGAAGCAGCTTTTCGCTCTACAGTCATTTCAGTTGTCTGAATTGGTTTCCTTTGACAGATGCTGCTTCATTCAGAAATTCAAACATATGACTTACCATGATGAACTGCTGGGGCAGATTTCGCTGTAAATAAAACAATACATTATTTTAGAGGCCAGAAGGAGTAAATGACAATCTCTCCCACTTACTCTTTCTTTCTTCCAGCCCAAACCTCCTTGACCCTAAAACACTCCCCAAATTTTATGAGTACATATAAATGTAATTTTATTTTAAAAATTCAAACTTAGTCAAGACCTTTTATTTATTTTATTGCCTTTTTTTTTTTTTAACTGCAGCAAAGCAAACTGTGAATGAAGTCAACACTGCATCAACAGGCAAAATGCAGACCCCTACATTACAGCAAAAATGTTGCTCCTTAAAAGCCATGAGAGTGACTTTATCCCCAACGATCTCTAAGGAGGCAGAGTCACCTCCTCCTGCTCCTGCTGTCTCATGTCAATCTATTCTATACTGCACTGCACTACTGAAAAGTGAGTAAGACTCATTCCTCTGTTCCTACAGTTTTCTACTCTTCTGCTCTCTTCACGCTGTGAGAGCAAAGACCTCTTAGGATGGAGAATCTCCTACGCGGAGGCACCTGGGAGTCCTGCAAAGTAACTCGGTTTAATCGGGCCTGACGGTTGCGATGCCGGGACACTGCAACTACTAGAGGTAGGAACAGCCTTTTAACACTGAAAATGTTGTTTACAAAATTATCTAACTGAAAGGGTTTTCATGTAAACACAACATAGTCTTGATTTATTCACCCAGATTATTATGAAACTAATATGTCATAGATCAAATAAATGATGTATGAAACCTACCTCCAACAGGTAAAAATGCAAGGTCAATTTAATGAGAAACATACATACCTTCAGCTATTACCATGGATGGATAAGAAAGAAAACAGAAAAAGAAAAAAAGAAAGTTTCAGTCATACAGCATGGATTGTAACACTCTTAGTTGGTATTCTAGAAATATACATATATATATATAGTTTGATGTTTCAGCTGTATCTCTTCAGTATTTTACAATTTCATATTTTTCTATGGATAAAACTGGATATATACAGCCAAACATGAACACCAATTTATTGAGCCTGAAGTTAATAATTAAGCACAGTACTAAACGAAATGAGAACAAATTGTACAATTTCAGCAGAATTACTTTCCTTTCTGCAATATATATAAATACTGTGTCTATGCAAGTAATCTTGCATTAACCATGTATATACTAGGTTTAGAAAGTAGATTTTTCAGATGAATGTTTAAAATTGTGCCCCACATAATAGCCTTTCTGTAAGGGAACACCCCAGGAACACCTGGCTTCTCTTGCAAATTAAAACTGTGAAAACGCCTCTACCTTCAGTGGGTTTATCAGCAATTCCAGCTTGATTTTCCAAGTCTTCCGGCTTTGTCACCACCATGGATGTCAGTGGTGTTACAAAGTTGTATTTTAGTGAGAGATCCAGGGCTTCAGCTGTAAGATTCTCCTTTTCCTCTCCTGTAGCTGCAATGCTGAATTTAGGGAGAGACTGCTAGCATCAATGGTTGCTAAATTGCTCACTGAACTCTGCATTAAATATCTTTTTGAAGCTGAAGTCATTTCTCTGCAGCTGATGTATCAAGAGGAAATATTTATTGCATTCTAAGATCAGTTCTGATTCCAATGGATACCTGACAGCCAGCAAAACTGTGCTATATATCTGCAGTATTATTAAATTGTTTGATTTGCAATTTGGAAAGGAATTTTGGAGGTAGGGATGAAAAGAGGTTGGGAGAGTTTTCTGACCTTTTTAATTTTCTGTTTGCACCTCAGTCCAATGATGGCTAAAAACAGGGAAGCAGTTCTGAATTGCATATTCGTATCCTAGTACTTGCAGCAGACAAATTACCTAATCCTTTCATAGAAGGTGTTAGTCTAACTGTAATTACCGTTTTTCCAGTAGTTGTTCAATGGTGAGATAAGCCCACAGCCTTTCAATGTAATCCCCAAATATGTACTGTTGCTCTTCAAAAGCTTTAGCCGTTCGTTCGGCATCTTGATGCGTAGTAAATGATAGGGCATCATCAGGCTGTTAGAAACAAGGAAACTTCTGTGCATCAAAAATATTCAAGAACTTGCAGAATCCGCCGAACTTCACGTTTGAAAACCTTTCTAAATTGAAGACTATTCTGGTGCTACTCAGGTGCAAGCATTTGCTCAAGAAACTTTCAATTTTGTATCAGTTTTGTATGCAGCATTTTAATTCCTTGTAATTTGGCTAGATAGAATTTCAGGTACTCTTATTATAATGCCTGTTTTCAGACATTTTGCATAGCAAGGAAATACTTCAATCAGTTAAAGAAATCCATACTTACACCTTCACCTTTCACATCTACAGTCAAGCTGTTCTGGTTCTGGTCTGTAAAGCGCCCAGCCACCACAATCTCAGACCCATCATAGAAATGTTTAAAATAGTTTTTAGTTAGGTCAGATATTTCATTTTCTGGGTAGTTTAACTCCACGTCTGTAAGCATGGGTCTGGATACCTCATCATAAAAACCCTATGGGATTAAAAAAAAGGAAAAATATTTCAATAATGTTTGTTTCTTTAATTCATAGTTAGATCTACACCAGGAATATCTTGCTATCTTAACAACCAAAACTGAAACCGTATTGTATAGGAGAGAAGTAAATAGCCAGTTAAATCTCAGAGAGGAAAAGCCTAAAAATATATAAGTAATGCAAATGAGAGAGGACATACAAACACTCCACTTTCTGGAAGAGAAGGGGGAAAAAATATCCCAGAGCAGTGTGAACACTGAGGATGATGGGTTACATCAGATAAGTCCCGAAGTCCCCTCCATTTGATCCCCTCCAAGTTCCTAGACCTATTCCCTTGAGAGACTGAAATGACAGTGTAAGCCAAAGGAGAGCAGGCAGAGCTTGCAGTGAAGTCCAGGATCCAGATTCTTCGGGCATTTTTTCCAGTGCGTGGTGATAGAATGAGAGAAGCCAAAAATGAGCTCTATGCTGCCTGCACCCAGTGGCATTTCTTGTATGACCATAAAATGCTCTGCCACTCTTCCCTTGATGTGACATTAGCTACATGATCTGTGATATGGGGTAGTGACTGGCACACACCAAGGTGCCCTTCAGAACTAAGACTTGTGTCATCCCATGCTCAATTTTTTACTCTCTTCTATAGACCAGGGCAGCTCCCTTTTATGGTCATTCCACTTTCTGGTTATTTAAGAGAAGGAGAGTATTAAATGCAGTGAATATTCTGATTACAGCAGACTGAGTGTCTTCAGTACCGCAGTACACTCTGGGCTTCTTGATTGTTTGAAAATAAAAATGTCTCCACAGTTACCTGAATTAATCTATCTCTCTTCTAATTTAAAGGGTGGTTATTGTACCTGAAGTTGTAAAGCTGAATCGGAGTCAGGATAAATCCGTCGGGCCAATCCTTTATTCTCCAGTGCCATCTTCTCCAAGAAGTTATAGTCAACACCATAGCCAAAACCAAGGTTGTATAACGGATATTTTCCTCCAATAGCTTTTTTCACTAATGTTTGAATTTCCTCGGTGTTTGATACACCTGCATTAAACCAGAAACAAAAGGGCTTTATACTTGTTTTCCCTATTGCTTTCGTAAATAGGTAAACATACCATAAAATAAAGTGTGGATAGTGATATTTAGATTTTTTTTTTTTTTTTTTTTTTTTTTTTTAAGAGGCATCATCAGAGACTTGTTTTAGTGATGTAGTGGCATCTAAATCATGGAAAAATCAGGCCCGTGCCTCCACAGGTCAAAGATGGTGGCCAATTTTAAGTGAGCACTTTTCCTTAGTTGAATTCATTTGTTTTATTATTTCATTGAACAGGAACTTACCTACATTTGGTTGCCCATCTGTTAGCATGATAATTATAGAAGCGCTTCTCTTGGGCACAAGGTTTTCTTCGTGAGCAGCATTCAGCATTTCAATTCCCCTCATTAAACCACCATGTAGATTTGTCACTGTGAGGTAAACACAGAAATTTGGTTTCAACACAGATGGTCAAATTTAGGACCGCTTTACACTGGAAACTGATAAGGGGATACGCATAGGAACAGACATGGAATGAATAAGGACTATCCTCACTGCAGGCAAATGTCCCTTGGAGTGTGCTCTAAAGCTGTGTGTGCTGTAAAATTGCCTGGTGTTTTACAGTGTGAGTGGGAAGAGTCCCAGTGATGCACTCTGCTTGGTAAATTCATGTGAACTATTTAGGTTTTGTGGCTTCTCCTTAAAATTTGTCTGCTGCTCAATTCTTTTTCTGAAGGACAGAACCTCAAGACAGTAAGTGTCTTACCTTAATTAACCCTTAATTAATTTTTAATTAATCACTTACCTTAATTAACCCTTAATCCTTGGATGAAATCGGTAGTAGTGTGTTCAAAGACTGAACTCATAAATTAACTTAGCAACCTGACCTATTTGCAAGTCCAGTGAAGTACTTACTGCCATCAGCGATAATGCTCCGAACAAAATTCCTTGCTTCATCCAAATTCTCAGGAGTGGCCTTGATTAAAGTTTCTTTCCAGGTGTGTACTTCACTACCAAACAGTATGAAATTGAAGTAGTCCTCATGTTTAATATCATCTAGGATTTTCAAAAGTGCTTCTCTTGTCTATAAAGCAAAGAGATTTCAATTGATTTAATTAGTAGAAATTCAGTTGGTAAGAAACGGACTTTTTCAACTTGTTATGATTAATCTTTCAAGGTTTTGTTTTGTTTTGCCTACACAGGATGCCACGCAAAATTCTGAGCTTGATTCTGCCCTTTCTGTTTCTTGGGTCCATTTCGGAGTAGCAAAATCAGCAAAATCTGTGTAGCCGAGATTTGAGTCCATCATACCCCTCCACTTCACTAGCAGCCATTCAATTGGGATTTTATAGTAATGTAATAACTTACCTGTTGTATTTCTCTCCCAGACATTGAGCCACTAGTATCTATAACAAAAATGACATTCTTGGACAAGTTTGGAAGATTTGTTGGTGCAAAGAAGTGCACAAAGTAGCCATTGACAATCTGAAAAATAAAGATAAAATCCAGAAAAATGCTGTACTTTGAACCTGTCTCATCACTAAAGACTTGCCTGGAGATGTCGGACCGTGGTTACAATTAATGTGTGTGCTAAGCTATCCAACAGTTCAACAATGTCAGCTAATTTACCTGCAAATTATCTGGAGTTGTTCTCTTCACATCGTATTTCACAATAAGATCTCCATCCAAGACAGACTGTGAGCAACTTGCACACATTCGCTGCTGGTCAAGGGTTGGTCTGAAAGAGACAGACCCCTGGGGAAAAAAGATATTAGATGTGAGTATTAATAGCTGAAAACTTTCTACAGAACACAAACAAGCTTATGTTTATGTAAGACCAGTATATTTATATTTGAAGACATGAGAATAATCTATTTTATCAGGTCAGGTATTGGTTTGTATTCATACTTACGAGATGTGAAGTATAAAAGGCTGCTACGCAGAGCTCTGTTCATATGTTTTTCTTTCTACTCATCCCCAGTTCAGCCCTCCAGCCTCAATAGCCTCCTACCTTTGATAGGGCCATTAGGCAGTCTATGCCTTAGGGCTTCTCTTACCACCTCTCTACTTGATAAAACTGTTACCAGCTTAGTTCTTCTATAAGAATATTCCAGTTGGTACCTAGACTTGCAGCTACTGCTGAGGGACAAAGACTATTAACTTGGGTAACGCTAACACAACCGTGTGGTTTCTGCACAGAACAGAGATGGCCTTAAGTTCACTGCCTTAGAATTCAGAGATCAGTGGTATAGACAAAGCTTTACTGCACTTTCTAGGTGTTGTTGTTGTTTTTTTCCCTCCCACTTCTATTATTAGCCAAATCAGTACTTCTGCATTGACATGATGTCAGAATTATAACTGTAATAAGTAAATTATGAATGCTGCTACTGTTCATACCTTTTTTCCTGAAGAAGTTTTTTTAAGGATGTCTTGTAGGTCATTGGTAATGAATGTCCCTTCTGCTTCTAGATCACTGATACCCTGGGGCTCAAAGATATCTACTTCAATCTGAAATATTAATTGAAAATTCATTGCTATTGATTAGTGTCAACACAGCCATTTACAGGAGGATCATCAGGTAACTGTTGTGAAATAGTGATTTTTCTTAAAAGCGAAAGAAAATTAGTTTTGTAATTCAAAATTGAAATCTAAACCTGCTGTTTATCAAACATGCCATCAGCCAAACAGCACGTTTTTTTTCTATATAGAACAAAATGAAAAACAGAAAAATATTTATAGAAATAAAACTTGTTTGAAAACTAGTTACTGGAATTTTGTCAAATGTCAAATAAACTCTCAAGTCATATGACTCGGCCATTAGCTGTGAACCATGCCCAACTCTGGCCTATACATTAGCGCATGTCTTTTGTCATGTGTTCTAAATAATTCTTTAAAAACTCTTATGCAGGATGTGTTTTGCAATGATTCTACCATTCTTGCAATGAATCTAGTGTTTTCTGAACACACAGGAGAAATACTTTGCCTTGCAGATGGGTTTTAGCTGGGCAGATAAGAGCACTCAAAGACAAGTTTTGGCCCACAGAAACCACAGTATTCTACAATGTGGGGCGTGTATTCCTGTAATTGCACTTAATGTAGTTTCATGGTGGGGTGAAAAAGGTCTCCCTTACGCTATGAAGGCACTTGTGAAAGAGCTATTAGTCTCTTCTTCTGCCCCAAGGCATCTTAATGGCTTTTTCAGGTTTCAGTATATGTTTTTTTAGAAGTTGTAGGAGCTGAACCAGCCTCTCAGGCTTATAAATAAAAACCACAATGAAGCAAAATGGTGGAGCCCCCACATGGTTCATTAGAAATATTACTGTGTCTTACGCTCATCTGTGAGCCAGTGGGAATGACTGTGATATTCTACTTTCCACAGACATACAGAATCTTGTCATCTCTTAAGCTGAAGCACTAGATTTGATATAATTAGCCACTTACCTCAAAAATTCTGACAAGCTGCTTTGGTTTTACTTTGATGAACATCTCGTATTTTCCGAAGTGGCGCTTCAGCAGTTCCTCATATGTGAGTTCAAAAATGACTTTGCTGGCTGCTGCAATGTTAACTGAGACGCTGAATCTTTCTGTCTTTCTTCCTGAAGCCCTGTGTTAGTTAAGTGGATAAGAAAAACAAACAAACAAAACAAAAACTCCAGAGCATCTTTACTCTCTTTTACGATATTAAGTGTTTGGAGAGCTCCACGTGGTGCAACTTTCACAGAGGAGTGTAACAAAGAAGTGATTTTTTCCATCTATTGCTAAACCTGTGCTCAAACAGCACAGAACTCACTCAAGTTGCCCAGTGTTTAATCACAAGAGCAGGTCATACAAAATCAGCAACAGTTGGAGAAAAAATTTCTGATAACTTGGGCTGTATCTGCAGTTTTGGAAAGATTCTATCTTTTTTTTTATAATTTATCCTATAATAACTTAATGGTTGCTCTTGTGCTCTGTAAAACATGGATTTTGGAAATCTGCCACAGGAAGATATTACCCATTTCCTGACTTGCTGTAGGATTACGGTGTGCAAACTGTGCAAGACAGCACTCTTACTTGACAAGACCGGCGGTCTGTCCCTGCGAAACAGCTTTCTCGTACTGCTTTTTTGCAACTTCTTTTTCCTTTATATTGCCAGAGTAAGTGACACCATCAATTGTCCTAGAGGCAGAATAAATATCTAGTTGAATGGCTTGCATGGATACATTGAAAATTATAATAGGCAATTTTCTGTTTATTGATTGTTTTGCAAAAAAATGAACTTTCAGGAACCTAGTATTGCCAGGATGTAACCACTCTCTTATCAAGCAGGAACCAGCCTTCTCTATGACTTCAGCTGAAATGAAGAGCTCTGTGGTCAGTATCTCAGAGAATCTAAAATAATTCTTACTCTGAAAATGAATTAGCTGAAAACTGGTCTGATAGTGACAGTATTTATACCTGCCAAATTGCTACATTTTAGCAGCTTGATCATCTTGTTTCATGTAACAGCAAGATGACTCTCTAGGTGAGATTCATCTTTCCAAACGTAGCTGTCTACATCAGAGTATTTCATTCCTAAACTTGGTGCTATTAAACAAACATTTCTCATGTGAGATTGAACTCATCCTAAAATAAAAATTCTAGCCTAAAGTAGATTAATTATGTCCTAAAAATGACTGTTTCTCTCCACTGAAAATAAAACAGGCATACTGTGACCAGCTGAGACAGAGATGTCTAAGCTAAATGAGGTAAGCCCTATAATTGTGTGAAAATTGCATATTATTCCAACTAAAGTTACAAATGTAGAGAATAATACCCTCTATTTCCTGTCTTTTTTATTGCAGATTTTTGGCTATTATGGTCAAATACAATTCTAAAATTAAGAGATAAATTAAACTATAATGCCATCAGCAAGATAAGGTAATGGAACATTTCTAGTTCGACAACACTAGAGCTAAATAAGCCATATTTATGAAAATGTGAATGGATCCCCAGAGCAGATCCCCCATTCCCTTAGAGGCATGATGATGGTGTATTGGTCATCTTTTCTATAGATGGACCAATGTTTGAATATCCCCAAATATCTTGCGCACTTAGTTAATAACACTGAAAAATTGCCCAGGAGATGCTTAGAAATCTATCAATAGCAAAGTAAAAATTAACATTCTAGTTCATTTTCTCCCAGTTATATTCAGATTTTGGGTTTATTCTAGAAGTATTGTAGCTATTACACACATGCTGAAGTTGGTAATGAAGGCAGTTTTAGGGAGCTCAACATCAAAGACGACTTCTTTGTGCACATTTCCACGATTGATAGCTTCACTGGTGATGACATTGCGGGCAAATCGGGAGGTTATTTTACTCTCAATTTTCATGCTACAGATTTCTATGTCATTGACAACCTGTAGATTGAAAACACGACAAAAGAACTGTTACACTATGTCTTTCACTCAGACGTAATGACTTTTTGGAAAAGAAATCACTGTAGGGCATTCCAATGCATAAAGGAACTAACCATGTTTATAAGGATTGGAGCACAGCACTGTTTCCTTAGGTACCTGTAATATTTCCACTATGGTGCTATTCTATGAATCATAACTAGAGCTTATTTAACAAAATGTTATCAACCAGGGGAGACACATTGTCATTATAAGAACGGGTTTTCTCTCTCCTGGACTCACTTTTGTGTGTGGCTGCTCAAAGAGAGGGAGCACAAGCATGTACAGAGCGTTGGTCTGTTGGTGGCTGCTGTTACCAGCTGAGTAGATGACTCTTGAAACAGAGAGTCATTTTGTTACAAAGGGATCTAAGCAATTCGCCATGGACTCCAAATTCTGCTTTATGTTATTTTCAGTTTTCTTGTGGTCAGTTGGCATTAGAGGTTCATTCTTCTTAAGCAAGGAAATGGGTAAGACAACATTGATTTTCTTTGAATGTTCAGTAAGGCTTCTGGAGGCTATAAAAAAGTAGAGGTAACAATGGCCATGACTCCCAAGGCAACAGTTTGCTGCTTGTGGCAAACCAGCATTGGAAGAAACCTTCTGTTTTTTTGTTATGCTAGGCCTGATCTCAGGCTGATTGATTTAAGTAGGTCTCCAAACATTGCTGAAGTGGAGTCCAGGTGCCAAGGAAAAGCAGCCTCAGAGATCAGGCTTCACACCTTCCTCAGAAATAACTAAAACAACATAAAATGGATTTCTGTTAGGGATGCAGGGGTGGCTTCAAACAATTTTGCTATTTATTAAAATACACTGTGAGGTTAAAAAAAAAAAAAAAATTGTGCTCTTTCCATCTGCAGGAATTTCTATGAAAGCTTTGAAAAGAACTGTCTAGTTGTTCTAATGCCCAAAACAAGCAACTCTGCACTATTCCCTTTGCCACACATACACAAAAATATCAGATTGGGCTCATGGTGTCATGCTGTAAACACAGTAACTATCTTCTCACGATTATTTGAATCTTTCACAGTAGCCTGAGCAGACCCAAGCTTTCATTACAAGGCAGACAACTTACCAAGTCATTATCAGCACTTCGTTTCTGAAAGAGGAAAAAATAGAGTTAAAAAAAAAAGCTCGTGACTAAGGCAAGAAAGCTACATTTAAAAATAAATTACTAGGCAGCTATGGAGTTCTTTTCTGCTTCCAAGTCAAAAGAAATTTTCCAAGAGGGAGTAGACTTCAGAAAGGTCCGTATTAATAAACAGATTCACCCTTTTGTCATTGCAACATATTGCATGTAATTTTGAAGGTGTAAAAATTGGGTCTGGTTGCAGATGAAGATCTAGCAGAAATCAGAGGGAAGAGCAAGTGAGGTGTTCAGAGCAGGCGAAATTATTTTGCTTCTAGCATCCCCAGTCAGGTGAATCTTTTGTTTGGGATTTGATATCAGTGCACCTTAAATACTGGGGCCTTGAAAGTTAAGCTTCATTTTGAACATAGCTGTCTTTTTATTTTGCTCAAATGACACTTCAGAAATTTCCTCCTTTCAGCTGAAAAATAATTAGGCACAGCTTCAGAAATGAGGTGGAGAAAGGTTTGAATGTACAGGGTCATTTATATTTAAATGTTACTAAGACTACAGAACACACACTATGGAAGACTGCATTAAAAAGAACACTTTTTTTTTTTTTTTGAAATTTGCTATATTTGCTCCCAGAGCAGATGCAAGTAACAGCTCTACAAAAAAATTATGTATAGTCTCGTGTTAAAATAGTGGTTTACCTAAGTCAGGGAAGACCGCTATTTCAAAGTGAATTCCTGTAAGTTCAACAGCAAAGTTCTTGTCTCTTTTGGCTCTAAGAGCCCTCATGGTTTACATTTTGTGCAACGTTGGCTTTTCATGTTTACACAGCCCACCAGAGAGGCAAATACACAGAGATACCCAATCAGATATACATCTTGGGTACCTTTTAATACTGCAGTAACCTTTGGCAACTAAGATTGACAGGTGGGAAACTGAGGCACAGAGGGCTTTGTTTGTTTTTCCTCAAGATATATATAAAAATCCATGGCAATGCAGGAATTTGGGCAAGGCTTCTCAGGTTTTGTCTTGTTCAGGAAAAAAAAAAAAAAAAAACTCTCTGTGTACTTGATATCTACATTTATATTTCAAACTGTTATCTCCACACTGGTGATTTTTATCTGTACCTACCTCCCAGTTCTTTCCTTCCCTGCTTTTTTTTCATTTTTTTCAATGTCTCTGTAGAGTTACCTACCATTCAAATCCTTCCTTTCCAAAACTGAAATTATCTTCCCTACTGACCCTATTTCTCCTTTCTCCATGGCTCTAGCTCTTTCGTTTCTCCTTTCTGATGATACACCGGTACCCCTAAGTGGAAACTCATCTGTAACCTCCTGCGATTGCCTTGGCAACGTAGCTGTAGCTGAGGACAGTGCATATACGAGGACGTCTTTATGACTCTGGCCCGCATAAGTAGTTTTTATTAGAATACAATCCACCCCCAATTTTTCTACTCCTTTTTTTTTTTCCTGCATGTTTGGTTCAAATTACTTGTTTCCACTTCAGCTTTCTGAACACCAAAGCAAGCAGTGGCATTGTCACAATGTTCTAACAACACTCATGACACAATATTTGCAGAGAGAAGTGGTGCCTTTTATTAGATCAACAGCTTGAACCCTTTAGTCCTTTTATTAGTCCCTTTTCCTTTTTTCTGATTGTATTTGTCAGTCTAATGAAAGATACTTTCTTTTTCTTCCAAATTGCATCACCAAAGAAGAGGCATCTGCATTGTCATTACAGTTAATGATTTCCCATTGTAAAACACAAACTGTGGTACGGATCTGGAAAATGAAAAGCTGGAATTTTCTCAAACAGTAGTTTGTTTTGTACAAATTCTTCCTTCAAGTGAACTTACAAGTAGTTTCAGAGCATAAAACTTAACTAAATAATAGATGTATTTTATTTATAATACAGATAAATTCTGCAATTCTTACTAGGGCCTCCTAAATTAACATACCCGTGTTTAATTTTTACAGAGTAACTGTTGTGCAAGATCTATATCAGAACTATGGGTTCTATGGGTTCTGGAAAAGTTTTGCATAACTTGATTGCATAACTATTTTTGGGTGTACTCTGCCATTATCTTTGGAAAAGAAAATATAGAAACATCTTTCAGTGAAAGATATTAGTAGTTTTGCACTTGAGCTGGTTCTTTATATTCTTAATGATGCACTTGGACGTAGACAAGAACTTCATTAATATCAAGGTTATTTTAACCTATGTGGGCAGAAAGTGATGGTGTCCCATGGAAAAAAATACACTTTCTGCAATTCTAGAACTGAGATTTTAATATGACTTGTGTAATTACAGTTATCTGATAAAAGTATATTACAGTATTCCACATACTTACAAGTGTACTCGTTATTAGAATGCTTTATTTTCAGTTCAGCAACAAATTCTGCTTTTGATTAATATTGTCTTGTTATAGCAACAGTGAAGAATATGGGTGCAAGCAATATATAGAAATTGGACAGAAAATTAAGAGAAAAAAAAAGAAATTTACTCTTACGGAAACAGAGAAGGTAAAGAGGACTCTGACTACATTACCTGCTGAAAGAGGTCCTGATTTTACAGTTTGGGAAGCAAACTACTGCATAACCAAAAGATTTGGCAGAAACTATACAGTTAACTTACAGTGACTTCCAGGAATGCCTAACACTGAAGGAGGTAATTGTGTATGTTCCTATGTATGCGGGAAAAGTAGGGCCTGAAAATGAGTGCCCAACTGACAGCAACATCCCCAGGAATGCTAAATAGAAATGGAAATCCTAGAGACTACAACGCAATTAAGCTGGGAAAACTAAACTTTCCTATGGGACCTATGTAGGAGTTTCTCTTCATAGAGTGAGGGTCATTTGAGAGAGGCTCTGTCATTGCTACCCATGCTTTCAATAAATGGTCCTAGTGGTAGTTTTTAATCCAGAAAAACAAAAATACCATCCTTATTAGTTGTGAGCACAGAGGTACAAGTGAGCTTTAAGCATTTTGATTTGGATTTTTCAAGTTTCAGCAGATTTAGACCTAGCAGTTGTACCTATCTGACTATAATTTTAAAAGTAATGTTGACAATGTAAAGATGAGCAGCCATGTAGCAGACCCAGACACATTTCATCACTATCACCTGCTCAGGGAAGCTAAAATAGGGACTGGGACTCGGGGTGACTTCACGATTTCAACAAAATTACATTTGCATGAAACATGAGATGTACCTGGGAGAAGACTCAATCTTTTCCATAGTGTTTTGCAAGTACTGATGGACTATAATACAGCATTTTTTCTGTTTCCCATTTAGAAAGGCTTTAGCATTAGAAGAAATACAGAGACCAAGAGATAGTATGTTAAACAGGAGGAAAGAGCTACCACATTATATCTAGGCTGCATAAATGTTAAACTATAAATCCATGGCATTCCTAATTTGCAGCTATAAGCGTCAAGCTCAATTTCAAACCATTTGGTATGTTATTATCCTGATTTTCAAAGAATTTTCAGCTCTATAGCAGCACCCACTGTTTTAGACGACGAAATAAAATACTAGAGTATCTGCCTCTACGTTTAGGTGATGATGATGGGAAAGGAAATGAAGGTAAGTGAGCCCAGACGTAATGATCTTCTTCAAAGCCGATTCAAAACTGAGGCTGCTTATAGGTGAAGTGCCTGAAACATCAAGTCCCAGGTTTGATCTTGTGTTTTCCGATCCCAGCAAGCACAAAGCTCCTCCTGACATCACTGTACGAGCTCCCCAATAACTGATACCTCACAGGAAGGTAACTTGCTACGAACGGGAGCCCCACATACAGCTGGCCACTTACCTTGACGTTTCTGAAACGTGTGATCAAAAAGTCTGGGGATCCAAAGGCAGGAATCAATATTAACAGACAAAGCAATAGATGCTTTTCCATTTTGGAAAAAAAAATAAGCTATTCTAATCTGAAGGATACAGGCAAATAAATAACACGTTGTTTACAGAGTGTTAATAAATAACCAAGCCTGAGAAGCGAGGTTAAATATTTGGCCTAAAGGGGAAAAAAAAATCAAATACTGAATTTTGGATGTGTAACATCTATGGTGTGCAGGAGGGTAAACTTACACAATATTTTGGCATGTCTCTGCTGTATAGTGTCATTCCCAAATTCAAGAGCCATTTCCGTGCAGGTGACGAAAGCTGACCTTCCTTGTCCAGGAACCTCTTTCAAGGATAAAGCTGTTGTCTTTCTCGTACCTTCTTCCAGGCTGCCCAGACCTTGGCTCAAGTTTATCACAGCTGTAATGGACGTTTTAGTATCTACAGCCCATTTACCTTCTTCTCTCTAGGGACTAGCTTTGTGCTACCTATCAGGCAGCCCCCAGTTCAGCTCTCATTATTTGACACGTCCTGATTCATCCTGTTGTTGCAGGAACATCAAGTTACAGGTTTTCTTGTTCATCTTTATGGCTGAAACTCAAGTGTGCGCTCCCAGGATCTCACATAGTCAATAACCAGTTGGCCTGAGGCTGCAAGACTTGATTCTTTCTTTATAACATTGATACCCTTGTTCCCTTTTAACTGCTTTCATCTTCTCTACTGCAGGAGGCACAAACTTTGAGGACGGGCAGGTAAATTCTCAGTGATAATAGAGTATTCAGGTCATATATATGGTAAGGGAAAGCTCCCATCTTCAGATATAACATGATTAGATTTACAAGTAAACCAGAAACTGAATTTTTGAGCAATGACCACCTGTAATTGAACTCAGCTGGCTACAGCAGAGCACACTCAATGGGAAATGCATTTTCTTCCTTTGCTTCTTGCTTATATCTCCTTGCTTTGGGGTATTTGCTGTTTTTCCTCACAGAGTTGGCTTTCCCAGGTGCACGGTCATGAGAAGAACACGCAAAGAGAGGCCAAACAGCTCATTTCAAACCAGTCTGGAGCTCCTTGATTCAATTCCCTCTCACGTCCACAGGCCCAGGGTGCGTCTGAGGTGACTATGCCGTTCTGGGGGCCACGATAAGCAGAGGAACCCGGACCCAGGGGCCACCCTCCTCACACCTCTTCCAGCCCGCTCCTAACATGGCCGCCTCGCCCGCTTCCAAAATGGCCGCGCCGGCACCATAGAGAAGAAGGGCGGTCCCATCTACACGCCGCGGCGGTCGTGTGGTAAAAGGGCACGGGCGGCATCTCTATGGCAGCGGCCGCCGGGCGGTGAGCGGCGGGGAAGATGCCCCTGGCCGCTTACTGCCTCTTACGAGCCGTGGGCAAGGGCAGCTACGGGGAGGTGAGCCTGGCGCAGCACCGGCACGACGGCAAGCAGGTAGCGACGGCGGTACCGCCCCCTGCCGGGCTCGGGCGAACCGGGACCGGGGGAGGCCGCGACGGGGCGCGGGGCTGCGTGAGGCGGGAGGTTCCGGGGTGGCCTGAGCGCGGCCCGCTGTGGAGGGAAGTGCCGCTGCGGCCACGGGCCTGCCAGGCCTGGCTTTGCTGCCCGTGCGAAGGCTTTGCTTAAGAAACTGCGGTTCCTAACAGTGTAAAATGGAAGAAGAAGGGGCAGTTTCCACATAATTTCTGTCAAATCTGTCAGCAGAGCGCTGGGATACGCGCTGTGGGAGTGTTGTGAGCGTAACATGTAGCTTGTTGCTGTAGACACTGAAGCTGAGTAAGAAACCATATATTATATACATACACATATGTATATGTGTGTGTGTGTGTGTGTATATATATATATATATATATGTTTCGGTACCGTAAATTCCCAGGTAAGAGCAGAGTCAGGCACAGGCCATGGCATCAGCACAACCTCATTCATCAGGGAGGGAATAAGATCCATGCGCAATATTGATGCTGTATCTGAGGAACACGTGCTACGAGGGTTATTGTCTCGCCTTTGATTTGATTAAAAAACAGAAATCTGTGGGAATATATTTGCACTGGCATTTTGGGCAGCATAAATAACACTTCTCATGCGCAACGCTAGGAAAAACTTATGTTGACACAGAAGTAATTAAATTTATAGTGGGACTTGAGAACGTTTGGTTCTCATGGTACGATGAAGGGGCTGTGCTGCCCTGAATAATTAATTTCTCATTCAGTGAGTTTAAACCTGCACGTGTAGGAACTCGTAAATGCAAACCATAGTATGGTTTTCTGATAGTTTTAGTGTAGGTTTTTAGAACTTAAAAAAACCCTTAAACAATCCCTGCTTTCATTTTCTGGGGGGATGGTATTTTTTCAACCAATCTTCCAACTGCATCTCTATTTGCTCTATTTCTTTTTCTCATGGAAACTTTTTCTTCTTCTTCTTTTTTTTTTTTTTTTTTTCCTATTTTCTTTTGTTTCTCAGTTTTCTAGACTTGTTGTACGGAGTCACTAAGAAAAAGAATGAACAGACCTAAAAAGTTCCAAGCTTAGCACTTTTGGATATTTTTTTTCTGAATTTGAAAATGTGAAATTTATAATCTACGTGTTGAAACTGAATTTTTTAATGGTTCTTTTTCATCTTTAAATATGTGTTTGAATATCAATGTGTTCCTCACATGCAGTTGTGAGATGTTATCTCATAAGTCTTTGTTTTCTTTCCACAAAGCACATAAATTTCATTTCTGAAGACCACTTGTCCTTAAATAGAGTGAAAAGAGTTGATAAAGAATAGAGTAAGTCCAGCCAGATGACTTTTATCCTAAATGTTTGTTGTCATTTTTTCTGCTGTGACTATGTGCTTTTCTTAGCCTTATTACATAGTTATTTTTATTATTATTGAAGCAACTGTTTTTGAGAATTCCTCTGTAGAGCTTTATTCAGGTAGACTAATTGAATTTAGCCACGCCTGTTAAACTTTTTACTGCATAATGGTAAACAAAAAAATATACATTCTAGACCAATTCCAGCTTGCATGCAGAATAACGTGTGCAAATTTCAAATACTTCGTGCGTATTTCAAATTCCTTTAGATCTTTGGAATTTCCTGGGACTTCTGCCTACTAACTTGGATCTTTCCTGATATTTTCTTGTAATTTCTTTTACAGTATGTCATCAAAAAGTTAAACCTTAAAAATGCTTCCAACCGAGAGAGGAAGGCAGCAGAACAAGAGGCACAGTTGTTATCCCAGTTGAAACATCCAAATATAGTCACCTATAGAGAGTCCTGGCAAGGAGAAGACGGCCTGTTATATATTGTTATGGGCTTCTGTGAAGGAGGAGATCTGTATCATAAACTTAAAGAGCAGAAGGGCAAACTGCTGCCGGAGAATCAGGTGGTAGAATGGTTTGTTCAGATCGCTATGGCCTTGCAGGTAAAATAAAAATACAACTTTGCTACTTTAAGGTATAGACATCGTTCTCTTTCTGTATAAAAATGCCCAGTGAGTCTATAGATTTAAGTTATAGTTTGACTGGGTTGGTATAAAATTACAGTGTTTGTTAGTGCATTAGAAATGTTCATAGGTCATTACCATCATACTAACTTTCTCTTCTAGATAAAGAACGGGCTTTGTAACTCTAGTCTGAAATTTCTCCCATTTGAAATTTAAGGTTAAATTTACAAAATGCTTTAAAAACAGCATCTTTCAGAAGCAATTTGTAATTTTGTTAGTGTTTTTCAGTGATAAATTTAGGATACTAAATCATCATTGCTTTTAAATTTTTTCTCAGTTTGTTGGAGTTTAATAATTTGGAGCCTATCAAACTTTTAAAGCAATTGTTATACTCAAAAAGACCAGATGTAAATATTAACATTAGGATGTAAGGCAGTTGAACAGAAAATACTATCTTGATTATGACTACTGTGGTCAGATACCAAAACAAGATACCACTGTAGACTTTTGTGTTTATTTTAAGTCTAATCTTCTACTCTATATATAGATATTTAGACAAAACAAACATTGTGATTTCCACCAAAATTTTATGCTAAAGACTGTGAAATGAGTGGCAACAAATGCAGGCCAGCAGAAAGTAGGTTGAAGGCAGAGCCTTAACTTTACATTCCTCTTTTCTCCCACTTTGCTGGAGATCAAGATCTCATGCAGGGAGATTTCACTCAAGCAACAAAGAGTTTTGTACCTGTATCTATATGAGTCATTCTGACATTAATTCCCTAACCCTTCACCAGTGATGTGCCCTTCCTGTTTTCTGTAGTGATATATGTGGCTTTATTGTGTTTGTATCTTCCCTCCTTGACTTGTATTTTAATTTTGGATGGAGAAGAACCAATTAGGTGTTGCTTAATTCTATTTATGTACTCTTTTTTTTTTTTTTTTTTTTCAGTATTTACATGAAAAACACATTCTCCACAGAGATCTTAAAACTCAAAATGTTTTTCTAACACGAACTAATATCATCAAAGTGGGTGACCTCGGAATAGCCAGAGTGTTGGAAAACCAGTATGACATGGCGAGCACTCTCATCGGCACGCCATACTACATGAGCCCTGAACTCTTTTCCAACAAACCCTACAACTACAAGGTAGAGACTGTTGAAGCAAATATTATTTCTGCTTTGTTAGGCAACTTGGTTATTATGTTTGTGGAAGAGCATTACTGCCTTGTGTATTTTTTTAAAAGTCATTGTTGCTTCCAAATCTCTTTGATGTCCTCGGAGTCCAAGCAAACAGAGATTTGTGAGAAAGGGAATTTATGGAACTGAGTTTGGGTGAGAATTAGTAGCATGTGATAAGTTATCACAGCCAAAGTGTTCAGCAGGCTGCCTGTGCTTACCAGGACATGCCAACATAAACAAAAATAACGGTCTGTGTTTGTTTGTTATACAAAAGATAGGAAGCTCTTTGCTCAAAAGTCCCTGTAATGCGCAACAACAGCAACATTAAAAAAAATAATTTTTCAGAAAATTGAGTAGTGCCACTGTGAGTTTAAAATAAGGTAAACTTGCTTTTGTATATTTGGCTCAGGTCTTGCTCCAGACCATGTGCACCCTAAACCTGGGTATCTACAGGGATAATCTACAAGCTAATGAAAAATAGAAAGATTGTCTTTCTCCAGTTAGACCCAATACATTACTTAATTTTTTTTCCTCACAGAATAAACTTTTTGGTTAATTAAAACTATTGTCTTCCAAATATCGCTGTTAAAATAGATCAAAGCCAGACGTTTACAATGGAATTTGGTCTGAGCTAGCTTACTGTCGTTAATGGCTTATCAGAAAGTAGGTGGCTGTCTGAAGGTAAAATTTGTGCAATTAATACAAAGCTTGTAAGACTAATTTTCTTTTCTTTTTTTCTTCCTTTTTTCCTTCTTTTCCAGTCTGATGTTTGGGCGCTGGGCTGCTGCGTTTACGAAATGGCTACATTGAAACATGCCTTTAATGCTAAAGACATGAACTCTTTGGTTTATCGAATTATTGAAGGAAAGGTAAAAACTTACTTTTTTTCCTTTATCTGGTTACGACAGCTTTTTGAAGGTCTTGACTGTGTCTTATTTTGTTGGTGATGTTTTGCTTATTGATGTGCATCATCATGCATGTGTTAGGACAGGTATTTTATGATGTAATATTAGACTCAGGAAGTTATTCATTTTCGAATACTGCTCGAGCTTCTCGTTATCCCTGTGTGTAGCTCATATTAGTGAATTTCTGCCTTTCTCCATCTACTTCTAGTTTAAATGTTGTGCAAAGAATAATGTCACTACTTGTATGTGCGTCATTTTCCTGTTAGGTAAGGCTAGCCTATTGAAGTGTAAAGTTAATAAGAATCTGTACATAAATATTTTAAGTCTTTCGTGTCTATTTCTAGGACAATAACTGCTGATATGAAGAAAAACAAAATACTTGCAATTGCTGCATTCTGTTTGATAGGTAGTTAAGCAATTTGGGTAACTTTCAGCATATTAAAAAAAAAAAAAAAGGGCTATTTCTTATGCAAAGTATCTGGCGTAATACAGTTGTTATTCAGAAGTTTTGATAAATAAATTAAAGAGTATCACACTTCCCTTTCCTTTTACAGCTGCCCCCCATGCCAAAGGATTACAGTCCACAGCTGGTAGAGATAATACGAACTATGCTCAGTAGAAAGCCTGAAGAAAGACCCAGTGTGAAGAGCATCCTAAGACAGCCATATATCAAGCAGCAGATTTCTCTGTTTCTGGAAGCCACGAAGGCGTAAGATATTTTTATTTCCGTGATCCTGTGCAAAATATTTTTCTGCTTTTAGATAACATCGATGTTGCTGCTGTGCAGAATGTGTGTATGTTGCTGCTAGTGTCTGAATAGAGCTTTTAAGTTTTTTTTTACAGCACTGAAGATGAATATGTTGTGTACAGGCTGTTGGAAAAAGCGCAGTATCTTATAAGCGTTATGTAAACTGTTTAGTCAAGTGTTTTTTGGTTTTGTTTTTTTAATTGATAAAAGAAGCTTCTTGAGGTCTTGTCACTGGAAACTGAAAAAACAACTTTTATTATATCCTTTACAGGAAAACAGCCAAAAGTCATAAGAAAACACTGGATTCTAAACTTAAAGATCCTTGTTCAGCAGTCTCAGTTAAGAATGAATCTCATAACGGGAATGTTGGGCACCAAAATCATTCCTTTGAGTGCGTCAGGAAAAATAAGGTGGTAAGATATCCATACGTACTTATGTATTTATGTGTAATAAAAATGTGTGTATGTATATACATATGCATTTCTTTTTTCCCCAAAAAATGCATCTGCTGCTTTTCCTAAAAAGCTATTCAACTTTATATATAATGCTTTGAGCTTTTGTCAAAACATAGATCTGATTCCTAGAAATCTGTAAAATTCCTTTTAAGAGAAGATGTATGTTTATGTAGAGATGCAAGCAAATAAATAGCTGTGGTTCAGTAAAACTATTGGCAGCATCTTTACCAAAATATTTTAACACACTTCTATTATTTTATTTTTGCTGTTTTTTTTTTTGCTACTGTTTGATGACAGAAGTAATCATTTCAAAAAAGAATTATAAAAAAAGACTGGAAACAGTCAATTTTTTTAAACTGGAAAAACAAATTATGGTTGCAAATGAAAAATTGTTTATTGCTGAGATTCCTTGCAGTGCTTAAAACAAATCTTTTATAAGCAGATCTTTTACCATCTTCTGCATGCTTTTTAGTTTCTGTTGTATGAGTCCACTATTGTGAGTTTAAGCTTTTAATGCTGAAATGTTGAATGTATCTTAAAAATCTGCTGGGACTTCCTTGTTCCTACCTTATTAAAGAGTCAAAAGAATATGATTTTTCTTTTGTAGTCCTGGGTAAAAGTGGGTGTACATATACATTTATATACATAAATATATAAACCCATACCTGGCATATACCATCTGCAGACACAGTCTAAAAATACTCTAAAAATATGGGTTGCAACATTTCAGAAGATCCTCAGCTGTAAGTGATCATAATTTCACTAGTTTATGTATTTTGGTACATTAATGATGTTTCTTAGGTGCTTAGAATAATCTTTTATATGTGCATAATATCTGAGAGAGAATTCTCTTTTTAATTCTAGAATGAAAATGAATGTATCATCAAGGATAAAGCCACCAAATTTTGCCCCTCAGAGAAATCAGCTGTTGAGCTGGGAAGAAAACCAAGCAGTAATGATACGAACAGCCTGGGAGACTCCTTAGCTACAATTAGTAAAGTGGATATTGATATCTTGCCATCTGAAAAGAGGACATATGGAAGGGAGAAGTGTGGCAGCGAGCATATTCCAGAGGATAATAAAGCAAAGTATTTAAATGTTCCAGAGAATTCTAAACCAGCATATAGCAGATCACTAGTTAAAGAAGATGGACTACAGCGCAAAACAAAGAAAGCTTTTAAAGATGAAAATGTTGAGTCCAAGCAGTCTGCTGTTGATGCTACAGACCATGTTGATGCTGCTGCAGATAATGATGACACTTTGAAACTCCTGCAGCCTGTACCAAAAACCCTAAAGCAAAGTGACTTGGTAATGCTTATGTGTGCTTTGAAATAGACTTAGCTAATGGCTAGCTCTTAGAATATACAGAGCTGATGCACTTGCTGCTGCTGCTGATGTAATTATTGAGATATTTAAGTAATTGTGAACCTAGGCTTCAAATTTGCAGAGGCAATGTGCTGTGGGATTTTAGGGCCCACATCCAGGTGGTGAGAATGCTGTTCTTACAGAAAACAACAACAAAAAATCTTTCTTGTCTGAGAAGAGAGAGGGCAAGAACAGTTTGGGGACAGGGTAAGGGGAGGAGGAGATTGAAGGCAGCCAGGAGATGGGGAGAGGGATGTTTTAAAAAAAAAAAAAAAAAAAAAAAAAAAAAAAAAAGTAATACAGAAACGTGGAAGGTGTTACTTTCCTTCTTGTTTTCCTTTTTCTCAAAGGTAGTTTTCTTCCTATTCTCTTAGTTTCCAGTTATTCCTTCACTGTTTGTGTTGGAAACTTGAGAAAGCAGTGTTTCTAAAGAAATACTGCTTTCTGCCTGTGCTTGTGCTTGTGCTACTTCTGATAGTCGCCCAAAAATACTGGCTTGTTTTCCTTGTGCCCTTGTCCTCAAGTGTTACAAGGATTTACTAAGAAAACAAGCAATATATTGTATTCTTTTTTCCTGTTAGTGTGTCTCAAAAGTGCCAGTTATACATTCGACTCCTCTCACATCTTGTGCTTTGGATTTAAAGGTCTTGTATCTGTTCTTTCTGCTCAGTGTCACTTCTGCAGGCACATTTAGGAAGCCACTTTGATTTAGTTGATGATTCTCTTTTCATTGTTCTGATGTGCAATGAGATTTTTCTTATGTACTTTAATATTTGGTTGTTTTCTGATGAGTAAACCTTATCTATTGCAGAACTTGGATTCTGCTGAAAAGCTGCTAGAACCATTTGTCCCTGTTGTAATTCAAGTAAGTATTTAAAGTTTTGGTAGCTTAGAAAGGCTGGTAGAGCTCACAATTAGAACCAAAATAAAGTGGCTTGTGTTGATAATGTAAAAAGCATATATGTTTAAATCTGGAAAGGGCATGCCTACATTTGGAAAAATATTTTTCCTTGTTAGGATGACGTGTGTCATGGAACTCCAGGAGACCCACAGGAAAAAAATGCCTCTCACTTACAGCCTCATAGCTCTGTCCATGAACCCTCACTCTCACGGCAGCGACGACAGAAGAAAAGGGAGTTGTCTGAAGTCTGTCCAGAGAAGGTACAGATAATCAAAATAATAATTTGACTGTGCGAATCTTTAAACCACATAACTGTTTTATTTTTCTCCTCTTTCCCTTAAGGCTAGTGCTTTTTTTTTTTTTTTTTTTTTTTTTTTTTTAAAAAAAAAAAATTTTTTTTTTTTTTTTTTTTTTTTTTTTTTTTTTACTTTTTAAAAAACAGACATGTTATTTCTATATATATATATCTTTTATGTTTTATACTGTTCACATTTTATGTGCGTGAAACAAGAGGAGGGTTGAAATGGGGACAGTAACAGGACAGGGACAGGTAACAGTAGGAACCCGAAACTCTACATCTAGTTTTACTGTGCAAGAATGTGACTTGCAGATTGTGGAGTACCTCAACTTTTATTGAAAGAAGGTATAAATTCTGCTCACTTCTCTTTCAAGTTCAGAGCTGTTGCTCCTCGGCCTTTGCCTTTTCCTTCTCCTTCTGATGTGAATGTAAAGACAACACAGAGCTGTGCGGAGCATCGTGGTGAAGTCTCCGAATCTGTATATAGCACCGACAACAGTCAAGTTGCCGTTGCAAAGGTTAGTACTGAATGCTTTGTAAGCATGTTTTTGTCTCTTGTTGTTTCTGTATACTTTGTTCCCTAAAAATATGCACGGCAAGTGAAAAGATGTAGAACACCTTTCCACCTAATGGAAGTCATTTTCTGTATCCGATCAGTGCAGGATGGGAGGTTTCCTTGCTGAAACAGGCAGGTCAGAAGTGCCTTTTCTGCAGTGTTTATTGGTTGTGGTGTTGTCCAAGGCCATTTCTTTTAGTAAATCATAGAGATTTGTTAGCTGAGGGGCAGGACTACTCTAGTAGCTCTCTCTTGCATGTTCAACTTAAGAAGTGTTTTTTTGTTTCATAGGTGATACGTAACAAAAGCGATTGTGACAATTGCTAATTAACATTAAATTAACTTATTTTGAAGGAGCGGCCCTTGTCAGCAAGAGAGCGTAGGAGGCTAAAACAGTCTCAGGAAGAGATGTTTCCTGCTGGTAATTTTTATGTTTACATGTTAATGCTCTATATATGGAGGCTGTAACTTCTTTGTAAAGAAAGTCTAACTCTTTGTTCTTTTTTTCTTCACTAACTTCTTCAAAACGTTGCACTAAGGGTCTGGTTCTGGTGTTAAATATAAAAATTTCTGTTAACATGTCCGTATTTTTCTACTTCTTATTCAGTTGTATTCGGTTGTGTTTAGTGGTGACAACTTCTATTTGAAATGTACGTGAAGCGCAGGATTTGCACCTTTCAGATAGAAGCGTCAGTCTTTTCTGTTAGCAGAATTCCTACCGCCTGTCTTCTGCCAGGTGATAGACTTTTTCTTGCATGAACATGAAACTAATTCAAGGTACACGCGGCTAAATTATAAATATTGTGAAAATGTCATCCTTTCAGCGATTCCAGCAAGACGAGCATCAAATAGTGCAGTAGTTGAAGCAAAGTCCCATGTGGAAAATCACATTAAAGTTGCTCAGGCCTCATCAGATCCCAGTATTTCTCAGGTAAACTGGGCTCGTCTGTTTTTGAAATATTTAAATGCAGGCACATTTTGAGAAGAAAACTGTATTAAAAAATCTGCATGTGGAAGAACCTCTCAGTCAGTAAGAATGTTCAGTTCTCTACAGATATGGCTTTAGAAAACCTGGCTTAGAGTGTAGGGGTCTGTGATACACCTGGATCAGTTTAAAATTCAGGGCGCTCTGCCCATTTTCGCTCCACTTGGCAGAGATGAAGGCTCATAGCGATGTCACGGGGGAGCTCGTTGTTGCAGCCTGTCTAAATTGAAAGTTTTATTTGTTTTGTTGTGGGGGGAAAACACAGTTCACTTTTCCTGAACTGCATTTTGCTTTGGTAGTGGTGTATTAAAATATATTTTAAACTGCAGTCCTGTTAAATGCATACATTTATGTGCTGCCAATAAGGAACAGATGCTAGGTGAAAAATGAATAGTTCCTGTTAGTATTATCTTCCTTGGCTAATTTTAAAACTCCTTTTAAGATGGCACACATCAGGGCAAGATCTTCTGCAACATCAGGAAACATTATTAATAAACAATAGATGGAAAAAAATAACAATGAAAGAACATACTCTAGATTTTCAAAGCACAGGCTGCATTTTCCTCAGCTTAGCACTTGCATGGAAAGAGTTTTGCGTGTTTTACTTGCATGTGTATGCTTATAACTGATAAAATCTAAATGCAGAAACGTCATCTGCACTCAAACTGAGGTTACATTAATTCAGTACATGCTAATCATATGTGCATTTGCTAGTCATGTTCTGGCATCTTTTGCTATGCACGGGACACAACTGCAGGGGCACAGGGGTTAAAGTCTCTAGTTATTTTAGGGAATGTGGGGAAGTTACTGAATCAGTAAAATAGTATTTCAATGCAGTTTTAAAATATGTGTGTATGAAGATTGATAGATGGGCTAAGGATAGTGGTCCTATAATATAATTAGGTAAGAATTGATAAATATAACCAATTTAATTGTTTTTAATAGAGACGTTTGGTAAAGCTTTTTTGTTTTGTTTTTGTGTGTGGGTGTGGTCAAAACTGCATGACTGTGAAGTAATGCTAGCTAAATAAGCAGGTCATCAAAGCGTGTTCATGTTGTGGTGTATATTAGCTTGTATTTAAAAACAGGCTATATCTTTAAAACGCTATCAAGTTAAGTCTATCAAGTATACTTGGTGAAAAGTATTTTTCCATGTAAGAGAAGTAATTTATGGCGTACAGATAAAAGTCCTAGCTCTCAGAAGTAATTTATTCCTTCTTCACTTAGAAAAAAAGAGGAACCCATTGCCTGTCTGATGATGAGTTAAGCTCCTCCACAAGCTCCACAGATAAATCTGATGGTGATTCCAAGGAGAAGTAAGGAAATTTGTTTAATACTTAAGTAGGTAATTTGTTTAATACAGTGCAGGAATTTTTCTCTGCTGTATTGGACAGCAGATAGAGTTGGGAGTTGTTGCTAGATGCTTAGGCAGTGGACCTTTATCAGAGGAAATACTGCTAATCTTGCTATTGATAAGACTGCACAACAAAGGTCATTTAATGTGAAATATTTAGCAGGAGCTCCCCATATTTATTGCCAGTCCTCCGAATGCAAGATGGCAGTTGCATCGTGAGTGGTGACTGAATTGCTTCTGTTTCTCCGCTATCAGAAAAAGCAGCGTGAGTGAAATGACTGATTTGGTGCAGCTAATGACGCGGACGCTGAAAATGGACTCTAAGGAGAATTCTGAATGCTGTGTAGCCTCACCTTCTGCCTCGGAGTTTAAACTTCATAAAAAGTACAGAGACACTCTGATTTTACATGGAAAATCACCTGAGGAATCAGAAGAATTCAGATTTGAAGAGTTTCCCTCAGGTTTGTTGCTCTGATACCTCTTTTAAATGAGTCGTTGCCAGGTGCTGCTTACCAAAGAAAACCTGCTAGTGGACAACAGAATGCAATCAACTTTCGTTTCTTGTGAAATCTCAACAATACTTCTAAAAGTAACTAAATCTCTGAACAACTTTTTATTTTGAGTACAGATTTGCTCTAGTTGCAGTTTGCCTACCAGTGAAAGGAGTGTGATCTATGCAGTTGTTCGTGTAGGGAAAAAGCTGGTTTGCAGTATAGTCTTTACCATGTGATTGGTACTTAGAAGCTCCAAAATGAATAGTTTGAGAGAGAACTATTTTAAAGTAAGATTTTTTTAAGGCATCCAATTGATTTGATAGCTGTGAAGCTTCGTGAATGATGGTTAAAGCTGAAATTGAACTTGAGGCACAAGCCAGTATTTAAACACACTGGATGTTTATGAGACTGTAAAAGTCCATCCTGCCTGCAGATCTTATGTTAGCTAATTTATCTCACACCAAGAATCGAATCACTTTGCAAAACCAGATAGATTTGTTGTTCCATATAAGCCGTCTCCATGAAGGCTTTCGTGATACCTAAAATGTTGTCCCATATTCTTTCAGGCATGGACTGTGAAAGTAGGTTATACTACATGTAATTATTACAACTCTTGATTTAATAGGTCTGTTGTCAGGTCCTGAAAAGATTAGAAGGGTGGTTGAAATCCTGAGATCTGATGTGGTGCAAGGACTGGGAGTGAAACTTCTTGAGCAAGTGTACAGCATCCTGGAAGAAGATGATGAAGGGAAGAGAGAGGTGAATGTCTTGCGTATTAAAATTGTTTAATTTCTTGTAAACCCAAATAAATGAGCAGTCTTCTTTTTTTTTTCCCCCCTTTCTTTTCTTTTTAGATATTGATACAGTGGTGCAAGCCTGGACCCCCAAAAAGCGTTAGTTTGTCCTGCCAATAATTGTATAAAGGCCTAAATATATTGTCATTTTCAGTCTTTAAAAGTTGATTCTGAATGTAGACTAGGTTCAACTATAAATTCTTCAGGAACGAAAGGAGCTTTAGAATTATAACATAGTCCCTTAATTTCTGAAGAAGCAGGGAAATTGAGTACTCGTATGCTTTGTTTTTTTCCTCTAGTAATTATTTCCGCTTGCACTGTAATTTTTGTCTTGATGTTACTTGCGTATTATGTCCAAAGTGAAAAAGAGTTTAATATCTATTCTTGATACATGTGACTGAGCGATAACTACAGCTCATCTGATTAAAAAATTGGTTACAAATCAAATATATGTAAGTACATATATATATACATATACGTTATATATAGTTGTATATGTATAATATATATAAGTATAACGAGTAAAGATTTGACTTGCATTTACAATGGTCAGGTGGGATTTAGAGCATCTCTTGCCATGAGACAACAAAGACCTTTTCTGTTTACCTCCCCTCACATCTGTGTGATCAGACTTCACGTGATGCTTCCAGCTGAGTGCTTAGCTGTTCTTCTGTTAATATTTTGGTAACTCCTGCTGCTTATTATTATTGTTGTTGTTATTTTTCTATTCTAAATAGCTGCAGTTGCGGGAACATATGGGAGAGAAGTATGCAAGCTACAGCGTGAAGGCGCGCCACTTGAAATTCCTCGAGGAAAATGTGAAGTTCTGAGCAGGTTAAAACTTTTCCCTCAGAGGGAAGAACACAGTCTTATGGCTTTTTGAATAGACTGGACCAGCATGTGAAGCGCATCTGTTTGTTGACCCCTTTGTTGGAGTAAAGGGAGCAAGCTTGGAGAAAATGTTACAGATTTAGTTGAAAATATTTTCCATGTTAACACGTGAACCAGGCTATCACTTCCTCAGAAGAGGAACTGTATGTTTAGTTCTTATTCTCTTAATGAAACTTTAGAAGAGTTTATTTTATAGATATGAAGATGAATGGACAACGTTTTGTATAGAAAGTAGTGTCAAAAAATGATGTTTTGGTTTGAATTAGTCATACCTAAAGCCTTTTGCTAAGGTGATATCCTAAATACAGCAACAGAAATTTATACCACGGTTATAGCACACTAGGATATAAGCTACTGTATCGTCTATGACCAGGAAGGAATTGCAGATTTTTTTGCCCACCAAAAGCCCCTGCAGACTCTGTAAACTGCTCATTGAAAACACTAAAGGAGGTTGCTAAAAAACACTGTGAAAACACTCAAGGACAGTGACTTTGGCCGTAGCTTTTGTGCTTTATTGCTGAGGCGATCACAAAGAGGGGGAGAAGCACTTAACTAACAAGCCTGGAGAGGGCTGAAAGGAGCAGCCCTGGTTCCCTTCATTGTGGCTGGATCACATCCCTTCTCCTTACCACTACTGCTGCCTTTTAGGAATGAAAGTGGCCCCCAGCAGGACCATTCAGTCAGGTAAGTTTGTCTTAGCTTTTCCCTGGCCCTGCACCTTTATTAAATGGTGTTACCACACGCGCCTGGGTTTTGACATGTAACATCCTTAGTGAGAAAGCACAGGTGCTCTTCTGAAAGCATAATTAAGTCATCAAGGGAAATGAATTTGTAAAATAAATTTCTAAAACCAGACCCTGTCTCTTTCTTTCCAATCCTTACCAAAAAAAAAAAAAAAAAAAGCTCATATTTCCAGTAACTTGCAGCGCCAAGGTGAGGAGCCTAAAGTGACAGGCCTGGGTCAAAAGAAGCTACCTGTGCTGCCTCTGAGACACTGACTGCTCTACTCAAACAGCTTCAGGAGCTACAGCTACTGTATTAGGCAGAGTCAGGATGTTATTTTCTCTGCATACATGAGCTTAGTTTTAGCCATCTCCTCTCCTAGGACAGTTCCCAGTTCTTAACATTTTTCAAAACCAGGGATTTGGGGCAAAGGGGGGAAAAGAGGGAGTTAGATGCTATTTTATGAGACTTGTGACAACCTGTCACTCCTGATACTTCAAACAAGCTATTTTAATACAAGTTTAACTGTCTATAATAATGTTTTAGGCTATGGCAACAGCTTAATAACATTTGATTTAATGCTTTCTAGGCCAGTATTCCTTTTTCAGTAAAATAGTGGGGTGACATATGAGCTCAGGTAGCTTTTTATTGCCCCCCGCCACACACACACTTTCCCCGTGGCTGCACTGAGACACCAGCCAAGTTTACAGGGCCTTCCTGCTCTCTGCAGATCTTGGCATCCTCATAAATCAGCAAGGCAAGAACAACCCAAAGAAAACACATTATGCCAGAAAGTATCTCCCAGTTGAAAGGTATTAAAAATTTAATAAAGCTAATTGCTACACTGTAACATCAAGGAAGAAAAAAAAAAAAAAAAGGCAACCTTCTTTAGCTTTTAGTGTGCCTTTTTGGCTTTCTGTCAGCTGGCTTCTTATCTTCTGTTCCCAAATCCTGGACGGGCAGCCACTTCAGAGGGTTGCGGCGGTACATAGGCCACGGCGGGAGCGTTAGCTTGGAGAAAGGGAGTGAAATTGAAATGGTAAATCAGGACTCCAGGTGAGCCTTTTGTGCAGTCACTGCTCCCCTGTCCTATCAGTGCTCTGACTTAGAGTGACCCTTCAGTTGAAGTGGAGAAACCAGTCAGCGTTAGGTAGCAGTTTTAAACTGCAGTATTATCTGAACTGTGACTAGCGTCCGAGAAGAGAACTCGTAAAGAATACGCCAGGCAAGCACAGGGGCACGACACAGCTCCACGCCTGTATTAACAATCTGAATTACGTGCAGACGCTTGCCTGGGCTAGTATCTCCTGAACTGAACTAGCATTTCAGGTTAAATAGCCCGCACATCTTCTGGATTTAAAAAACAAACTTACCAGACATGATAAAGCAAACCCTGCCATAACTATATAAACTGTCCATCCAAACTGCTCAGTGATGTAGCCATAGATGAAACCAATGACCTTCCGAAAAAAAAAAAAAAAAAAAGTCGTTAAACTTACCATAAAACCAGCTATATATTATGGTGTGCTATGACTGAGCTAGCTGGGGTGGGAGAGGACAAAGAGTTGAGAAGAAAAGCCGGGGTTTTTAAAGGCCAGATTTCACATATCTTCCTAACATTGTTTTCATCACTGCAGGCCAACAACGAAATTAAAACATAGAAAGAAGCTAAGTCTTTATTCCATTTCAGCCTCCTTGGTTTTGCCTAAAGCTTTAACTGACCCAGGTAAGCCAAACTACCCAAAAAATCTCCTAGGACCAAAACCAGCTTTATTTTTTGGTTAGTACATACAGTTTTAGCGTACTTACTGCAGAGACGAGAATGATTCCTTGGAAAATCTGCTCTGCCAGCTTTTGGCCCTTGTAGTCCTGTGAAGAGAGATGCGTGAGTCAAAAAGCTCCCGCTTAGGTACCCCAACCATTTATTCTCCCTTTTTTGAACACCCAGAACACAACAGCTTTATCGCGACCCCTTCCCGGGGTCTCTCGTCCCGTCACGGGGCCACACGCGGGGGCTTCCCCTTTCCCGGAGGAGGCCGGGCGCGGCCTGCCTGGCGCCGCTCGCTGCCACCAACAAATCAATCAATCAATCAATCAATCAACAACCCAAAGGCAGTGCTACCATCTGCGTGGGGATGGAGCGCAGCGCGTCCAGCATGGCGGCGGCCCCGCGGCCGGGCAGCGGCGGA